>CM068372.1:285750732-286173232 GCA_034769895.1 Magicicada septendecula | reverse complement strand
ATGAAATAGGTTAAACAGTGTGTTCATTAAATTGAAACAAATCTAATAAAAGGACAGTAATAAAAGAAATCGCCCTCTTAAGAGACTTAAACTTATTTCAATTAACCTGAATAATGTTTACAAATGAGAACCTGAAGGTACAAACGCAAAGCACAGCTTATTCTACTATAGCATTCTAACTCATTTTATCAAGTAATCTGTTGAATTTTTTTGGTTAGAGAACAATGGACGTTCATTTATTTTTAAATCTTTGTCTCCGAATTTAGATTGATATTGTGAAGTAGTAAAATATGGAGAAAATAATTGTTAATCTCTGACTTTAGAAATATTATTTGGTAGGAGTGAACCATTTATTTTCACCGAATAACATTTGCTATGTACACACGGACAGACGGGGTGGTACCTTGTACGTCTAGCATTCATGAAGTGCATCAAACGTCAAATCGTGTGTTGACACAATTAAACATTTACTAAGCAATCTCCGCGAGTGAAATTATTAAAATTTTTTCATTGCAGTGTTATAATTTGTATACGAAACCTACACGAACAAGCGACACCTGAACATTCCATAAAAACGACTAAGAAAATTTGAGATGCTTTGAGAAAAAGGCACTGAGATATCATTGGAGCAAAAGATACATTTCAAGACATTAAGGCAGACATTTAACAGGAAGACACATGGAGAATTGGAACAAGCTTGGAAGTAAATGTTTTAATAAGTAATGCCGAAATCGTGAGATCAATAAAGGCTCATACGGCAAGGGTGTGTACGTTACCGGCAAAGTATGTAATCCAGGCATTTTATAAAATACCTAGGCATTTCATACAATGGCTGGAGTTTTTTGGTAAAGTATAGAATAGAATATTTTTCAAATGTTTTTTATACTTTTCCCAGGTATTCTGTACATTTCCTAGGTATTCTATATAATGCCAGTGATTCTTTAAGCAATGTGTAAAATAAGCTTACTACGTTAAAAATGAAAACATTTTATTACAAAATCACACATAATTGTTTGAAATTACACAAAGGAAGACTTTGTATGACATTTCGAGATTATCTATTCTGTACTTAATTATGTTCAGATACTATTTTATTAAAATTACACTATATACAAATTTTATATGGTTATGGATATGGTTAAAAATACATTCGATATTATTGGTTTTTATTAACTCTAAATATATGGAATGTACTCTACTTATTACAAGACAGAGAGCTGTGACAGTTTGAAGTACACTTTTTTTCATTTTTTTACACAATTACATTTTTTTGACAGCCTTGCACACACAGTTTACGAAACCTTGCTCGGATCCTGATGATTGGGCAGTAGCAGCAGAATAAAGTGCGGTTTCTGGTTCACGAACATCTTCAACCCCCATTAATGGTCTTGGGCATGCCGTGAACTGCGATCTTGTGTACAGCTGCTTTAACAATCCGTTAGTGGTTCCCAGTTTGTAAAATTTGTACAAATCGTCTTCTGTCACACTCACGTTGATTGCTAGGATGTTTCGAAGATCTCCCCGCCCCTTGTCTACTTCAGGAATTGGAACACGAACAGACGCCCCCATAGGAGCTGGAGGAACTTTTTTGTCAGAATCAGATTTCCTCTTCTTCGCCTTAAGTTCTCGAAATGATTTTTGACCGTTTTCTCTCTTCAGTTGAATTTTTTGCTTTAAAGCTGAGAGTACACAGCTTCTTTCCATCGTCACACTTATCTCCATTATTACCACTAGTGTTCAAAAAATGTCCACATGTAGTATGCATATCTCTGCAACACTCTACTCACTTTTCAGAACCAAAAGTTTCGTTTGAACAAACTGAGCATGCCGTTGTCAGATATGGGCGGGATTCTTGGGCTGCGTCTAACGGGTGATGTGGATCGGTGGTTGTGGCTGCGCTAGAATGCTTTACAGGATCAATGCTTACAGTTGAAGTGCTTGCATACATTGTCTTCTATACATTACCTAGAAGACTTTAGACATTCTATACAATGCTTAGGCACTGTATGAAATGTGTTTATTTCATACTTTGCCGGCTGGATTCAGGCATTTTATGAAATTCCTAGGCATTCTATAAAATGCCTGATTTTGTACTTTGCCGGTAACGCGTACACTGAACGGAACAGAACTTAGGTGGAAAGGAGATAAATGAATAGAAGGATCTTGGAACCAAAGTAGAGCAAGGAAGATATCGCTGGGGAATGTAGTAGGAAATTTGTAAAGCGTGAGCGTTACAAACTATTAAGTAGTGAAAGATAATGGTGCAAATGGCTTGAACAGGCCAAAAATCCACATAGAGTTATAGTGGTAAAGGAATGAAAAGAAGTTATACGTGGGTACTACTGGATGAGGGATGTGCTCGGTGATCCACAGTAAACAACGAGGACTCCCGGATGCTCCTATTTCAGAGATGTCTTGCAGTTACCATAACTGTAATATAAAAAAGGCAACTGCTATTGGGCTGACTCTTATTGGCGAAGGCTACAAAGCGCACCCATCCTGACGGAATTCGGAATCTTCCAGATTTTTGGATATGCCACTGGGTTGTTCAGTGTGAGACATATGTATTAAATATAGGTCGTGGAAATTGGTCAAAGAAATAGGCGTTCCAAAATCTATGAAATAAAGGCTCGCACGAAGCTCGGGCCTCAAACGTATCGTGATCCCTTCAATTTACCGAGAGCATCCGATAATGATGCGTTCCTCAACTCTTAACTTAACTACTGATGATCAAACTGAAAAAAACCTGTGTTGACTCGTAAGCAAATGTGATGCAAACATAAATATACTTTAGTTGTAAAATATTGGTCGATTAATGTTAAGCAGTAAACGTTTATTACTGTAACTACTTTCCGGGCTGTCAGGCCGCGGTCCTAGCAGACGTTTCAACCACTCCATCGGTGGCCGCCTTCAGTGCCTGACGGACTAAACGTACCGACACGGTCTCCGTCAGTTACACCTAAGGCTTAGCCACAGTTCTGTGGTGCTACTGACGGACACCGTGTCGGTACTTTCAGTCCGTCAGGCATTAAAGATGGCCACCAATGGAGTGGTTGAAACGTCTGCTTTTACCAACCTAGGACCACGGCCTGACACCCGGAAAGCAGTTATAATAATTACGACGCCGGCCTTAAAAGCTTAAGAAATCGGTAAAAGTTTAGACAGTAAATCTTAAACATTAAACGTATGAGAAAAATGTATGTGAAGCGGGGAGAAGGAAGTGACTATGCAATAAGTATTTTGATTTAATAATGATATTCCGCCTTAAAGATTATAGTCAAACGAACTAGCAAATATAAAAATATACTTTTATGGTTAGAATTATTGTTAAAAATTTTTTTATTTGGCAGGTTATTAAATTTGTACTTATTAACAAAATATATAAAATAGCAAAAATATTCTGTAAACAAAAAATGAGTTGTAAGACAATGGCCTTAACGTATGGTACACAATATAACGCTAAAACTAATAAATTAAATTGAAAATTATTCACTAATAACAACTCTTGTTCACAGACACGACTCGCTGGTTTTTATTAATTAATTAACGTTGTACGTTACCTGATCTTACAAAGATCAAAATTGTTGGGAGCTAAACGATTCCACAAGAACAGCACACAAAAAACAAAACATTTTAAGACGCAATGACCATCCGATAGGGATGGCATCCGAGCTCAGATTTGTTTGAACTCGTTTGATAACATTTTAGCTACAAAACAATTCATACATTACTGTATGAAAAAGTAGAAAGGAATCACGAAACCTTATGAAACGACATAAAAATAAAGAGATTGTTCAAGTAATTTTTAAATGATATTAAACAGTACCACTTGGGAAATAAACTGAGAAAACATCTTAATTACTATTGACGGGTATAAACATTGCTTTAGAAACATTCTGCAATACTATACCGGTTTGGAATTTAATTTATGTAATTTTATAGAAACAATTTCTAACGTAACACAAATTTTGAGGAGCATGTATTTGTGTTTAAACATTTTTACATTACAGATTAATTATTTGTAAACGATTTAACTAATTAAACAATAAATTACTATTTTGAAGTAAAAGATTGTGTTTTATTTGTAAAATAAAGTAAAATAAAATATTAGATTTTATTTGTATTTGTTTATTCATCAGTAAACTGTTTAGGATCGCATAAATATTTGTAATTTTCCAACGTTCCTTTCATGCCTACGTTCATTTAATGACAACTTCACAGGCTATTTTGGTTTCGAAGACAATTATTATTATTATTATTACTATTATTATTATTATTATTATTATTATTCTGACGTTAGAAATACATAATTTCCACCGCTAAAAATAATTCAGTTTGATAATTGCTATAATTTTAAATCTACTTTTAGGCCTATTTACTTGACAACTACAAAAGAGAATGAATTATTTATACCAGAGAAAACAAGATCACCTTTATTAAATGTGTATCTTATTTAGATTTATAAGCATTTGGTTTAATAAGGATTTATATATTTGTTATCGAAACCAATTTGATCTAAACTTTGTTTAGGAACATTTATTACATGAATATAAAATAGCAAGCTCTTGTATTAAATATTTTCTTCATAGCTCTTGATGCTTAAGTTTCTTGCACTGTTTGTAAGGTACATATCGTATTCTAAAATAATAATATCTGCAAGTAAATTCTTATTTTTCGTGTATGTAATCAAACATTTTGGTCAAGAAAAGGTGTAAATTATTTAATTTCTTATTAAGGTAGTCGACATTTCCTTAATTATTTTTTTTTCTAATTTATATTTCAGCTCTAACCTATGTATATTGAACTTGTAACTATTTTTTTAGTTATTTCATCAAGTTAGAATACCGAAGACAATAGAGGAAAAAAAAGAAAACTGAGTCGACCGAAGTTGAGATGGTAAAGTTCGGAACAGGCAGAAATAACTAAACCTTGACAGACACACGAGGACAATTTCATGAAGTAACTGAAAGGTGATTAGTAGGCCTATATGCCGAATTTTCATTGTTTATCTTAACGTGTATTACAAAAGTGCTCAGGTGATCAGAAAACAAAAACTCGACTTGATGAACATACAAGTGTTTGCTACATTTTGTAATCGAATCCTTTGTGGGCGGGGTAGACAATCGTTGCAAGAAATTTGACTGGAATATTTTATGAAATATTTTTTCTCTCATTTACACACACCTTATGGAATCAGTACAAAGACATTTAATGACCCAACAATTTTTATCTTAGCCTCTGCCTACGGTATTCCACGTGGACATTAACTCAGCCTAAAAGAAGCCGGAAACCTTGCCTGTGTTCCACTTATCTTAGACAATTGTCAGTGGGCGCGTCCAAGTCGTGGCTGTGGGCCCGACCAATGAGTCGGTGGCTAACCAGTACAGAGGGGTATAGCGCTGCCTCTGTCCACGGATACGGACCGAGACCGTAACGGCAGTGAAGGCAAGGAAGAGAATCATCACCACGGTGGATCCGGCGGGATGTGGCAACCCTGTTTATAGGGGTAATAGTGAAGGTATTTCTCAACGGTAGGCGCGGCGGAGAAGATGGACTTTGAAACGACGCAGTTGGTGGAAGAGACATTCCGCTGTCGCTGGCGGTAAACAACGGACGAGAAACCCACTGCCTTGTCGTGTAAAGGTATCGACAAAGGTTAAGGTAGTAAACACTTACAGAAAATAAGGCATGATAAGAAGCCTTAAGTTGGCAGCCTCATCATTCTTATTACCCTGCAACAGATTGGTTACCTGTTCAGGCTACTTTTAATACCGCATGAGCTTCACAAAAAACAGCCGGACGGATTAAGTGTAAAGTGGAAACAGACTAATTCGTGAAGTCCAGATGATGATAATGATGACGATTGTTATCTTCGCAAAGAAATTATATCCCAGAATCACAAAAGTTAGTGCAATTTTTGAGTTACCAGTGCTAGAAGAGTCAGATTCAAAAACTGTTTTATGCGATGTTATAGCTTGTAACAATGATTACTCCTGCTTATTCAGTAACTTTAGGTACAATTTAAACACGAAAATAATACAGCGACTATTTCCTGTATCTCGCTTCCCAATAATGAAAAAAAAAACTCTGAAAGATAAATTTCATGACGTTGAAGAGATTAAAACAAACTGGTTGAACGCGTTCAAGGCTATACCAAAACATGCGTTCCAGAAATGTTTTGAAGCCGGTAAACTATGTTAGCGTAATTGTGTAATAAACAAAACTGCATGACCTATTTGAGCAAACCTCGTATGTACACTTTAGGAGTTTCCGTCAATAGAAACCTACTTTGCTACATAATCTATATAAAAATTTAAGTAACTAGATGAACGATTGACTTCGGTTTTAGTACAAAAAACGCTGATACTGCTTTTGTGGAAATGTGGGAACATTATAAAACGTATAGGCTGCAAAGCAGGAAGTTCTTCCTTACCCTAGGTAAGATCGTGAACAAAGAGAAGACAGGAAGAAACAATACGTTCATGCTTGGCTTGGTTTACAGTGCTCATAAACCTGACAACTGCGCTGCCATATTCTGAACGTCACCGGAGCCCTTTATTTACACGAATGTTGCAGGAAAAAAATCAACTAAGAAAGGTAAAGGTAATCTGAGGGGAGCAAACATTTTTTCATTAACCAAACAAAAAATTATAGGCCTACATTTATTTTAATTGAATCAGTATACCAGATGATAATCAAAAGCGGAAAGTTACCTTAATAGTTATCTATTTACATAAATCTCGGCTGTTGTTTGTTGTTTTTTTATTTTACTGTATCAATTATTTTCTGCTCCGGTGAACAAAACGTTAGGTGGATGTATCTATTTCCCAAGAGTTCGAGAAACTAGTCTGAAAGACAAAGCAGTTAAGATGCAGACTTTAGATTTTATCTATTTACTAAAACAGATCATTATTTTGGGATAAAGAAAGTTTAATCAATGTTTTCGAGCTAACAACGTATTAACGGAGTGCCGAACACTTTTGAGCACCGGTTCTTCGTTAGTGCACGCTGTAATTATAAATTATTATAATTGTGGCTTTGAAAATTCTAACGGTATATTTAGTTCTTTTGTAATCATTAGTTTCGTCAATAAAAATATAATGTTTCGAGACATAGACCTACTATCTCCTTTGTGCCGTGTCTTAGATTTCTCACTGTAATAAGCAAGAAAATAAACTGTAGGCCTACTATTACCTTTTCAATTTTATGTTATAGTTTTAAAGCGAAACGTTTTAAAACCATACTTGATTGTCTTCTAGAGATCGTAGTTGTATCTCACATAGCAGTTACATAGGAATCTGACATAGGGATATCTCAAGCGGAGAATTTCCGTGAGGACCCAATAAAGCACATGCTATTCAAAATACAAATACATTGTGTGTCACAAAAAGACAGTAGGCCTACAGTGATTTTGGACATAGATGGGATGCATAGGGGTGCAATTGTGCATAGTGGGATGCATAATTTTTCACTGTTAAGGTTACATACTGTGACAATGAGGATGAAGACGTAAATAGAAATGAAAGCATTACTTGCCAAAAACTTACTGGCGGTAACGGTAACTTCCATAGGGTTTACGTAATATTTATTAATTTTCTCTGGTCCTACGCTCATGTTTTATGATAGATATGCAATCCAATTTCCAAAGTTCGATCGCGTTGAGACTTTATGTACTTATGTATTCCTGACGACAATAATAATTCTATGTAGGCTTTTACGTCAAGTTAAATGAACAGGACCACTGTCATCTTCAAACACTACGTTATTATTATTATTATTAAGATTACACCAGTCTCACCACTAAAAATAATTCAATTTTATGTTTACTATAATTTTAAAACTACTGGGACAATACGGATCTTTTTACCGCTAGAAAAAAAATATTAATTATCGTTTGTAAACAAAAATAAATAGGTGGTTAGTATTTTCGTCTTTTGGAAACCCCAGACTTCCAGCATCAATACTTGAAACATTGCCGCATATGGTGTGCCACGTCTAAGTGTTGTTGGGTAACCGAGAGGAACAGGTGACCTGGACCGTATGTCGAGCGCGGCCTCTTCATTAACGTCCGACCCGCCGTATACCAGTCAGTCTGTCTGTAGGAAATGGCTCGAATTTTATTTGTTTCCGCCAGCCTGTGTTATTAGCTGACCTGTCTAACTGTCCGCTCGCTGACACGGTTACGCCTAATTAAACACCTGTTCCTGTCCGTTGCACATAACACACAAATTGCATTGCACCTCGCGCGCGCGCAAACGTACACACGCGCGTTGTTGCGTGTGCAATGCAGATGCATGTTTACGGGCGTGCGGTACCTACATTTGTCATGATTCTAAAAACGTTTTCAGTTTTGACAAGATAACTGAAAACAAGAAAGTGAGATCCTAAGTAAAGACTAGAATGTTTAGAAATGAAAGAATCTGACATTGGGAAACATAGCTGGTTGAACGGAAATAACATCTGGTAATACTTCAGCAGTAAGGCCATTAGAAAAGTAAATGAATTTTTTCATAGTCCAGTTTACGTTTCACCTTAATCACAAAACTCTGCCTGAAGAATATCGTGTTTTATTTTCCAGTTGTTTGGTAGTAATTTAAAAATAACATTTTGGCTAACTAAATTTTTTAACTTATGGATAAGTTTACATTTTTGTTTGGAGAGAAATTGTTTGCAACCAGGCCCATCAGAAAGCGTTACACAGTTTTTGAGGGTTTTTATTTTTCTCTCGTAGTCATATACTAACGCCTTATTTTCTATGTGGTCTTACCTTATGTCGAGATGACACAGACATAGCCACCAACTCTTTTCCAAACTTTCCCTTCATGGAAGTCTCTTCATTTAGCACGTAGTATTTTAAATAAATGTAGGCCTACTTCAGACCTGGGTGTTATATCCACAGTTTCCTTTCTTTGAACGCATCTTATGCAACCCTTTGCCCAAGTACTGTCCCACCAGATACTGTCCTTCTCTAAAGTATTCTTCTCTCTTGAGGTTTCCGTATCACAGTTTGTTTCGGCAACCTGTCCTATGGCATTCTTTGTACATATCCAGCCCAGATTTCGGTATTTATATCATCAGTTATTATAAGTTTGACTTCCAATATTTCCTGTATTCTATCGTTACGCACTTTGTGTCTTCTTTATTTTCTTGTTTATCTTCCCCAGAAGTCAACTTCCACTGTTAATGACATTGTTTAAGTATTCTGTCTCATCTGTCAGTCTTTGCTCATTTGCCATGTGTGAACCGATTGCAAAGACAAAGAGTTTTTTAAAATTAATTCGTATTTACGTTACTCTTGGGTTTTACAAATGTTAAAATACATCACGTGTAGACGATATATTTTAATACATACATTATAAAATGCATACATAAGATTTTAAAATTATGCATTCATAAATGGAATTCTCAAATATTTGTCTTTTCATCGTCTCAAGGTCTTGTAGTTAGAACCAGAGACACCTGTCGTATAACATTATTTTAAATATTATAACGAGAAAAGGTGTAAAGGTGTTTATTTTTTTTAAATACTAACACTTCTTATCATACTGAATATGGAAAATGATTTAAATTTGTATTAAATAAAAATTTCAAATTACGAATTAAAATTCATCAGTATTATTCGCATAATGTGTTTTCCTCTTTTATGTGTGCTCAGCATACACATAATTATTGTAACTATACAGATATCATTAACCTAAATATTCATAAATTTCAAACACAAATATAAGTTTACATGTAAACATAAACATGAATAAATATCTATATATATAAAAGCCAAATACAACTCACTCATCACGAAATCTCCATAACTATAAAGCCTACAAAATTGAAATTCGGCACTTATGTTCCTCTTTGCTTCTAGGTTCAAGAAAGGGTTTTGAAAACTTTAACGCCTAACCGCGAAAAAAGGCGAAAAACCGCTAATAACCGTGTTCCCTTATTTAACAGTTAGTCATTGGCTTATCAATCTGCAGCCTCAATAAAAGCAAAGAAATAGTCTTATATAGGTCTACTAATATTTTCATCTAATCAAAAGTAAATATATAATTTCGATGAAGACTTTAAACACCGCGTAAATTGTTTCATAAATTGCTTATCATCACCATTACGATTTAAAAGCTGAGCCTTGTCGCTTCTTCTTTCTGCTGCGCTGGATGTAATAACTCTGATGCCCCATTCTTATCTTGATATCTTTCAAACATGTATTCTTATGTGTGTGTCAGTCTTTCCGTTCTAATATTCCATCTTCTAGAATGCCTATGAGAACGTTATTGTGATTTTTGATATAAATTTAATCTCCATAGATTCCACTTTTCCTAATTTAATTTTCCTTCAAATTATTATGTAATCTGTCTGAGGCTTTCACGGCCGGCTTCAGTGTTATGAGAACTTCGACTTGGCGGCCTGTAAGGCCGTGGCCCAAGGTTGTTTGGTTTTGCAAACGTTTCGGCCGTGCCGAAATATGGGTGTCCTACTCACAGTCGCTAGCCTTAACCACAGTTCAGTGGTCACTGACTACGAAACCTTTGTCAGTGTTTTGCAGCCTCCTGCACTGAAGATGACCGTCGAAGGCACGGCCGAAACGTTTGCAAATGCAAACAACCTTGGACCACGGCCTTACAGTTCTCGTAATATTATGTAATTTATTTGCATTTTGGCCCTAATTTTGATTCCATGATTTTCGATTCGATTGTATAGTTAACTCTATAATCCGTCATGTCTATCATCTGCTAGATAATGTATAATTTCTCTTATCAAATAAATTTAGTAAAAGAGTTAAAAGAGACTGCGTATAGTAGTCAGGCCACGTAAACACAGCGCCACAGGCGAAGCTGTACTATTTCCGAGCCGCCCGGTTTTTGATTGCAGTAAACAAATGCACAGACTGACTCGTCCGGTTGTAACATGAAAATTGTTGATTGTTTGAACAGAAATGAGTTAAAAATAGTGGTCGAGATCGAGCCAATTATTAAAGAGGGTAAACGTAGAGCGCAGGGCGCGGAGTGGCACACGTTGGAAATGGATTGGTACGGTAATGAAAAACCTACCGTCGACCGGTCTCAAATATTTACCAATATGATTTCAAACCAAACGAATATAGTACGGATGAGAGGCGGCAGCAAAAACGAGAAATAGTGCGGCGTAAGCGTGCAGAACGGAGGAAGAGAGGGAGAGAACGAGAGAGTTAAACAAGATACAATAATGAGAAAGCCGCCACTGCGTTTGATATGCTAATGTATAATGTATGCATACACGCGACTAATGCTTATTTTGTTATGGCACGCCCTGCTGCATTTACTGTATTGTTATTACTATCATAATTCTATCATTACTTTTGTAATGTCTTATTTTTAATTGGTTTTTTTGCTTTTTTATTCTATTACTTTGTTACACTACATTATTTATCAAAATCCTTCCTCTAAAAACGTGTGAGGAAAATATAAAACCTTACGCTCCATAACGCTTCATAAATACAGCTCAAAATTACAAATGTATCATCGTCAAACAGATGATAATTGTAAAAATTACACATCCAGGATTACAAAATATATCATACATAAATATCATAAATGCAAAAATACTTGTATTACGCTACAATATAAAAGTCACTAAATTTTTTGAACAAGCTTACACTGCTTTATAGTATTTTCTCCAACGCTATCTTCTGCCATTCCATCTACGCCTTTCCACATGAAGCCTTTCTTCTCGACTTCTCTTATGCCCTCCCTTGATCTTCCCTTTCTATTCTTTCCTTGTTTATTGGTATTATTATGACGAAAATGACAAAGGAGACAACATTGTTATCAAAATTGTTAATATTTTAGCCTATGGTAACACCTGAATACAGTATTCTTTAATGTGACAATATCCCGTCGTTAATGATATAATTTTCTTTAATTTTCATTGTTTAGCCCATTTAATATCATAAAGATAACAGGTCACAAGCAGCAAACGACAAAATCGTCTCCATCTGTTTGCATACGTTGTTCGTATGTATTCGGCGTTAATATTTTTTGCCATATAATACAAAGTGTTGTAACAATGACTTTTTTAACATAACACTACGAATAAAAATACGTTTCCTGTTTAGTTCAATCCATAAATTTACATTAAGAAATATTATTTCAATGTTTTGTCGCAAAATAGCTTCATAAAAAATCCTTCAGATTTTCCAAATGACAGTTTAAAACCAGACCCTTAGACAATAACCTTATTTCTCTCGGTTAATGCTTATCAGTGTTAAAGCTTTCTGTGAAAGAAGCCATGCTACTGAAAAGTATCTTGGGTATCTTCCAGGTTAGGACACAATCTAAAAAGAGCTTCTCTGGTCAGTGATAAATATGTGAAACCTGTTATCCTATTAGTAATGGACGTGACAGGGGCAATAAACCGGTTTAGTGATATGAAGGGAAACATGTTTCTTGTCAAATTTTATACGTTTGTATTATTTACAAGCCAGAAGTTTTAGAAAATGCGTTAGCAATTATGATTTTTAGTTCTTCTTTTAGTCATATGTACACAGATTGTACACAGAAATAGCATAACTGAAGACTTAGGCATATTATTTTTAGCCGAACACGATTTTTATATAAACTTGTATAATTAAGTAGTAATTTTATTTATGTTTAAATATTATTGAAAAGGTTATCAACTTTAGTTTTAAAGCATTTCGTCACTTTTGCCTCTTTAATTATAATTTTAGAATTCATCCTATTACAAACTTATAATAATTCTTTTCATTGATAATATTATAATATGCTGGCCATTACGTAAACCAAATCGCTCTTCATAGTGGTGAGCTAATGTGAAGTCGATACGTGTCACAACAGGACGAAGTGATTCTGAAGCAGGCACTGAAAGCAAGGGGCGAATCTCTCACTTCTTACAGGGTGCTGAGTTTTACTGCAATAACGTTCTGAAGGCGGTGGTACTTTTAAAGATATCGATTGTTAGTAGAAGTGATATAGAGATCTGATAGAGTTTACATTACCCTGTGGGTTGGGGAGAAACAATTTAAGGAGGTAAGCCTAAAGTTGCCGCATCTCGCCACGGACAATTGAACGGTTTGATGGGGTCTCTCATCGTCTGCGCCGTAAACCAATACATACCCCCACACTCTGAGCGCGCCGGTGCATACGTAACCTATGCAAACATGTTACACAGTCCTTGTAAAATTAGTCTCGAGGAATCTATACGAGATTGCGACGGTAATTCACAATTTAAAAAATTAATTTTGTACAGTGTAATCCATAATTAAGTAATTTACGTTGCACAAAACTGTATTCACCGAAAATGTAGTCATGCTAATCTCTTGCTTCCTATAGTCTGTCGCAGGCTATAAAAGTATGTTACATTTCCTCGACGATTTTAATAGAAATTCAAATAATAAATATTTAGTTATCTTTATAATAACAAAAACCAACGCAGTGTTGTTACTTGGGCAGTATGACTACAGTACAACAGTAGTAAATAATACTACTATAAAAGTAAAAGGAAATAAAAGTAACAACAAATTATACAACAATAGTTGAACAAGCTTTTTAGAATAAAAAAATCTTCTCGCGAAAATGTTTTTAAAAGTTAGAAACGTTTTGAAAAAAGCTATACTGTGACACACCTTTTCTTTTACGGAGCTGAAAATTTTAGGGAACGAATCAAAAGGCCCGGCTAAAGGGATTGGCGATATCGACGTGGAGAAGGGTGATAGTGAATTGGACAGAAAGAAAAACAATTGTTTAAGTTTAAGGGGAAGTAAAGAAGGAAAGGAAACTGAAAGTATGGAAAACGAGAAGAAAATTATGAAGAAAATTATCTCTACTTCAGACATAATGGAGTTGTTGTCAACTTTTTTGAAAGAAAATTGTTGGGAATGACAAGGAGAAGTTGGCCGAGGAGGAACTATAGAGGAGTACAGGAGCACACGATTCCAGCAACAAGGCTCCTTCATTTCTTACGAAAAAGAAATAGGATATTTTATTTTTACGAAAATTAAAAAGTGTTTTATAATACTACATATTTGAAAACATACAAATTATTATTTTATTATTCAAAGTAATTAAATATAAATTTGTTTTATGTAATATACGTTATTTATTTAATATTTTGTCTTATCAATAATATTGTTTATACGCCGTCAATTTAAATAGAAACATACAAGTTTCATAAATATCGTAGTTCTACAATTTACTTTAAATGTTACTTTAAAAGTTACTTTAAGAGGCGATTCTTTTAGAACGCCTGTTATTATGTTAGAAACCCTATCCGCCCACAATGATTGCTCCGGCTGAGGTCGCCAAGCAGTCTGCCTCGTTGATCAGAATCTCTCACGTATCCTATGGATTCTGCCTGAACGGCGTTCACGGAAGAGTTCAAGAACGGGTTTAATCAGTTAATAGAGGAAAGGGTTTGACATGTAGCGATACAGCGTTTCGGAATGTTCCCGACTTAGAAATTAGGGGTAGATAACGCAACGAAGTTGAAAAAGGAAGATGTGGTGTCTCCAACGATTACGTCGTTTTTGTCTCCAACTAAGTCGGAGCGAAGGAAAGCGGAGGTTCTACTTATAATCGTTCAACCTGCACTTAAAAACCACTGTGTACGTAGTTATGACTTGAAGAATGAGCAAATGTCGAGTATGATTAGTCCGTAAAGCCTAATGGCTGCTGCATTATAGCGTGGGAAAGAGTAGGTTTGGCTCATTACGTATGGACATAGTAGGTCTACTCAACGTAAGTGATGGTTTCGCCTTCAGTTACAGAATGACGCCTAGTCCGGCCATAATTTAAAACTCTCTTTCCTTAAATTCAAACAATAAGTTGTTTCGTAAAGCGTTATGCACAGAAGACATAATATCTAAACATCCCTGCTCAATTAATAAATCGTATGTGCGAAAGCGGACGAGAACGACCGAACTTCTCCGAGATTCGCCAAAGTTGCACTCGTATATTTTGTCGGTGACTGAATGATAGACTGGAGGACTGGACAGGCGCGGGGAGAGATGAGGTGCATTCGGATGCCAGGGCTGAATATAGCGAGTCTCTTACTCTTCGTCTTAACGTATGTCGTGTTATATGATTATTTCACCCAGTTAACTAAGATTTTCCAATATGCGTTCCTCTCAAAAGGCAAATACATCAATATTAACTCCTTCCCTTTATTTGTTTGGCCATCGCCGAATCTCCCGATGACCGGACGCCTCGCCACTGACCATGACGATGTTGTTTTCTCCAAACCAGTCGTTTCTATTAAAATCCATTTAGTTGAACAATACGCCTTGAAACGATTGTCGCTACACTGAATTACACATATCATTCAATTTAGAGGCTGCGTTGAATTTTGTTCTCTTCCGAATCTCCCGATGACCGGACGCCTCGCCACTGACCATGACGATGTTGTTTGCTCCAAACCAATCGTTTTTATTAAAATCCATTTAGTTCAACAACACGCCTTGAAACGATTGTCGCTACAATGAGTTACACGTATCATTCAACTCAGAGGCTACGTTGAATTTTTTCACTTCTTAAATACCCTAGCAGCTCTATTGCAAGTTATTATAAAATATAATAGGTGTTACTGGACTACAGTAAATAGGTGTCCTATGCCCCACTATTTATATACATCGGCAACAGTTTCAATCTGTGATGTAGTAAATAAATCAACGGCCTAATTTTTTGGAATTACTTTAAATTGCTTTCAACGCTTAACCGCGGAGTTTTTGTTAAAATTTCTTGCAGACTCAACTGACTCAAGAAATATAAAGCATTTGCTAAAAAGAAAACTTTAATACAATAACACTTTCATAACGTAACTAGTTGCATATGCTGCTTGTAATATAGGCCTAGGTTTAATTCTGTAAAATCCATTAATTCATCATGGCCACATTCATCATCGTCGCTACGCCACTATTACCCCTAACCCCTCTATCTGAATATTATATTGTGTACACAAATTTGTAAAGGTTTTACAACCTTAATGCAGAGACCGGTAGCTGCGTTTTATTCATGTGCAGATACCTCAAACACGATGATTTTGTTTAAATATTAAACGTAAAATTAATAATTAACTCGGGGCATAAACATAGGCTAATAAACGCTTATTGAAAATTTGCACTAACGCATGCGGAATATTAATTATTTGCAAATTGTAAAAAGCTATAAACTTCAAACGTGAATTACAAATTGAAAATATTACCCGCACAACAAACGTCGGCGCTTCTGCAAATATCCTGAATCAACTTACCTGTAGCCGGTTGATAGTACACTGAAATTTAAGGAAATAGAAAATGTGGGTTATAGAAAACTGTATTAATAAAAAATTGTTTATTAGATTGGATACACTACAACTATTTAAGTTACGGAGTTTTCTGAACCTTTACAATTACTGATAAACGTATGATAATCAATTCATATTACGGCTACCAGACAGGTTAAACAAATCTTCACATTTCTTTCGATGACCATTACATAATTACCACAGCCTTCTTACACTCATTATACATGTGCCTCTCTTTAGGCATAATTTTCATTACACCATGGAATCATTTTATAACATTTCTTGTTTTTTCTAACAGAATATGCATTAGATCATATTTTACGCAACAATCTCAGAATAGTGCCATGTTGTCTGAAGCTACCTACGTACGGCTACGTTTGTAAGGCTGTTTCATTGCCTTGTAGGTCTCAACCTGCTCAAACTTAAAACGTTACCGTTACCTTCGCTAGGCTTACCTACATCAATGATTAAAATCTGATTATTAAATTCCTACAACGGTTGAAACACGCCACATTAAGATATTTTTAAAGTTTCCAAACATTCCACAACAAAATTTACTCAAGGTGTTATGTTTGTTCAACGATATGTAATTGTGGCGGCTGTAAATAATTACCAGGTGTGACACATTGTTTTGAAGTAGGTTTAATTATATGGAAACTATTTCATTATCTTTTACTTCAAATTTTTAAATTTATTTTCCTTTATTCTTTTTATTTTATTTTTTAATTTTTGTATACCACCCCGCCCCAATGGTCACTTCAGACGAAACTCTTTCGTCGTTTTGTGATTGTAAATATGATACAAAATTCATATCACAGTATGTATCCTCATAGTTTTACTCTAAAATTACTTAAAAGTACCTTACCACCATATTAATTTTTTGACTGATACATAACTTAAATGAGTAATATGTATTTTGAACTGTAAGTGAATATTATTAAATGAACAATGTATGACTGACACAGATATCGTATTGTACTTGTACCTTAACAAACTTACTGTGTTGATAATAACACATTTTATTTTTATTTTCACTCGTTCCTATCATTTAAACTTGAGACCATTATCATATCTCCATCCCAAAAAAGTCAACCCTTTGCCACCAAAATACTTCCTGGATCCGCCCCTTATATATCTGAATTTATGAAGGAGAAATGTTTAATAAGTGTTTCAAAATATTAAATAAAACTGTCATTTGTTTTACTCTCTGGCGTTCAATTTAATTCGTTGTCACTAAAGACCGGTATGCTGTAAATACCGCTGTGTATGAGAAGGTTACTCGTTGTTCTGTAGCCGACATCAGTGTCAACAATTAGTGACGGTGGATATTTGCATTTGTGTAGAGGTAGCAGCGTGAGACAAGGGTTGAGTGAAAAGGGAGTCACCGACCAGATTGCGCTTTGGTTACCCTCCCTTGGCGTCTTTTTCTCTTATCAGCAACATTTATCAGACGCATTGCTGCCGCTCTGTGGATGAAAGTACCATCATCCCTTCCTGCTAACCCCGCATCAAGATCTTCCTCGTTGCACCAGACATCCACAGGGAATCGCAACGGTATAACATATTCATGCAGTGAAGGGGGATTCAGTGCAACTCCCTTGTCGAGCTTTGAACCCAATCTTCCTTGTACCATGTTACCAGCGTCGTGAATAATTAAAATCGATAGAATAAATAAATATACTTGTACAGTAATGAATGTTTGTATAATAACGTGAATTTTTAAAAATTATTAGACGTTTAAGAAGAACTTTCTAACCGGTGTGTGCTTAGCTCTTATTTAGAAGCTTCTTTAATTAACGAATTTCTTTATTTCAAAAAGTCAGCATACTCAAGAAGAAAATAAATTTCCATATTTTATTACGGAATTTATAAGTTATCATAGCATGCACTTACACTTTTTACCTTTTAAAATTATAAGCTTTATAAAATTATAGCCTTCTTTATCTGTTTATCTTGTTGCCTCTGTATTTAGCTTTCTCTCACTGCCGTTGTTTTTATATGTAAATTTGTACCTGTCTGTCTTCTCATTTCTCTCTCTCTCTCTCTCTCTCTCTCTCTCTCTCTCTCTCTCTCTCACACACACACACACACACACACACACACACACACACACACACACACACACACACAAGCGCACGCAGGCGTTGTTTGTTACATCTGCAGAATACACAGATGTACTTAGAATACAATCTACACCAATGCATAAGAACACACTTTCCTAAATTCATTATTAATTTCAATATCATTTATTATCCTATCCATTGTAGCCTATCTGTTAGGATGTTCCGCAGGATTTGTGCATTTAGAATGTAATTAGCATGTACAACAAAAAGTACATTACAATGATTGCGATGTGTGTGTTAAAGTCTAATTAGACTCATATGTTTACCCTAGTATAGTTCTTCATCTCAGGCCCTGGCTGGTTTAATGTCTCAATTTTGTATTTCCAGGGGTTACTTGATTTGTTGACTAATAAGCCTACTTATGATCTACCGACGAAAGGAAATGAAATAATATTTCTGAGATACAAAGTAATAAGATAATGAGCATCATGGTGTGAGAAACTTTCGAATGGGAAAAGTACTCATGCTTATTATGTAGAGACGCATTAATTTGATTAGGGTTGATCATAAACCTTGCCATAGGGTAGGCACAGCATATACAGGATGGGCCAAAAGTCACTACCCATTGTAAACATTAAGATAACTTTGGTTGTGATCTTCCCATCGATTTTAAATTACGCCCCTTTGGTTTGTGTCTGATAGTTGCTTATGTAAACACTAGAGTGCAATTTTATTCAATCAAACAACTGATGTTCATTTGACATTGTTGATTCACGAGTGTGAAAATGTTTACAAGTGCAGAAAGAGTTTTTGCTTTAAAAACCTGGTACAAAGGTGGCTATAATTTAATAGAAAGCGAGTGGAATAAACATTTCAACACTGTTCAGCCAACACGGAAGGCAGTCTACAATTTATGAAAACGTTTTGAGGCTACTGGATCTACAGCGGACTGCCCCAGGTCAGGTAGGCCATTATTAAATGATGAAACTAAGCTGAACCTTTTACAAGCGGTTATCCACAGTCCTAAAAATCTACTCGTAGGCTGTTTTGTGAACAGAATGTTTCAAGAAGTTCTGTTCGGAGAATTTTACATAAGGCTAAGTTCAATTATTACATACCTCGTCTTGTACATGGCCTATTGGAAGATGACCCTGATCGTAGGATTCAATTTTGTGAGATTATGTTAAATGAAATGAGGGTACATGACGAAGAGTTGTTTTCTAAGATAATTTGGAGTGATGAGGCCACTTTCAAATTAACAGGCCACGTCAACAGATACAACTGTACCTATTGGTATACAGAGAACCATAGAATTGTCTTTGAGAAGCGGCTGAATCAACCTGGTGTTACTGTTTGGGGTGGAATCTCATGTCATGGAGTTATTGGGCCTTGGTTTGATGGCACAGTCGAGAGAAATACCTGGAAATGTTAGCTACCTATGTCATTCCAGGGCTACAAATGAATTACGACAATTTCAACTTACTGTACTTTCAACATGATGGTGCTCCACCACATTATGCAGTAGCTGTGCGAAACTACGTTGACGAGTCTTTTCATGGTAAAGTTATTGGAAGGCGAGGGTCAATAGAAATGCCACCTAGATCTCCAGAACTTACACCAATGGATTTTTTCTTTTGGGGCTACGTTAATGATAAAGTCTATGCTACAAAACCACAAACAATTGAGGACTTAAAAGAAGCTATTCAACATTTTTTCGAAGAAATCGATGCAAATACACGATTGTGCAAACACGTATGCCTAAGCGTTCCAGATCGTCTGAAGAAATGTATCGACAAAGATGGAAAACAATTTGAGAAAATTTAATTTTAATTTAATAAATAATCATGTAGCTTCAATAAAGTGTTAATTCAATTTGTACTGTGTTTTTTATTAATCTTTCCTACTCATTTTCAATAAACTTTACAATGGGTAGTGACTTTTGACCCAACCCGTATAAACCTTGTACCTAGGTTAGTTCTTAACGCATAGAAATCGAGAAAGACTACACGATTTTTGTTACTGACGGGTTTTTACAACTTTGTATATTGTGGTAAATTTGAAGTAATAAAACATTTTAGAAATTAGACTACACTGATAGGCTTTAGAGATGGGAAATGGAGGCTGACTACAGTGTGCATGCAAGAATATGACATTTATAGTTTCAATAACGATAAACGATAACGATAACGATGTTAATTTGTTCATTGCACTTCCCTCAATAATTTAACGTACTGAAAAAATTAACACTCCCAAACACAATTGTATCAATAAATGTATTTGCTGACATGAAATGATAAGCTGCTAACAGAAAATGAATATACAAATTCTAACAGGAAAGGTTAAGCTTATAAAAGATGTTACAATTCTAACGAGATTGACAAACAATTAAAAAACTTTTATTATGAATTTTAAAAAACAATCACGTCTACAGAATAACAAAATGAGAGCGTTGTGTTTAAAATTTACTACACAAAATACCAAACCGAACCGTAAAGGAAGAAATTTCTTTTGACACGATCGCAAACGATGTTTAGTTACAGTTTAAAAGGGAATCACTCGTTAAACGTTCGAAATATAAAATAAAAATCATACAAAAGCACAGAGACTGACTTTACATGCTGATGCAGCCTAATCAAATACAACTGGAAATGAAAACACAAAGCACAAAATGTTATTTGAAACAAATCTCGAATTAGCGACTAAATGCGCCGTAGCTTTTGTTATGACTGCAGCGAGTGAGGTGCATATAAATTTATACAATTTGGTACTGGTAAAAAAACACAAACAGTACTAAAGTGAAAACGTATTAAATTACTGAAACGAAACAAAGTTACCATAACACGTGTGTTAGAGAACGTTGTAAAATAATCCGAATAATAAATACGTAAAAGAAATAGAAGTAAAATTTAGCGTTACAAAAATTTACTTGTTGCGCTAAAGTACATAAAGGCCAACCATACCCACCTACGTTTAACCCTGTTTCACGTTTACTTTCTTTTTTCTATTTCTCGTTTGAAGTAGCATTTTTTCTATCTTCTCGTCTATTCTATTGAAGCATTAAGCATTTATGTCTGTGTTAGTTTTTCTTTTTCTTGTATACATTTGAATATTTCATCCTATAATCCTTCCTTCCTTTAACACTATGGATACTTGTTGTTTAGCTTTCGTCTCCTCCTTACGTTGTTTTCCTTGATAAAATAAAATCACATTTAGGAATGCTTTTCGTCGTATGGTCAACGTTTTTACCGTATAGAGTATTATGTTACAAACAAAATTTTCCATTAATTTTTACTAAACGAAACAACTTTCTAAAGACCAAGATGATTTTATGGTTTTACTTCATTTATGGCGCTAGACCGTTTCTTATATAGACTATAATGAATTTTAAGCGCACATTATACAAAAATGTTTAAATTGCTAGCTATATCTTATTTCTTCTCTATTGTTTTATGATATACTGTATTTTTGCTGGTTTACCGTGTTATTGTATTTATTCTTATTACATCTGTAATGCTTATTGTTTATAAACGTAAGTTAACTTCTTTTAATTTTTCTACTTCAATTTCGTCAAGTTTACATGTAACTCTTAGTTACATTATTGTAGTATATTTCAACTGAGTGGCGTAACTAGGAGCTGCTCCTGGATGAGAGGACGGATGAGAGTAGGTTGAGGGTTGTGCTCCCCATTTTTCTCAGGACAAATGAGATATTCAAGATTCTTTCCATATAATTATTTACACAATTATTATGTACGTTAACTTGTTATGGAATAATCAATACCTAAGGCTTTCACGGCCGGCGTCAGTTGTGTTGAAGTGTAAGTGACTTATCTCCGCGCTATGAACAGACGTTTCGGCCTCTCCGCTGAAGGTCACAACGATTCGGGAACTGGCACGGATGTTCACCTGTTAACCACAGTACAGTGGACTACGGCCTAATAGCCCGGAGATAAGTCACTTAGATTTCAACACAGCTGACTGGAATTTCACTGAAATTTTTAATAGCTCGGGGCGGGGATTGATCCTCCCCCTCATAGTTACGTCACTGTTTCAACTAGCATAGGCCTATTTGGTATGTTAGAAAAGCCTGCTAAATTTTCTGGAAGAATTATTGTATCTTCCACAAATCACATTGACTTCTTATTAATCTAAACCTCAAAACAATAGGTTGCTTCCCTTCATAAGACTTATGTATCCCATCATAAGACCTCAGGAGATCGGTACGTCCGTTGGTAGATGCAATAAACGCGAAACACGTACTTTAATTGTCTGAAGAAATAAAAAGAAATAACTTTAATGAAAATTTTAAATAACTTTAATAAAAGAACTTTAATGAAAAGAAATAAGGAATTCATAGAATAAAAACGGCCAGCCACGTGGTGACTGAAAGATTTTGAAGAGTTGATTAGTAGATTGTAGCGCATTAATAAGACAGTAATTTGTTTTAGATGATACAGCTTCAAAGGCATGTAGAAGGATAAGGTATCGAGCGCTACCTTTGTACCTGATACCACTCGAAACGTATCGAGCAATGTACCAGATAGTTAGGAAACAGGTCCGGCCACTTAACCATCTTACCTCACTGACATGACATTAGAAACTTGACTTTTCAGCGTGGATTTGATAGCTTCTTAATACCTTCTTCTTTTAACGTGTGATATACTGTTGTACTCTAAGTAATGATAGAAACTCTAGAAATCATGTACGTTAATTATAGCTATAATAAAAAAAGTATGTTACGATACTAAAAATATAGAACAAAAACGTTGACATAGTGCACGAGAATAGTTCAATCCTTGACAGACTACGTGAATCGGTCACCGTAGTGATTTCATCCAGCTCCGTTGCAAACGCGATCGTAGAGAGTTCTGTCAAACATGTAACGTATGGCAATCATAATTTTGACAAGTGAGTAAGCCCATCAGAGAAACAACACCGAACTATCAGTTGTATCACTAAACTGGACGTATTTGTTTCAGAAAATCGCATAACTATCGACTAAATAGCCATACGTAGTGTGATTTCATCCGTATTTCCATTTTTAAAATAATCGCTTGATTTGTATGGATAAATTTACGTTCAACCAATATAGCGTAATTTCGATGTGCCACTGTAAAACGGGGCTATAAAACGCAACAATCAATTTACCCGTTATAATGGCGAAACCGATGTGAACGGACGCACTCCGCGGCAAGTCTATAAATTGTTGCTAGTCCGACTAAATGGATCAGCGATGTTGAAAAGCGACAGATTCAGCGATTTTAAAATCCCTCAAAACTGATGTAACTTTGTTCATTCTTTTCGTAAACGTCTTTAAACTTTATGCACAACATATACGTCAATGTAACTATTTGATAACTTCGCGCAGCCCAGTTTTACTTATGTTTTACCAGTTTTCTACGAGATATTTTTATTTTAAATCATAGCCTATTATAATCATAGATTTCCTGTAGAAAATGTATTGTCTATAAAACCATTATAGTTTAATGAATGTTTAAGTTTAAGTTTATGTTCCAAATGTATGTTCTGTTTGCGAATGACATCACTATTACTAATTTTGTCGTTGTCACCATCTGCAGCAGCAGCACTTGTCTATCGACACTGAACGAATACCTTTCCAATTTTTCTCAAGACGATTATTCTTCAATTTAATTTTAACCAGTTTGCGTATTACAATTCGTAACCATGATCAGCTATTTTTACCTCCCCTACATGTTTTGGCATACTACGTAGAAATATTTGAGACTAACTTTCACTTCCTCATCCAGCCTAACTCGATGTTTATTGTCATTGATTGACATGACAATCTGGTCTGGTTGCATGTTCATTTAATTATTTTATTATTTATATCTTTATTATTATTATTCCAAATAGTCCTTTCCGTACTATTGTGTAGTCTGCAATGTTCGTATTATCCACGCCTTTATTATTTACTCATAAGTAATTCCTGGTAACACACACGGAAAAAACTTTCACTTTTCTTTATTGTAGTATATTCCAACTCAGTGGCGTAACTAGGAGCTGCTCCTGGGGGGGGGGGGGGCTAGTTTGATGGTTGGACTCCCCATTTCTCTTACGACAAATGAGACATTCAAGATTCTTCCCGTATAATTATTTACACAATTATTACGTGCGTTAACTGATTATTACTGATTAGCTGTGGGCTGTGAGGGTTAATCCACCTGATTCTCCCCCTCGTAGTTACGTCACTCTTTATATCAATCTACATTGAGATATTGCTTTACAAAAATTGAGACACAGTTTTTAAGCACATTGGCAGTTTATCATTTACCCTACAAGTATCGATCTTTCCAAAGTAATATTATCACTAACTCCTAAATGCAATTCTATTGACAATTTCTAGTAGGCATATCTCATCACACTATAGCATTATTCTCCCCAAATATCCAAATATTCTTCCCCTTGTTTCTTCACTCACATACACATTTGCCACCAATTTCCTTCCTCAAGGTATTCAGGTTGATTAAATAATCTTTGTCTTCTCCATCTCGATGAGCACACGAATACCTTCTCACTTTTTCTCAAAGGATTATTCTCCGATTAAACCTTAACCATTTTGCGTATTACAACTTATAACCAGACCATTCATCCAGTTTGACACCTTTACATGTTTCGGCCTCCAATGTGATGAACCAAAGTCTTTGAGATTATCTTCGACTTTCTCGCTTAGTTATTTTCTCGACTAACTCAACGTTAATTTTTTAATTTTATAAAGGACACGATTTAACAAATATTATTTATAATGCAATTAAGTTTTTCTTTATAATGAATAAGTATATATAAGCGTGAAATCCGCCCAATATTTAGTACAAAACAATCTTCTTGAAATTTTCTTTAAATAATCGAACAATGGTTAAGATATATAAGTTCTTACTCTTGGTTTAATTTATATTAGATTTTTTGATCAGCTTGAGCTTAAGTAAAATTTCAATAGTTTGAATTTACAGAGTGTTTTTAATTATTAAACGTTATTTAAAGTTGATTTGCCTTCAACTTATAGGATGATTAGTTACTTACTTTGTTTACATGACACTTACAATAACACGTAGAAGCAGAAGTTTGTAAGTAGCCATTCCATCGCCCACACAAAAAGTTCTCTCTTTGGCCACATAATATTTGGACTTTTTACATAAACTGGAACGATTATTAGTAAGGATTGTTCATTATTTATGTTTCACTGATTATAAGCCTATCATTCTTGGAGTTTCGTTCTATTAAGTTTTAAATTTTTGAAGTCTTTATATTTTTATAAAAATTATTATAGGCTACCGCTACTTAAAACAATAACTTTGTTGTACAACGAACACCAAAACGTATTTCAGAATACGTAATACCGTAAAAAATCTCGTTCGTTTTCTGAAGTCGACAGTTTGTTGAGGGTAAACAATAGAGACACAACGCTGATGTTTTGTTTTCCATCACGGTCCATATTGGCAGTGTAGTAACCGAGCCCTTTCCTGTCTAATAGATCGTATTTGCTGAATTTTTAAGCACTTTGTCCCGGTTAAAAAATTGTTGTCACCGTCACATTTGTAGTTACAAGTGAGCCTATGTGAAAACTGCAACAAGTAATTGGTATAGCTCTATTTGAATCTTCCACTAAATTCATTGTCTCATGTTGTATATCACTTCAACTACGGAAATATAATAGCTAACCCATATATGAAAACTTCTTTTACTGCTGTAAACAAATATGCCTTTGGTTCGAACTAGAATTAGGAGTAATTCGATTATTTTGTTATAGCAGACAGAGAAAATACATCATAAAATAAATAGGGAAGAATGTATAAATATAATTCATAATAAAATATTTCTGTCCTCCTTATATACAATAAGTTCATCGCTTTCACCAAGTAAGCCTATGTGTTTAAAATCTTTACATAATCAAGTTTCCATTCAGATTTCACGAAATAACCGTCACTAATTAAGCTAATGTCAGAACTGTGGAAGTAATTGTTGTATTTGGTAATGTTTGGTCAACCACATGATAGGTTGACCATACTGAATTTCTACATAACTTGTATGTTAACCGAAAATTTTCCACACTCAGAGATGAGCGTTTCCCTACAATACGACAGAATGTATCATCGACTGTACAAGATTTAGTAACCTTCGCCACAAACATTTCTTTTATAACCATGCCTCCGCGAGATTGTACAAGGCTTATTACGTGACTCCGAACGTAAGGAGTCAGAGAGTCTACACCATCGATTCCGCTGCCTTCATCTACCTAAAACACTTGCTGGTGTACTGAATCTCAGCGAGGCGTGGGAGTAAACCGACTCTTTGGTTTTGTGAGAGTTGACGTATCGGGTTAAACTGTGCATCCAGCATCAGCTGTACGAAAACCGATCGATTGTAACAGACGAGTCTTCACTAGACTGATATTACAGTCACCATCTGTCTTCACTAGACGAGTCACTAGACAGATGACTCTACCGGGAAACCGTCAAAAGTCTCTAACGTAGTCTGGCGAGGTAGGGTGGTGATGACACTCGATGTTTGCCCTGGCCAGTAACACAGCCATCTCGAGGCCCTCGCTTGTGTCTTGCTTTATCAACATGTTTCTTTTTTGAGATGCGAAAGTTGCTAAGCGCACTTTCATTCGAGAAGCTGGGGTTTTCCTGGAAATATGATGTGGTTTTCGCCAAAGTGGTGCGGGATCGTGAGACACCTACAGTCTAGGCCAAACCGCGGTTCACGAACAAAGAGCAGCCCCTTCAAAAGCTAAAGGAGTTAATATTTAGGCCCATTAATTTCAGTTCAATTCTACTTTAACATTTTAATACGGAAATGGAAAGTTGTAAAATCCGTAATACAGACAGTATCTCTGTAATTGTTGATGTAAGGAATGTAATAATACTGTTAATGTACAGTAGTTTAGGCGAGCCAACAATTATGTGACTCTGTCAACACAGGAGGGGTTCATCTAAAGTGTGGAAGGGAGAGTGTTTCCATACACTGACATTGTAGGGTACATAACGTGTTTTAGAACAATTAAATGTATTGTACTGACAATGTGTTGGTTATGTATTGTATAATCCCCATGTAATGGTATATCATAATGGTGTATAATGTAACGTGTTGTGTTATTATTATTTTTAAATTATTATTATTTTTAAATTTAAACTTTTTTACCGTATTATTTCTAAATGCTAATTACGTTAGGAAAAAATTACGTTCGTTGAAAATATTTTAAAAACATCACTTGATTTTAAAACCAATTTAAAATTTAAAGAGCTAGGGCAGCTAATTCCAGAATTCAAAATAACTTGAAAGCAGAAAGCGTTTCTTGAAAGTAAAAAAAAAAGTAGCTTTACTAGAAATTTCAGTAAGACAATGTATGATGCTGTTAACTGGTTATGTAGTCGTGAAATTGAAAATGTTTTTGCTACATATGTTTGATCCATAAAGCAAAAAAATACTGCATGGACAGTGTCAGGTGTAAATGGTTAAAAAATTTTAAGCTAAAGTAAAATAAAAAGACAGGGAGAATGAAACGCACATAAATAGCGGTATAGAATTTTCAGTCAGGGAAACTAGGCGCATAATTAACGTGTCTTAAAGTGGCCCACACACCTTCGTCCATTGCATGGCACGCGGTGAGCCCACACACTGGAACAGCAGTGAGTCTCGTGGCGTGCCAGATACGATCCCAATATGTACGGTTTGAGGTGTATTTGTGTTCTTGTTAATAGTGTGTAATTGAATTTATAGCTGAATTGCGTGGTAGAACATGACACTAAAGCAAAAATAAACTTTGTCACTCATAGTTATTAGTGCACTAAGTGATGATAATATTAAGGAAAAACGGAAGGAAAGGCTCATGTGGAGGGAACAATGGCTACAACAATAGAAACAATCTTCTGACATGGAACTGTTGAGTGAGGTGAGAAAAAAACAATCCAAATGATTACAGGAATTACTTAAAATAGATGATAAGACATTTCACTATCTGCTACAGAAAATTCGTTCCCGTATAGGGAAAAACCGCCGAATAGTGGTTCCTACTTTACAATTATAAAGGTTATTTGTCCTACTAGCCGTGTTGGACGATAACATAGAGTTTATTTTTGTTGAAGTTGGCCAAAATGGACGAATATCTGATGGCGGTAATAGACAATACAATGTTTTATACACAACTGAGAAGCGGATAATTTAATTTACCTACAAAGTAGCAATCGATAGCAGGTCTTAACTTCGTCTTTATAGGGGATGAAGCTTTTGCTCTAAGGTAAGGCTTTTTGAAACATTTTCCACAAAAATACCCAGAGAATATACAATTAGGCCTATCGTTTATCAAGAGCATGGATGGTTGTAGAGGACGCATTTGGCATTTTTCCTAATAGGTTCAGAGTGTTCCATACAACCATTACATTGTCGTATAACACTGCGTTGTATTAGTGTGGGTTGTTTTCCATAAGGTTTTGTCCAGAAGTGTTGTAAATACTATTTATCAGGTCCCATGATAGACCAATATAATATCGCAACAGGATCTATTACTCTGGGAGAAGAATGGAGACAACATCCACCTCCATCAAATACATTTCAGAATTTCAACAGGAGTCGCAAAGTCATGCGTCCGAGAAAGCCAAAGAGTAGGGATGCCTGTGTCAAGTATTTTACAACAGTTGGTCAGGTGCCTTAGCAGGACATAATGATCACCGAAGGGTCTCTGCAGTAAATTACTTGAAGTGTAACAAGTTTAAAGACTTTCATTAATAATTTGAGCAACTGTAGTCACAATCATGATATGAAATATTTATTGGTGGGTTTTTAGTGCTATATATTAATTTGTTCTTGTCATAAAAATATTGTGAGGTGAATTCATTGATGTTATTGATATTATTATTATTATTATTATTATTATTATTATTATTAATTCAATGTGGGTTTTTAGTGCTACGTGTTAATTCATTCTTACCATTAGAAAACTGTATGGTGAATTAAATTTATTGCTTTATGAAATTGTTTTAGTTTCTAGAAACGTACTATCTTGTACTAAATTAACCAAATTACTAAATTATACTAGTTTTCAGTTTACTATAAATTGTTTAATTTAGGAAGTTATAATTATTCATTGTATAAGTTAATAAGCAATTAATTATACATTGCATAATGTAATGTATACATTTGCATCAATTTTCTAAATTAATGACTGCATCAGTTATTATAATGCAATAACATTACTCTCACATAATGTCAGTGTTAGAACATTTACAAATTCTGTTTTAATGTGTTTTTTATACTCTTAAAATAATTATTGAACAAAGAATTAAAAGATGTAAGTATAAAAAATATGAAGATTAAGAAATAGCCTGTCGTGCTAAAAAAATCAAGCTCATCTTGATCCCCGTCGTACATCCAATGCACGTTGGTGCCCACACCGGTACATTTCTGTCGTGCATTGCTGGCGTGCAATGCACGAAAGTGTGGGCACCTTAAGAACCTTCCGTAGTTTTTAAATCTACATCTCTAATTTTAGCAGAAGCTCGCTTCCTCCGACACTAAACAGAACTCTGTAAGGTTAAATAGAAATCTACAAAATTTTTTATGTCTTTAATACATAACACGTTATGTTTCCTTTCACATCTGTTTCTTTAATAAATAGCCTATAAAAACCATGAATGACAAAACATTTTTCTCCGCTAATATGTCTTCACCTCTAATTTTCTATTTCAATTCCCGTTTAATCACTATCGTTCCACATTTTAAAGTTTTTATTAGCCGCCAAGTTAATTGAATCGATCATTATAAGAATAATCGTCACCGTTATGACGTTATAAGAATGTGTGCAAATAACTTCTACAGCGTTCTACAACTTCAAGAATTTATTAATAATATTATACATTACAGATTTTGATATAATATTACTCCCATTAATTGGTTTAAACGCCACTCTAATTAAAGCATGTGTATTTTGTTTTCTAATCGCAGATCTTTTTCTTTGGTCGGCAGATAAACCGAAACTAGACAACAGTGGTAAATATAAGTGTATAAGACAATTACAACAAAGAATATGATGTCCGTAAGAATAATAGAACTTTTCGGTACGCAAATGGTGTTAGGAAAGGGTTAAGATTCAGAAAACGAAGACACTTAGTACTATGGAAAGCAAATCTATTTAGTAGCTACTGTTTTGTTGTGCACATTCTTTCACTAATACAACATTATCAATAGATCTCTGCTGACATTATTTAACTTTATTTAAAATTAGTTTCGTATTTGTAAATTTGCAAATGAAGTAGGCCTAATGTGTTTACACTAAAAACATAGCCTATTCTTTCAGCCATAATACTGCAAGCCAAGGGGCACAATTAAGCTAAACCTTTTAACAATAACATAAAAGATTATTGAACTTTGTATTTGCCTTTTTATACTTTTCTATTTAATATTTATTGTAATTTTTTTTACTGTCTCGGCCTGTAATATGTTCATATTTATTGATATTGCTTACTTGCTTACTTTTAAAACAGACAAAACTAAATCACTCATACACGTTGACAATATCTGCGTCCCCACATGACTGACGAATCAATGTCAACTAGAATCAATGAACTTCTTAATGTGAACGGATCCGGAACGTGTAAGGAAAGCTACCATTATTTCTTTACCGTTATAAGGAAAACTGTTAGAATGTTATTTGTTCAATACAAAATTAATAATATGCCTACATCAACTAATTTAAATAATTATATTACCCATAAAAGTTTTTATACAATATATACACTGTACAAACAATAACATTAATTTTCGCTTAAGAAATTTGGAATTTCAAAAATATTAATTGCACTTAACTAGTCCCTTATCGAACTTTGTAGTCTAAAATAGTCTGTCCCTGTATTACTAGTAAATTTTTTACGTGAACATCTCTTAATGTGTGAGTATTGAACTTCAGTTAGTTTCTTCGACGAGTCTTTGAAGTTTCCTCAAGAACAATGATTGATATTTTATTTTATAACATAGACCTAATTGTCACGCTAAAAAATAGGTATCACTGTTTTATAATTGTTTTTATGGATTATATAATTGAAAACTTGTGTAAATATATTAGGCTAATAATCAATAAGTAATAGAAAAGGATTTCAAAAGTCGATCTCGATTTGGTGGAACTCGATCACTCAGCACGTGAGTAGGCCTACATTTTCTTTTATCAGAAATAAAATGTTTTTTGATATTTACATTATTCTTGTAATAGTATTTAAACTTTTAGAATATGCTTACATTCTTCAAAATATTAGGCTACGCTTTGCTTAAACAACACATATTTGTGGCAGTGTGGAGATTTTGGGTAACCGTGTAGAGAAAAAAGAGGTTTTATTGACTTGGGAACAATGCTTTTTCATTCCATCTATTTCGTTACACATTGAATCAGTTTACTGCCATAGGAACGCGAGGTGTAAGTCCTTTCCTTAAAGTCCTCGTCACTAAATGTTACATTTTGTTAGACAACATTTGTTTTTCGCTTATAATAATTTTATTATTTTAATAACCCTTAGGCTTAGGCTTAACCCTTATTATTTTTAAAACTTTTTAGGCTTAATGTTTATGGAAAATTTGTTATTCTTAATTCTTTTCGATTACAATCGTACACATGTCTGTGCCCTTAATTTCCGAAAAGAATGCAAACCTGTATACGTTAGTAATTTCCTCTTTGGGGTTTAACGCATATTTGTAATGTAATATGCAAAACAAACAAACGTTGAGAATTAATTCGGGTTCAACAAACGAGTACGCCCTTTCCTCCCGGCTTGCCGATAGTTTCCTGGTTGAAAAAGGACGTATTAAAATAACAATCGTGCACACGTGACAACAGACTGAACGCAGTGGTTTTCCTGTTATAGAGTTTATACGGAAAACAGTACCTTAACTTCTCCTATTACTATCAGTTATAAATTTACTATGAAAGGCAAACTATGTGAATGCAACCTATAGTGACCGTAAGTGGCTTGACATAAAAGCATTTTTTGATAAAAAATAGTGCCAAGCGATTTGTGGCCTAAGATGAATTCGTATCAAAGACAGGTATTTTAAAATGTAACACTAATTGTGATACTTGTATACTATTCTACAAAATGAATCAAAAAGAATGGGCTAGTTGGCGTGGAGCGAATGACAGAAAGTGGGAGTTATCGCGTGCTATGTAAGCGTGCGCTCGTGCGGCCCGTTAGAAAACGAAGCTTTGTGTAACCAAGCAGTGGAATGTTTGTGTTTAGAATGAGCTGCTCGTCATTTCAATCAGGCTGGCATTGCAGCAGCAGCACACATCGCATCGTGTCATTTGTTTAATGGCGACAACAACAATGGTATAGCTTGATTGTTGCGGGTTACCGGCGCGGAAGTAAGTCGGCCATTGTTGCCGAGTTTCCATTGTCCAAACAATGATCATTGGCACGTCCCGTCCACGCCAGATATTTTGCATCACTGATAGAGCTTTTCCAAAGTAAAAAATAGTACGCCGGTGTGAGTGTGTGTGTGAGAGAGTGCATTGTGTTCCGTGACAAAGCAGATGTGATTGGGCCCGGATGTCAAACCGACACCAGCGATAGACGGGTTCGTAGTCGCAATCGGAATCGCTGCCTCATCATAAAATGGACTCCGCTGCGCGCTTTTGAAATTATAACCTCTACCACCAGCACGTGACAATGTTTTTTATTATTTATTATTTTTCCACTCTTCACTTTCCCTCACTCTCAGTCTGTCTGTCTATCTCTTCCCCTCTCCTCCATCGCTCTCTTCCCCACTATCTACTTCTCAGCCTCTGTCTTTCTCACTTTATCTGTCTCTCCCTACTTATTTCTCTCAATTATGTCTTTATTGCGTACACTTGCATAGGTTCTCTATACACTCGTAACCGCGAATGAAGATAACATTACATATACCGGTTCTTCGGTAAATACTAAGTACACGCACACTAAAGGGCGAGTGTTGCTATATGTGAGAGCGCGTGTGCGAACCCGCGCGCATGTACGTGCAATAAAAATAAACATGGCCAATAACGAACACAAATTCTCATCTAGGCCTATCGCTAAATTCTGCAATACAAACTTCCTGTACCTCGTAACTTTGCGATTCCATCTTTCGTTGACTACTAGTTTCCTTTTTGTTGGAAACATTATTTGCTGGGCTGTTAGGCAGTGGCCTATTGTCTGTGTGGACAGACGTTACGGGCCCCCATCGGAGGCCATCTTTAGTGTTACCTCCATACTCTCTACCTCATCACTGGCGTGAATTGGCGGACACCGTACCAATTGTTTCCGACATTGAAGATGGCATCCGATGGTGGGGCCGAAACGTCTGTCCACTCAAACAATAGGCCACGGCCTAACAGCCCGGAAAATAGTGTTTCCAATTATGTTGAGGCCGGCCGTGAAATCCGTAGGAATACCTTTTTTTTTACTTTTTTTTCTATTAAGTTGGCTGCGGACATAAGGCCGTTTCTGCAGTAACCGAGATCGGTGTGTCAAAGACATTTTCTCCGAACTGGAGCAAAATTTCCAACCAGCAACAATATCTAGTACCTTCTATAGGCCTACCCAGACACTTAAAATATTTTAAGTATCAAGAGATCCGTACACAAATACAAAAATACACACAACGAGGTTTTAAAGATAACCTTTCATCATGGCCAAGTAGGCAACATAACCAGGCTTATGACAACTCAGAATGAAGTTAGTTTATCCCAGGTCGTGAGCCAAGTTGAGACGTACCGTACTAACAGTAAACATTTGTTTGCTTAAACGCATGCGATGAGATAGGAAAGTTCGTAACGTTGTGTGCGCGGAGAACTACGACGAAACTAATGTGTGCGCCGGCCACCAATATGTTTCCTTCAAACACCCCAATATAAATGCGCCGGGCTAGAGCACATCACTCTCCGCGTACCCTACGCCCCACTCCAACAGAAACAAACAAACTGAACGCAGTGGTTAATTGAAAAGTCAAAGGTATGTTGCTCTGCTTGACCCGACGTGCACAGATGGGAAGTTCAAGAGCATCGATGTTACTATGTTACCGACTCTGTGATGGGAATAAGGAAAAAGTCCGTTTTCCTGCTTCAGATTTATTGTTAATTTCTGATCCAACTATGTAACAAATAATTATTCTGAAATACTTCTGAAATAGATATTGTAAACGTACATACTGCGCGGGATAAGATTAAAGTGATTTAATTCAGAGAAGTAATCACGCCTGTTAGCTCACCTGCTACATTCCGTACTGAGTGGCAATGGAGCTTATTAATAGAATGTTTTTAAAGAATTTGTATTACTTTTGTAGAATACTAATAAAGTATAAGAGATAAAAAATTTTAATTCTTTTTTTATTAAATTTAAATAGTTTCTTTATCATCATCTCCGTTTCATGTATGAAAGTCTTCCATGTTACGGTTCCCATCGTTTCTTTAGTATGTCTAGCGTTCTTCTTCTTTCCGTTTTTTATTTTCTTGCCTTCAGTGGCAGCCTAGTTATTTGCTTCTTTTAAGGTTTTCATTTCTTTTGTACGGTTCGATTAACATTCCAATTTACACTGAATATTCGAAACTCTTTTCTATAGCTTCATTACTCAACATGTACGCCTACCGTCGATCGCGTCTTCAATTCTTCTTATAAACCTTGTCTCTTCTTGGATCTTTATTGTAGCCCAAGTTTCCCTGCTACAAGCGATTGTGATGCTGCCAGACTTTTATAGAATTTTCACATTGTCCCTTTTGTTTTGCATTTTAAACGTCGATAATGCTACATGAATTATTAAAAGCTCAAAATATATCTAGGTCTACGTCTGTGCTAGACTCGGAACAAATATTGTTCCAAGAAACACTTAAATCATCGTGTGTTACAATACCGTGTCTTCTAAGACAATTTTAGCCCTTGCATGTTCTAATTAGGAAGAAATCCATAATCTTTGTTTTCGGAACTATTTCAGCATACAATTATTACATACTTCTTGCAACTTGTAAAAATTACCTCTGTAATTCGTCTTCCGTCTCTACTATCTTTGCTAGATTATCTACTCATAAGATTTTAAATGCAATTTGCAGTTTTAAAATCGATTTAATAGTAGTTATAAAATGTTGATATAATAAGCCTCAAAGATTATATTCCTAGTCAGTGTAATATTTCAAGGAGTGATGAAGCTTCAACAAACTTAGCTTCAAATCATAATTTAAACGTTTATAGCGGAGAGGTAAAGAATACGTCAAGTATTAACAATGAAGGGGTGGTGCTCAAATACTTGATTTACAAGGAGTCAAAAAAATCCTTCATAATACGTTTCCAGTTTTACGAAATTTATTTCATTTTTCCGAGTAATCCTTAATCCTTATTTACACATGGTAGATATATAACGAGAAGTACTGACCTCGCAGTCTGCCTGACGCAACACAGACTTACTTCATAACGTCTACTGAGATACAGCTCAAGGATCACGAGTAGGAAACCAGAATAGACTGGTACCGTCCTGACGTCATAAGGACCAAACGTTCGCTTTTGGACCATTTGTTTGGCTCGTGACCAACTCCAATTAAATACACTGTTATTATTGTTAATATGTTTTTATTCTTCTTATACGGTCTTTTGCTACACCGTTTGTGTTAGTGTTTTGCATTCTATGTCCTAGATGGCTTACAGTAAATTGCTGTACTGTGCAGTTGTGGGACATACAGTCACAGTCACAAAAAAGAAGTTAGGAATTTATTTCCGAAGAGTCCCGTAAATCATTATACAAATAGTGCGTTTTATAAAACAGAATTCATTTGGTCTGAAAACGTTTTCCCATGCATGTGATTTGAAAGAAATTTGAAATCGGAACTATTAAACGCTCCGCAAAACAGTTGGAAAGGAAAACGTATTTTCTATTCCTACAGCCCCCACGCTAATTTTGGCATCACATGTGTCCTTTAAAAGAACTAACTGTATTGTGATGCGAGAAAATAAATATTGTAGTAAGATCTTTGTTTAAGAGTTCCTCATAATGTCCATCCTATAATCGCTGAAAAACTAATAATAAATGGAATCATAATAGAGATTTCATAGAAAAAATATAAAGAAAATTTTTCTCTTAAACAATAAAATAAAACTCGTTTTATACATTAGAATCTACTCGATCAGTTATTACAGTTTTAAGGAATTCATTACAGAAATACGAACGGCCATCAAGAATATCTATTAAAATATCGGTATGGAGAATTATACATGACTTTCATGTTTTAAGATTTATATTTAAAATCATTTTCGAAATAAAATATTTCTATAGAAACTACTTCTTTCTACTTATTTCTTCAGCCTTAACCACAATACTGTGGTCACTAACGTATACCACCTCACGTTAGCGCACTCGATTTTCACTGATGATGGCAGTCAATGGCACTGGCGAAACATCTGGTTTTGCAGAAAACATTGGATCACGGCCAAACAGCCCGGGAAGGAATTTTAACAACAAACTACTTCTTTGTTGCCGATAACGTAGTACACATACAAAAATTCGGTATGGAGAACCATAGGCCTACATGACTTCCATGTTCTCAGATTATATATAAAATCATTTGGTACTGCCTTTATGCGTATCCGCAGTTATTTCGATAATGCGATATTTGGGCTTCGATATGTAGTGAATATCGCACCTAATTTTATGTAGTGAATTATATAAATTTTAATTTTGTATGTTGCAAAATAGTTGGCTGGTGATTGCAATTGATTTCGTTTGTCATTTTTTAATGGAAAATGACTGTAGTAGTAATTTATCACCGGGTCGTGGCTGTGACACCAAAAATTGATTATGTTATGTTAACATGAAAACTGAAATTATACATTGAACCAATACGTGTGTAATGTAAAACTTTTTTTTTTTTTTAACCACGAAAAACCCAACTCGAAGTAAGGCGGGAGTGGCCCAAGGGTCAAACCCATGCCTATTATTATAGGCCTACATGTCACTTTTTTGTGGCAAAACTCGTTTTTTTTGTAAAATTCGTTTTCCGACAAGTACTCGTTTTCTGACTAACAAAAAATAAACATCCATTATGTAAAATTTGTAGAGCATATGTTGTCATTCCTTAATAAAGTGTTTTTTGTTTTTTCATTAACCATAAATATTTGTATTTTTAATTTTGTATTTGCTGTTGTTTTTTCCAATTTGTAAACTTAAAAACGTTAGGTTCTTTATTTTAAGTGTTACTCTGTTATACGCATTGTATTACACGTTTAATGTTATGCTTTCTCAACCACAGCTTTTATTTATTTTAGCAGTAAACTAAAAACCCAAAACCATTATTACCTAACTACAAAATAAAAAAAACACGTATTTTTGCTTTACATTAAGAAATAGGGCAATTTACAATTAGTACACTTCTTCTTTTCCACCTATACCTTAATAGACCTATATAGATACAATCGTATATTAAAATGTCGGTATGGAGAACTATACATGACTTCCATGTTCTAAGATTTATATTTAAAATCATTTACGAAATGAAATGTTACCATAGAAACTACTTCTTTCCACGTATTGCTTCAGCCTTAACCACAGTACTGTGGTCACTAACGTATACCACCACACATTATCGCGCTTGATTTCACTGATGATGGCAGTCGACGGCACTGCCGAAACGTCTGGTTTTGTAGAAAACATTGGACTACGGCCAAACAGCCCGGGAAGGAATTATAACAACAAACATAAAATGTATACCCTCCATCTTCAACTACCCTTTTACTTCCATGTTCCATAAGGAAAACAATGCGATGGCGAAAACAATCGTGTTCGAGATAAGTGCTGATTCTGATTGTACTACCCTCACAACATGAAGAAAGGTCATTTTTCGAAAAGTGTCTGAGTGTCTATCTGTCTATGTGTAGATTTTTTTCTATGGCAAACGATAACAGCCCCAAATTCAAACAAAATCAAATAATTTCTTGCATACAGTCATTAATTGTAGAGTTCTCAAGATTTGTTGTTTTTGGTGAAGATCGGTTAAGGGAAAGGGGTAGTTTACCTGCAACGTTTTATGTTTTAACAAAGGTAATTTTTTCTATGACGAACGATAACTGCCGTAAATTCAAACAGAATCAAATACTTTTTTGCAGACCTTCCTCAAGTACAGAGTACTCAAGGCATTTTGATTTTGGTGAAGATCGGTTAAGAGAAAGGGGTAGTTTACTAGCAACATTTTATGTTTTAACAAGGGTAATTTTTCTTATGACGAATCATAACTGCCGCACATTCAAACAGAATCAACTATTTTTTTTGCATACGTTACTGAATTGTTAAGTACTCAAGGTCTGCTCATTTTGGTGAAGATCGGTTAAGGGAAAGGGGTAGTTTACCTGCAACATTTTATCTTTCAACAAGAGTAAAGTACTTAATTTTGATAAATAAAGTATCCTGATAAGAAGAACATAATAATCCACTGTAGAAACGTAGATGAAATATCTATAAATTAAGACGCAAGTTGAACGGGGTGGGGGTAATTTTCTATAAACGAAAATTATAGTTGAAGGGGGAGGGGAATTTTTTTTATATATGTACTACGTTATCGGCAACAAAGAAGTAGTTTGTTGTTAAAATTCCTTCCCGGCCTGTTTGGCCGTAGACCAATGTTTTCTGCAAAACCAGACGTTTCGGCAGTGCCATCGACTTCCATCATCAGTGAAAATCGAGTGCGATAACGTGAGGTGGTATACGTTAGTGACCACAGTACTGTGGTTAAGGCTGAAGCAGTAAGTAGAAAGAAGTAGTTTCTATAGAAATATTTCATTTCGAAAATGATTTTAAATATAAATCTTAAAACATGGAAGTCATGTATGGTTCTCCATACCGATATTTTACTTATATTAAAGAATTAAAGAAAACTAAAAACTTGTTTTCGTGATTTTCACTCGTCATTTATTTAAAATATACCACGACAGCTGTTTCGGCACACAGTGCCTTCTTCAGATGGTAAGAGCTGACTAAGGCAGTAAGCTCTTACCATCTGAAGAAGGCACTGTGTGCCGAAACAGCTGTCGTGGTATATTTTAAATAAATGACGAGTGAAAATCACGAAAACAAGTTTTTAGTTTTCTTTAATTCTTTAATATAATGGATTTTCATCAAGTAAAGGCCTCCAGTATCAATTATTTTACTTATAGGTATTTCATCTACCTATCTACAGACGATTATTATGACCTTCTTTCAGGATATTTTATTTATAAAATTTAAGTACTTTACTCTTGTTAAATCATGAAACGTTGCTGGTAAGCTACCCCTTCCCGTTAACCGATCTTCACCAAAATGAATAAGCCTTGAGTCCTCTACAACGTAGGTATATTGTAACAGAACTTACAACGATTGATTAAGATTAAATTATTATTATTATTATTATTATTATGTGATTATTAATAAAATTAGTTTGGGTGTTCACGTTTAAGGTTTGTCGTTTAAAAGAGTATTTATCACTTCACTGTGTCAACCTCCCCACTTACCATATGTGGATGTCTTCAATATTCTCGTTGGTGACTTCTTCTACTGTAAAACACTGAATATACATACATAGATATTCTTTTTGAATATCACACAGAATGCACATACACAATAACAATAAATTAAAAGTTCAGCTGCAATTCGAATGATATTGGTCACTCAAATCCTACCGCCACCTTATGAGAGAACTGTTCATGAAAAATTAAACTACTTTATCTATTATATAAAAATCAAAACTCTGCTCCACTGGTAAATAAATTGGGGATTTATTAACAATAATAAAATTCAATCAACTCTTTTAAAAACAATCAATAATATCTTTACAAACAATAATAACTTTAAACAATTCCTGAGATCTCTATACCTCAAGGCTGGTAACACTGATGTATGGTACAATGTTTTTGGTGAACGAGGTTATGTTCACTTTATTCAGTTATATTACCAAATTGGTGAGTTCTTTGAAGATACATGATACCAGATTACAAAATGTGATTTTAATTAACAATATTTAATTATATATTACTATAAAAACAACAAAATTTAAAATTATAAAACTCGGTACCATAACCGATATATCGTACTATCGTACGCTTAGCAAACGCATTTAGCAGTTGTGGTCAAAACACGTGCTCTGGGGTTTGCACTGTTAAAAATATTATTATTATTTATTCATTAACTATCAAAATCATGTACTGGCAAGAGAAAAATCTAGAGAAAAAAACTCTTGTTATAGCTTTCATTTCAGTTAAAATTATTTGAGAACAGAATTATTTCTTGGTGACAAAATTATAATCATCATTTCTAGGTTAGTTACCTAGTAAACGTAAGTCATTATTTAGAATAAGTATATTACTTATTCAATTCTTAATGATATTATCATAAACATTCTATTTATAAGTCATTTGACGTATAATTATCAGTTATTTAAAATATTAGCACAATAAAACAATTATCTGTTAATTCAAAAAGTTTAGTCAAGTAAGCGACTATATACTATACATTGATGATCGGTATCTAAATTAATTCCGAACTTCTCAATTATTATTAAATTGTAAAATATTTATTTTTAAATTAATCATTGTACTACAATTTATTTGTTGGGCACTGATAATTTTTCATCATAGTTTAAGCACTTGAGTATCTTTGACTAGTGCAGTCCAAAACAATATCGTTCGTTTATTAACGAAAGTTATTATTTTTCATGAATTTCTTTTAAATTAATTAAAATATAGTACTCCCTGATTTAAAACACAGAAACACGACCTTTATTATACACTGGTCGAGTTATTTTCACTGTTCACTTAATGCACTGGACACTCGGTAATAGATTGTTGTGTATAGGTTAGCGTATGTTGACTTATTACTGTTTGTGACGCGCACATTTTGAAATAATTTTGCCGACTTCTTGCGTGGACCTTCCGTTGAGTGATACAGAACGAATGATTCCTTCACCGAAGCGTCTCCTTCTCGTCTGGTTATTTTAAGCTATTTGATTGGTTCAAAAGGTCAAACTCTCAACCCCAAAACACTTTGGTCAAATAAAAATTTTAATTTTTTGACAACTTTTAGCGTGGGTTCGAGGCTATGAGTGACGTATGCATGGATACTCAAAATGATTGAAAAGTTTATAAATGTCACAACTTTCTTATCAATTGTCGTATCGTCGAATGGATAGTGGCATTAAATCGCGGACACTTGTGGCATTATTTTAAGTCTAAACAAGCATTAAATCCGTTCATTATTAATTCACTAAGCCATCTCAAACACTCATATGGTGATTCTTAATATAAATAAGTTTGCTTCACCATATTTTGTTACAATTATGCTGTAATACTTACTACTAAACGTCTCGAGTCCATTTCTCTTTCATTTTAGTACATAAAACAGTCATAATTACTATTTAAACAATATCTGGTAATGGCGTCCATAGCGATCACGTTTGATTGTTTATAATTACATGTAACGCCATTATTCCTTATCTTATTACACATGTTTGACATCCTAACACTAATATGTACATTTATTTACATTTGTTCACATTTTATTTTTCAAAAATGTTATTTTTTATATACTTATAGTATTATCAAAAATACCTTCTGTTCTCATTTCTCTAATTTGTCAATTTTTTAATTATTTTATCGAACAAGGTATATAATGTTATTAATTAAAATAGTGTACAATTGTTGTACCTTGTTGGTTTAATGTATTTATTAACTTTTCGTTATCTGAAAGCTTTTCAATTCATAGTACAATGTTTATTTACATCTGGTTTGACAAGTGCAGTTAGTTAGTTTATAATATTTCAATTATAAAACTACTACTATTACATTTGAGATGTGTTCTCATAGCAGTATCAGACATTTCTCTAACTACTGATAACATTTTTCGTAATCTTTTGATAAGTTTTGATATTGCTTTTTGATTAACTATCTTGTCACATTGGGTTTCTGTTCTTTTGGCTTTATGATATCATATTCAATCTGATTCATTTGCTGTGTATTTCAGTACACATGGTATTTTAATGGTTTGCATTATTATTCATAATTAGTCTTTGTTTGAAACAATTGTTGATAGTTGCTTGGTTTAACTAATATACATGATTTTATGTTATAGGTGCACTTTCTATGAGGTTATGTGTCAGTTGTCTGACAACAATGTGCAACACATTCTTATGCAGTATTTGACTCTACTATTACCATTTCATTATGGCATTCTACTACAATGGTTTAATTATTAAGTAATACACATGTTTACACTATTTGTTGAAACAATAACACAGGTATTCTTAGTCTAATAATATTACATTTCTTGGTGGGTTGCACCTAGTTTTTGGTACATTCATAGTTTTATACCTAACAAACTAGCTTATTTGCTACTGTTTGTTCTGGAATTCATCCATATTTTGTCCTGTCTTGCTATGGCATTCAGGCACACTTCATTTTAAGGCTTACAAAGCTTTTATTATTAGTCCCTATGAACAATTATTTTATTGTTCTGTCTCATATTTCTTTTGGTGGTCTTAATGATTATTTATATGATATTACAATCTTGATTAAACTTGTCACACTAATTGTCTGTGCATTTTAACTAGTTAATCTTAAATTCTTTCACTTATAATGGTTAATCATTTTCCTCTGTTATAAACATTCTCACTTGTATTGTCTGTGGTGTTTATTTGGGGTAAAATGGTTATCATATCACAGGTTGTCACATTTATATTAAGTTTTCACTGTTATTGTTTGTGATCACTCAATGATGCTAAACACTGGTTTCTTTGTCGTTGATCTTCGAATAATCATTACACTTCTTCCGGTCACTATATTAATTTTAGTTCCTTGTATACCTTGTGAATGTTGATTTCTTGTACTGTCCATACATTATCTTCATTCTTCGTGGTATGTTTCCTTTCCTCTTCTTCTTCATTTCTTCTTCTGGTTAACTGTTGCTCACTATCGGTGTTCTCCTGGGTTATACATAACTTGTGATAATCAATGTTCCCTTATTCTTGTCATATTCTTCAATATTTTTATTCGTGGTAGTCATTGTTCCATACTATTTTATACTAATAACCAAATTTGTTTGTTTTATCATCATTGTGGTTGTACTTGATTCGTATCCTCTTCATTTTAATGATTATTTTCGTTGTTTCCCTTCACTATTCGGGATCTATTGGGCCTGGATTCTAACATATTATATTGGCTCGTTGTCATTTTCTCTCTCTTTTGTACTCGATGATATCCGTATTACTCTTCCTTCTTCTATGTTGGGTTGTTTCAATAATATTCGTTCGTATATACACACTTTGTCTATATTCTCCTGTTCCTTATTTTATGCACTTTGAAATATTTTCATGATCTCCCTTTACTTGACGTAATAGATAGTTATTTTATGTAACTGCCAATTTGGTACGTTACATATGCCTTCCTATAAGAATTGATTAATTCTGAATTAGTATATTTATTTTTTATTGAAGAATTCATCAATTGTTGTACATTTCCATGTCGACTCTTATGTTTTTTTATATATCCCTTCACTTTCTCCTACTTGAATCATAATTATTTCTTTTCTATGTAATTATCTCCCTTGTTTATTTAGTTCCCTAATTCCCTAACATAAGTTTAGCTGGGGCAGTTCAGAGTGGCTCACTTTGGCATACAACTCCACTGGCCATACTAACATCAATAAATACAGAGGCACATCATCTCCGTCAATAATATAAATGATTGCTGGCATTTTTCATCAGTCAATTCATCTCAAATTAATTCAAAATATAAAGTGGTCGTTCTTTCGACAAATAATAAATATCCTTGGGATCATCTCACGCATTTGCGGTTTATACATTGTTATATTCTCTTCTTCTTGATTCAACTTAACTAAATTCTTCACATTTTACAGGGATAGTTTGTTTACATTTCATCACTGGTATACTCTCATGATCGTCTTCGTTAATATATCATTTTTTCATTCTTCTTTGTCATCAATTAATCTTTTCTCTCGGTATTACATTGAACGTCATTTCATAATCTTCTTCATTTTCAGGATTCACTTCTCTGGATATAATTCATGAATATATTTTCATGATGTCAAATGAAATATAATCCATTTGATATAGGCTCTCTTCTAGTGTCTTGCCTCGTGGTTGTGTGTCATCTATTATATCTATTATCTACATCAATGATATTTATTTGCTTTCGTTCCTCCAACTTCTTATTTTCTTCTTCTTCTGTATATCATCTAGTCCATCGTCTCCTCTTCTATCTGTACGGGTAAGTTGTTGTTTACATGTTGACTTGGCTCTTGGAAATCTTTATATTTTTATATTAGTGCCATGGATCTTATTTGTCGGTCTCGTATTATATTCTTTCTTTTATGTACTGGTAAGTTGTTCTTTACTGGTTGACGTGGCTCTTGGAAATTATATTTTTATGCCGTAGCTGTTAGGTGTCTTTCTCGTATTGTTTATATCTTTTATGTAGTACGGGTAAGTTGGTGTTTTACTTGTTGACTTGGCTCTTGGATGTTTTTGTGCCATTGGTGTAAGGTGTCAGTCTCGTATTATATTCTTTCTTTCATGTACGAGTAAGTTGTTCTTTACTGGTTGACGTGGCTCTTGGAAATTATATTTTTATGCCGTAGCTGTTAGGTGTCTTTCTCGTATTATTTTTTCTCTTTGTAGTACGGGTAAGTTGTTATTTTACTGTTGACTAGGCTCTTGGAAATTATAATATTTTTATATTAGTGCCATGGATCTTATTTGTCGGTCTCGTATTATATTCTTTCTTTTATGTACGGGTAAGTTGTTCTTTACTGGTTGACGTGGCTCTTGGAAATTATATTTTTATGCCGTAGCTGTTAGGTGTCTTTCTCGTATAGTTATTTTTTCTTTAGTAGTACGGGTAAGTTGTTCTTTACTTGTTGACTAGGCTCTTGGAAATTATAATATTTTTATATTATATATGCCATGGTTGGAAGGTGTCTTTCTCGTATAGTTAATTATTCTTTTTGTAGTACGGGTAAGTTGTTCTTTACTTGTTGACTTGGCTCTTGGAAATTATAATATTTTTATATTATATATGCCATGGTTGGAAGGTGTCTTTTTCGTATTATATTTTTTCTCTTTATTAATAGTAGTACGGGTAAGTTGTTATTTTACTGTTGACTAGGCTCTTGGAAATTATTTTGCCATAGATGGAAGGTGTCTTTCTCGTATAGTTATTTTTTTTTTTATTAATACGGGTAATTACAATTTTCTTCATCCTTTACATAATTTCTTTAGTTCACATTTTTATATTACAAAATTACAATATAGTCAACATTTATTCTCACAGTTATATTTTCACTTCTTACTTAGTATCAATAACAAATAGTCTTCATCGCAATATTTCACTCTTTCTTCATTATTTAATTTTCAATATACCGTTTCATGGAAATTTGGTTGTAGGTACAGTAATATTGCATGATTCTTTCATCGTTTTCTGGTAATCGTTGTAGTATTTGTAAAATTTTGGGCTCATTACGTTGATGAATCTGTATGTTAGCTAATATGTCGGCCAATTCAGACTTGCTTTTTAAAATATGGTAAACCTTGGCGACGGTTTCTTTTTCTCCCTCGAAGGTTTGGGCTATGATGTTCACTCTGGACAACACGTCGGCCGCTATGTTGCTTTTCCCAGGGATGTATTCCCACTGGATGTTATATTCTTGGAGCGTTAGTGTCCATCTCGTTAGTCGGCCATGTTTTAATCTACAATTCTTCAGGAAAGATATTGACTTATGATCTGTGCGTACCGTAATAGGGTATTCTAAAATGTATGTTCTAAATTTTTCACATGCGAATACTATACTCAGGAGTTCTTTTTCCGTAGTGTGATAGTTTCGTTCGCATTTGTTGAGTGTTCTGCTCGCAAAACTGATCACTTGATGGTTTTATCTTCCTGGTCTTCCTGATACAATATTGATCCATGGCTTACATCATTTGCATCGCAGTTCATATAAAAATGTTTGTTAAAATTCGGATGGTGCAGCATTACAGTTGTAAGAAATGTTTCTTTTATTAGTTCAAAGGTTGTGTCCTGTTCAGGTCCCCATCTCCACTTTTCCTTTGACGATAATTGTTGTGAAAACTTAGCTGTTAATTCTGAATAGTTGTGTTGGAATTGCCTATAGTAATTACAGATACCAAGAAACGATTGTAATTGTTTCTTGTTCTTTGGTATTGGGAAACGCTGTATCGCCTCCATTTTTTCTTGTGCTGGGGTTATGCCAATTTCAGACAAGTTAAAACCCAAGAATTGCACTTCTTTTGCTATTAGTTTGGATTTTCTAGCTTTAGCGTTATATTATTTTCCTCTAGTTTACATAATACTTGCGCCACCCGGTTACAGTGTTCCTCCCAATTATCTGAGGTAATCAACAAATCATCTACATATATTGTAGTTAATTGCAGTGTACTTTGTCCTAAGATCTCGTCCATACATTTCACGAAAACTGCCACAGAATTTACAAGGCCGAAGGGTAACCTTTTAAATTGGTAGTTACGCCCTTCGAAAATAAAGGCCGTAAATTTTCTGCTATTGGGGTGTAATTCCACCTGCCAATATCCACATACAGTGTCCCGTATACTGATATACCGTGTGCCATAAAATTTCTTTAATATTTCGTCGATTTCTCCAGGCGACGTCCTGTCATTAATTATGGCTTTATTTATCTCCCTTGCGTCCAGACAAATCCTCACTGCGCCATTTTTCTTTGGTACAGCTACAATAGGATTGGTGTACGGGGAGTTGCTTACTTCAATTATGTCATTTGCTATTAATCGCTGTATCTCTATACGAACGGCTTCTTTCAGTGAAAATGCGATCGGATATGATTTTCTTTTAAACTCAGTTTGATCCTTGAATTTTATCTCACACTGAAAGTTTTTAATTTTGCCTGGTGTGTCAGAAAATACATGTCTGTAACGATTATAAATTTGTATCAGTCTTTCTCTTTGTTCGTCAGTCAACACATGGTCAATGTTACTCGTTTGGAATTTTCTAACTTCATCAATTTTCTCCATCCATAATATATCTTCTGGATTATTGCGAACCTCTCTGTTGATGGACATCTTCTTCCTCTGGTCATGGCCTTCCCGTATATAGTAGATTATGTGTTCTGGGGGTGCCTTCCTATTTTCAGTCAGAGCTGCCGTCCATTCAACTTCATTTAATTTTAATAATACTTTAGCCTTATCCATATCTATTATAGCTGCATACTTTCGCAGTATATCGCATCCAATTAGTAGGGTAAATGGTAGCCCACTTGCTACTAGGAAAACCATCGGAATCGTTTCTCCATTGCTAGATACTTCTAATTGTACCTGGTGTCGAATGGTTTTGTTCTGTCGACCCGTGGCTCCAATTAGGATGATGTTATTTATGGGTAGTGTTGGTATGGTCGTTTTGTTTTCCAACTGTATACGATTTAACTCCAATTTGTCAATCAAGGATACATTCGCTCCTGTGTCTATCATAGCTGTTGTATGGATTCCATTGACCTTTACTGATATGTATGCTATCTCGTTGTTGGTGGTGTCGCTGATACTATCTTCCTTCTCTTCCATGAGGTCTTGTCTAATGTTTTTTAGGTAGTTATTTCGATGGATTTTGATCGATGCCAATTTATTCGCCAATATGTCAGACCCAATAGTCCGGTTCAGTAAGGGTGTTATCGTGCTTTTCACTGCCGGTTTCCATTTAAAGGCAGGTCACCATTGTTTTTGTGCCTGTCTGATGAGGTTGATGCGTTCGGTTCCTGGGATCCTTGCCCATTCCCATTGTGGTATATTTCAGTCGTTCGAGTGGTTGGTCGGTTATCTTCGCTGCTATTACTTCTATTCGATCGGTAACCAGATTCTCGTTCCTCTCCGTCACTGTGACTTTGGTGGTTATTGTTATTAGGGAAACTTCTTCGACCTTGGTAATATGTTCTCCTGCCTCCCCCTCAGCTGGCATGAGTGTAATGCACTCTTCGAAACTGGTTGTTATTATTGTTTCCATTACTCTGCCGATACTGGTTATTTGGAGGTTGGTTATTATAAGGTCGGTAATAATTATTACCTCGTTGATAATTATTGTCCCTCTGATAGCCATTCGGCCTAGGATTATTTGTATTTCCTCGGTCTGCATGGTCATTGTGGTTACCACCTCCATTCTGTCTTGGTCCCTGGTGATTATTAAAACGTGGAGGGTTGTTAAAATTTCTCCCATAATTATTCCGGTCACTATTATTGGTTGGGTTAACGTTGCCTGGTCCGCCACGATCATATGTCTGTCCAGGACCCTGGCGGTTCCTCTGATAGTAACGTTCTCTCTCGTGGCTTTCTAACAGAGTACACATGCCTTGTATGGTTTTAATCTGCGAGTTAAGTCTCCCCTGTGACACTCCCTGGGTGAAATGGTAAGCCAGTTTTGTCACTAAGCACTCCTCTGGTATGGCCGGTTCCAGATTTCTGGCTAAGCAGATCTTCCCTAAAAAGTAGGTGGTCATCGACTGTCTGCCATTTGGATCATATATGCCGTTGGTGATGTCGTCTCTGATAATGTTTTGTGTAGAGTCGGACCAATATTTTAACTTAAATGCTACCTTAAATGCAGCATAGTTTTCTACTTCGTGCCGGGTCGCTGTCCACCAGTTGTCGAATGTGTTACGAAAAGATTCGTCCAACATTCCCTTTATCACGGACCATCGATTTTCTCTGTTTCTGCTGAGTATCTCCTCCACCCTCTCTAGAAATTCAAGTGGATTTTTTACGTAGGCGCGGAAATCTATTTGTTCCCTACCATCCAGGTGTGTTAATCCGGATAAAACAGTTGGGAATGCTCGCAGGCGGTTCATCTCATCTCTGATGTCACTGAATTTCCTTTGTTGTCGCTCAGTCAATTGGTCTCGGTCATTGTTTACCTGATGTTTGACTGCATCCACTTTGATTGAAATTTCTTCACATCTCTCCCCCAGTGTGGTATGTGCGGCCATAATTTCTGTCTGCTTTCGTTCCATGACTCCTACCTGGTTGTTGTGGATTTCCTCAATGCTGTCGATCCGGTGGTTGACATCTGTTTCTGTTTGTATAGTTTTTTTGTTTGTTCTTTTCACCTTCTCTCCGTATGTCAGACATCTCTTCATGGATTTCAGTTGTTAATATTGCAATCCGCTCCTCCGTCGCTTCCATGTTTTCTTCTAACTTTTTGTCAATTGTTTCGACTGTATTTTTGGCAATTTCTTCAGCTCTGTAATTATTGTCGGCCATCTGTTGCTATATTTTCTCATTATCATTCTTCATTAACTCGATATCTCTATTAATTTTCTCATTTATTTCATCAATCTTCTTGTTGGTCTCATCAATTTTAATTCCTAACTGGCAGACAAATTTTCTTTCATTATTTCCATCTTTTTCTCCAATAATTCTTCAGTCTTCTGGTTTATGGATTCTTCCGTCTTCTTAATTGTTTCATTTATTTTACTACTCAAGTCTTCCTTCAGAGATTCTATGTTCTTCTGGCTCTCCTTCTGACCTTCCTCCATTTTCTTGCTTAATTCCTCCTTTGTGGACCGGTTTTCCTCCTTCAGTGACTCTATACTCTGCTTTGTGGATTGACTGTCCTCCTTCAATGATCGTGTATCTTCCTTCAGTGACACCAGATTCTTGTTCATCGTCTCTTCCATTATCGCTCTTATCATTTCCAACATGTTGATGTCCGCTGTTGATATTGGTTTTTCGGGTTGGCTTACTTCAGGTTGAATTTCCTGCGGTATGACTTCCGGTTCATCTTCCGGTTGCTGAACCTCCTCCGCCGGTTCAGGTTGTCTATCTTCAATTTCTAATAATATTTCTTCAACATCCTCTGCTGATGTCGCTTCTTTTTCTTCCAATCTGGCCTCCCTCTCGGCCTCTGCCGCTCGTTTCTTCGAAGTTGACCTCCTGTACATCTTGTTATCTTGGTAATGTACTTGCTGTCTTGCTGTCGAATTAGGTTGGGAAATTATTTGTTTAATTAATTAAACTGTTAATCGTTTTCGTCCTAATTCGCGCTCAGACGTTGGGCGCCACGTTGTAACAGAACTTACAACGATTGATTAAGATTAAATTATTATTATTATTATGTGATTATTAATAAAATTAGTTTGGGTGTTCACGTTTAAGGTTTGTCGTTTAAAAGAGTATTTATCACTTCACTGTGTCAACCTCCCCACTTACCATATGTGGATGTCTTCAATATTCTCGTTGGTGACTTCTTCTACTGTAAAACACTGAATATACATACATAGATATTCTTTTTGAATATCACACAGAATGCACATACACAATAACAATAAATTAAAAGTTCAGCTGCAATTCGAATGATATTGGTCACTCAAATCCTACCGCCACCTTATGAGAGAACTGTTCATGAAAAATTAAACTACTTTATCTATTATATAAAAATCAAAACTCTGCTCCACTGGTAAATAAATTGGGGATTTATTAACAATAATAAAATTCAATCAACTCTTTTAAAAACAATCAATAATATCTTTACAAACAATAATAACTTTAAACAATTCCTGAGATCTCTATACCTCAAGGCTGGTAACACTGATGTATGGTACAATGTTTTTGGTGAACGAGGTTATGTTCATTTTATTCAGTTATATTACCAAATTGGTGAGTTCTTTGAAGATACATGATACCAGATACAAGATGTGATTTTAATTAACAATATTTAATTATATATTACTATAAAAACAACAAAATTTAAAATTATAAAACTCGGTACCATAACCGATATATCGTACTATCGTACGCTTAGCAAACGCATTTAGCAGTTGTGGTCAAAACACGTGCTCTGGGGTTTGCACTGTTAAAAATATTATTATTATTTATTCATTAACTATCAAAATCATGTACTGGCAAGAGAAAAATCTAGAGAAAAAAACTCTTGTTATAGCTTTCATTTCAGTTAAAATTATTTGAGAACAGAATTATTTCTTGGTGACAAAATTATAAATCATCAGTTCTAGGTTAGTTACCTAGTAAACGTAAGTCATTATTTAGAATAAGTATATTACTTATTCAATTCTTAATGATATTATCATAAACATTCTATTTATAAGTCATTTGACGTATAATTATCAGTTATTTAAAATATTCGCACAATAAAACAATTATCTGTTAATTCAAAAAGTTTAGTCAAGTAAGCGACTATATACTATACATTGATGATCGGTATCTAAATTAATTCCGAACTTCTCAATTATTATTAAATTGTAAAATATTTATTTTTAAATTAATCATTGTACTACAATTTATTTGTTGGGCACTGATAATTTTTCATCATAGTTTAAGCACTTGAGTATCTTTGACTAGTGCAGTCCAAAACAATATCGTTCGTTTATTAACGAAAGTTATTATTTTTCATGAATTTCTTTTAAATTAATTAAAATATAGTACTCCCTGATTTAAAACACAGAAACACGACCTTTATTATACACTGGTCGAGTTATTTTCACTGTTCACTTAATGCACTGGACACTCGGTAATAGATTGTTGTGTATAGGTTAGCGTATGTTGACTTATTACTGTTTGTGACGCGCACATTTTGAAATAATTTTGCCGACTTCTTGCGTGGACCTTCCGTGTTGAGTGATACAGAACGAATGATTCCTTCACCGAAGCGTCTCCTTCTCGTCTGGTTATTTTAAGCTATTTGATTGGTTCAAAAGGTCAAACTCTCAACCCCAAAACACTTTGGTCAAATAAAAATTTTAATTTTATGACAACTTTTAGCGTGGGTTCGAGGCTATGAGTGACGTATGCATGGATACTCAAAATGATTGAAAAGTTTATAATTGTCATAACTTTCTTATCAATTGTCGTATCGTCGAATGGGTAGTGGCATTAAATCGCGGACACTTGTGCCTTTATTTTAAGTCTAAACAAGCATTAAATCCGTTCATTATTAATTCACTTAGCCATCTCAAACACTCATATGGTGATTCTTATTATAAATAAGTTTGCTTCACCATATTTTGTTACAATTATGCTGTAATACTTACTACTAAACGTCTCGAGTCCATTTCTCTTTCATTTTAGTACATAAAACAGTCATAATTACTATTTAAACAATATCTGGTAATGGCGTCCATAGCGATCACGTTTGATTGTTTATAATTACATGTAACGCCATTATTCCTTATCTTTTTACACATGTTTGACATCCTAACACTAATATGTACATTTATTTACATTTGTTCACATTTTATTTTTCAAAAATGTTATTTTTTATATACTTATAGTATTATCAAAAATACCTTCTGTTCTCATTTCTCTAATTTGTCACTTTTTTAATTATTTTATCGAACAAGGTATATAATGTTATTAATTAAAATAGTGTACAATTGTTGTACCTTGTTGGTTTAATGTATTTATTAACTTTTCGTTATCTGAAAGCTTTTCAATTCATAGTACAATGTTTATTTACATCTGGTTTGACAAATGCAATTAGTTAGTTTATAATATTTCAATTATAAAACTACTACTATTACATTTGAGATGTGTTCTCATAGCAGTATCAGACATTTCTCTAACTACTGATAACATTTTTCGTAATCTTTTGATAAGTTTTGATATTGCTTTTTGATTAACTATCTTGTCACATTGGGTTTCTGTTCTTTTGGCTTTATGATATCATATTCAATCTGATTCATTTGCTGTGTATTTCAGTACACATGGTATTTTAATGGTTTGCATTATTATTCATAATTAGTCTTTGTTTGAAACAATTGTTGATAGTTGCTTGGTTTAACTAATATACATGATTTTATGTTATAGGTGCACTTTCTATGAGGTTATGTGTCAGTTGTCTGACAACAATGAGCAACATATTCTTATGCAGTATTTGACTCTACTATTACCATTTCATTATGGCATTCTACTACAATGGTTTAATTATTAAGTAATACACATGTTTACACTATTTGTTGAAACAATAACACAGGTATTCTTAGTCTAATAATATTACATTTCTTGGTGGGTTGCACCTAGTTTTTGGTACATTAATAGTTTTATACCTAACAAACTAGCTTATTTGCCACTGTTTGTTCTGGAATTCATCCACATTTTGTCCTGTCTTGCTATGGCATTCAGGCACACTTCATTTTAAGGCTTACAAAGCTTTTATTATTAGTCCCTATGAACAATTATTTTATTGTTCTGTCTCATATTTCTTTTGGTGGTCTTAATGATTATTTATATGATATTACAATCTTGATTAAACTTGTCACACTAATTGTCTGTGCATTTTAACTAGTTAATCTTGGATTCTTTCACTTATAATGGTTAATCATTTTCCTCTGTTATAAACATTCTCACTTGTATTGTCTGTGGTGTTTATTTGGGGTAAAATGGTTATCATATCACAGGTTGTCACATTTATATTAAGTTTTCACTGTTATTGTTTGTGATCACTCAATGATGGTAAACACTGGTTTCTTTGTCGTTGATCTTCGAATAATCATTACACTTCTTCCGGTCACTATATTAATTTTAGTTCCTTGTATACCTTGTGAATGTTGATTTCTTGTACTGTCCATACATTATCTTCATTCTTCGTGGTATGTTTCCTTTCCTCTTCTTCTTCCTTTCTTCTTCTGGTTAACTGTTGCTCACTGTCGGTGTTCTCCTGGGTTATACATTACTTGTGATAATCAATGTTCCCTTATTCTTGTCATATTCTTCAATATTTTTATTCGTGGTAGTCATTGTTCCATAGTATTTTATACTAATAAACAAATTTGTTTGTTTTATCATCATTGTGGTTGTACTTGATTCGTATCCTCTTCATTTTAATGATTATTTTCGTTGTTTCCCTTCACTTTTCGGGATCTATTGGGCCTGGATTCTTACATATTATATTGGCTCGTTGTCATTTTCTCTCTCTTTTGTACTCGATGATATCCGTATTACTCTTCCTTCTTCTTTGTTGGGTTGTTTCAATAATATTCGTTCGTATATACACACTTTGTCTATATTCTCCTGTTCCTTATTTTATGCACTTTGAAATATTTTCATGATCTCCCTTTACTTAACGTAATAGATAGTTATTTTATGTAACTGCCAATTCGGTACGTTACAATATATGCAACAAAATATTTGATTTTGTTTGAATTTGCGGCAGTTATCGTTCGCCAAAAAAATTCTACACACAGACACTTTTCAGAAAATGACTTTTCTTCATGTTTTGAGGGTAGTACAATCAGAATCAGCCCTTATCTGGAAAATGATTTTTTCGCTATCACCATATTTCCATGATATGGTCCTTATGGAACATGGAAATAAAAGGAAATCTACAAATCGGTGTTCAGAAGATAACTAAACAATTTCATACCTTTTCCTTGATAATGACGATGTGATTGATTCGTTACAACAATATGGTTTTAATGGTTTTGACTTCTTAATTCATAATTTACTCATCACTCAATCTGCAATCCAAACACTCCTTATGTTACAAGTTTAAATGAACCGAATTTAAACTGACTAAGTTTAATGCCATATTGAAGTTGCCATGACTTGTTTTGTGCACACACGTGCATGCAGACTAACTGAAAGAACTAAACTAGAAGAGATGTCGGTAAAAGTAAGTTAGCAACAAAGTCGCTATTTGAGAAAGTGCACAAACTCTGGTTCTGACTGATGCATGAACAAGAAGCTTGCAGCACAATAAATTATTGATTTAAGTTACTAATAGCCTTCTATAATAACATCAACTTATGGTAGAGGAATTTAATATTAAATGCATACGTAAATGATAAACAGTCTATTATATTTGTTGTAAATTAAGCGTTATTAATATGCAGAGACTTTTGTTAAAGCTAGCATTACTTTATCCGTCACTGTAATGTTGAGCATTATACAGTAATATTAATTATAATTAATTTTTTGTTTAAAGATGTGCTTAAACTTTAAATACTATTTAGTCAAGAAAGAAATGATTATACACACACATATTAATTAGACGAATTCTTTTAAATTATAAAAAATTAATAATTTGATAATATAAAGTGTTAACACGTTGAAATGTCTGCTCATTTCCACATATTTAACAACAGAACACGTCGATAACACGGTTAATAACGTACCTATCGCTGTTCATTATTTTCTGGCCTGTGTGGAATGGCACAGTTGGTGGGCATGACGTCGCTGGTCGTGATACCTACCTTGGTCTTCATGCCGATGATAGTGAAAGGAATTTGCAAGCTTCCATGTAAGAGTTGGTCACTTGTTATACCCATCTTACAATGCACCTTAATACGAGGTGCATTAATAAATAATTCACTCGTATTTTACAATTCCTGATCGCACGAGACCAACATTGATTGTCTCTCTTATTCACAAATAGTCTTCTTCTTCTTCTTCTCCATGTCAACGTATAAGCTTACAGCCTATTCCGCGTTCACTGAACCAATCTCTTCCTTGGTCTACCTATATCTCGTCTTCCTTGAGGCCTGTACTCACCAATAGTCCTTTAACAATTGTAGTAATTATATTAAACTAAAAAAATGCTAAGAGAGAGAGAGAGTAACCACTATTTACAATATTAGTATTCAGAGATCGTACGCGATATAGTTAGGCTACAGATAAGGTGTTTTGAACAGCAACTCATGAGGGTATGAAATTCAGACGTCAACGCTGCCGGGTGAATACATTATGCAGAAAACTGGGGCGAGGGTTGGCCACCCGACATAATGCAAAGATGACCAGTGAGAAGGGTGGGTCGGCTTCTTTGTGCAGAATACCTGTCAGTCAGAATCACGGCAACGAAACGTCTCCAAATGGACCACAATTACTGCCCACAAGCTGCACATTGTAACCGACTCAAGAGGGGGAGAAAGATTCCCTACTCGAGTATGTCAGCACCTAAGACTTATAAATCTGTGAAATTGAAAACGTTCTTTATAGTTCAAACATTTTTACGTAGAATAATTTTTGAATCTTTTTTTGTATTTTTTTACGTATATAATAGTTATCAGTTTTCGATATAATGTAATAGAACATACGAGCATCTTTTAATATTGTAGCCTTTCTTTTATTTTGTGATTGTATAACGATAACAGCGCAACGATTATCTAACGTTTGTAATATATTAATGATAATATTGCCGTTATATAATAATCGTAATTATAATTAAAATGATGATGATTATTATTCATGTATAGGCCTAACTTGGCACTAAAATAATTATTTTATTTTTTGATAAGAGAAATTTAATTTTGTTCATATAACATTGTTACACAGACTGCGACATCCTTCAAAGGAACTCACCGGCATCCCTCCTACTTATGAGCAAAAAAAGTAATTTTGATTGTTGGAGTGGAGGAGAAGGGGTGAAAATGACTCTTACTCCACGAACTTGGTCCATCTCCAATTTATGTACACATAGACACCCAGGATAATAGTCATACTTTCTCAATGGTCGTGAAAGTAACGTTCTCTCCAGTAAAATGTACAAGTAGGTAGGCGGACGGCCACCGCCCCATCCAACACCGAAACACTTATATCTTACGTCTATAGTTATGTATAATCCTTATTTTAACACACGCAGCTAACTCAGAAATAGATCTACGTTAAGTGATTATTGAACTTGGCTGACACTGGTAATAACTTTGGGGGGAGGGACTGACCCCCTGATTCGCCCCATAGTTACGCAACTGCGTCAGGATAATATTGAGTAAGCAGCAGCATATAATGGATAATCTGAGTATTTGGAATACTGTAAACCTAGACAGTCATAAACATGCATTCATTTTGGAATAAAATAACTGTTAATACAAGAGAATTCACTATTTTAGTTTTTGTGAATATTCAGTTATTTACGATCTACTATAATTTTGAATATGTGGAGGGGCTACAGTCCTCTACAAAGTAAAGGTTATACTCATTTGCGAGTATGAACACTTCGCTGAACTCTGTATGCTGCAGTGACATGAAAATTCATACATAGAACATCAAGAACCACTCGTCAAAAATAAAAAAAAAACATGAGGCGACGAGTAGGAAGGATGCCAGTGAGTTCCTTTGAAGGATGTCGCAGTCTGTGTAACAATGTTATATGAACAAAATTAAATTTCTCTTACCAAAAATGTAATAATTATTTTAATCCTAAATTAGGCCTATAAATGAATAATAATCATCATTCATAATTTATTATTAACATTATTGTTATTATAATATAACGGTAATATTATCATAAATATATTAAATAATGTTACATAATCATTGAGCTGTTATCATTATGTAATAATAAAATAAATATTTTTGAACCAACTAAAGTTAAGCCCACATGCAACGGACTAAAATGCCACTCAATCAGCTGGACGGGGCCGCCTCAGTAACTCTACTGTTAAAAATAAATGTTTTTGAACCAACTAAAGTTAAGCCCACATGCAACGGACTAAAATGCCACTCAATCAGCTGGAGGGTGCCGCCTCAGTAACTCTACTGTTAAAAACCTCTAACAATTGATGGACTTTTTTAGTGGCCACAAAACTAGCCTTTCTTCAAGTGAAGTGTACAAACAGGTAAGCGGACGATAACTGCCCCGTCCAGTATCGACAACCAGGTAATATTAATATTATTCGCTTGGGCCTGTTACTGCATGCCATGTCGGAGACTAACATACAGCTTATGTGGCGGGGCTTAAGAAGCTGTTACCTAAATGAATGTTGAAATAAGAACTATCTCCTCCTCTGCAAGAATGTGAAACAGACTCAAGGAACTACAGATTTCTTGTAGTAAGTAATAAGAAAGTTAATGAAAGATATTCAAAATCAAGCATTAAAAACCAACCAACCACATAAAAAAACTCGAAATGTTGTTAATATTTGAAAACTCCTCCTGCCCTATTATCTCTCCATCATAATAATATCATTTTTGACGTTCCGCTAACAAAAATCTATGGCCGTCCTTATAAGCAAAAATATTTTCAATAAGAAAACATAAAAGTAATTCGTTTCAGTTTTGTGTTTTTTCTTGTTGTAAGTGCTTTTGTTCTTTACTTTACCTGGAGACAGCATTAGATTGTTATCAAACTGTGAATAGCAAAATTACCACAATAGAACTAGTCTAACAGGAGGAGTTTTCGGGTGTTGATCACCTAACGTGTAGGACTTTTAATGTTATTTGAAAATTACCGAAATTAGAAAACATAGACAATAACGACGAAGTGATATATCGCTGAAGTCGCCACGGATCCGAGAGCTGTCCTACTAGAAAATGTAGTTAGAGTATGGTATAGCATGGTACTATTTCAGTGCATAAAACCGTAAATTCCACATTACCCAGTGAGAAAGAAAGTGATAAAAGTGAAAGACAGAGAAAGGACCCACTAGAATGTCTTTTTTTTGTTACTGAATTATGTCTTTTTGAGCATGCCGTATTTTGTAATCTGCAATTACGTTTGTTTATTTCCGGGTGGACTTGGGTTCGTTTCCTGCACGGTAGAATTAAATCGTCTGTTTGAACTGGCCAATTAAACAGTAATTAAAGTTAGGCACCAACGCCATAAGGAGGGAATGAAATACGGAAAAAATATTGTAATTATTTTGTTATATAGGGAGGAGGCGGAGGGGAGTTTCACTGGGGATGAAGCAAGCAGTAAGGGTCAGTTAATGTCCGTCCGGCTTATTGTTGTAATGTGTCTGGTTTATAATCCCCGAGATCCCATAAAAAGCGGTGGAGCTGGTTGACCCAATACAGCTTGGAACGTTAAAAGTCGGAACGTATCACCGAGCGAACGCTCTGTATGCTTACTTGTCTACGTTTTACGACTGTAGGCTACAGATTTTACTCTTACAAACTTCTCGATGCTTAAAACGTATAATATATGAATGGTAATAAAGATACACAGTTCATTTATCAACATCAAGTTTTTTGTTTAAAGCACTGTGACTGAGTAGTTTTCTTCGTAGTTTTTTTTAATTCTATCGGACACTCTCAATCACTCCACAATCTAACGGAAATAATTATCATTATATTCCACTAGATAATAAAGAAAAATTGTCTAATATTCATATTAACATTGTTCTCTATAATCAATAAGTTGAAAATTCTTCATTTTTAATTATTTTTATTTTTAACATATATCCTTTGGTTAATATGCAGAACTAAACGACCAACGCAAACTAGGTTACCAGCAATACGTTTCTTTAAACTTGAAACTAGCTGTTCTGAAAGGTGAGGGAGATATTCTCAGTAGGCCTACTGTATGCCATACCTAACTATGACACTTTTTGCAACATCGCTGTCTTCTGTTTGATATGACGCATTTAATTATTTCAGAAAACTATGTTTTGGTTTTCAGAACTTATCGCTCAAGTAGAATTTATTAATTCGCTTTTCTTGGTAGTAATAAAAGCTGTGCTGTAAAATGCATGCAGTTATGGTCCATGCATGCTTAAGCTACACACCTTTCCAGACTTTGCGGGATAACAAATAGGCCTACCAAGTCAAGTGTGCTTATGTTGTAAAACTGACGTCGTAAATAGAGAAACAACTGTTTACGATACGTAGGCCTACTAGAATTTTGATTTGTGATACAGTTCTTTAAACAATTTTATTTACCAATTTAAGTAAGTATTAATATGTAAAAGCATGGGATACTTTTATAACTAATTAAATAATAATCTAAACTCAAATGTTTAAATTGTTAGGACTACAACTTGGTGCATAACCAGCCAGACCTGCACCTGGTTATAAGACAGCACCCTGCCTGGACTCGGTCCGGCCGTGTATCGGACTTGTTTCGGCATATCAGGGTACGTGGACAGTCATCCGCAAATCTCGAGTAACAACTGTGAACTCCCCAGAAGAGGGAGGGCAGAGGCTGCCTTCAGCAACACTCAGGCACATGATGGTTGTCTCATCCGCCTAAGAAAGTCATGTTGATTACTTGCCGTCCCTTATTACCTTTGATCCGACAATGATTGGTTGGTACAACAGTATTCCGCCGCGGGCCGGTCGGGTCACACGTCCTGGATGGACCTAAGAGCGACTGAACCTGTCTCGCTTCCCATGCCGATGAGCAATTGTAGACAAGACCCCGAACGTACCCGGCAATTCAACACCTCACAGCTGGCGCACGAGTCGAGATAGGCTCCATGTTTCGTCGGTCACGATTCGATCAGACGTGAACAGAATAAACCGGAGATAAGCGTGTAAGAACGCAAAAGATCACTGATTTTTACTGAACTTGCGCAGTGCTGCTAGTGCAACCAGTTTGTATATATGTCTAATCAGAAAACAGTTTTTGAACGACCTTCGTACAATTAATTTCTGTAGACAATTTATAAAGAATATGGATAGGAGTTAACGGTACGAGTAGGTAAAATAACTGTTTTGATCCTTGCAATTGAAGGATCACAGAAGAACAAAATATATTAAACGGCGTCTTGGTGTAATACATAACTACATACTTGTACTATTGGCAACAATAAATGAAATATGGCTTTTGCGAGAAAGTGCAGTTAGACACGTCGCGCTGGCAATTCTGAAGGCCACAGAATATTGTTACGTTGGTCTCACGGATCATCGTATTGTACAGTAGAAAGAAAATTCAGACACCAATGAAGTCACTAATTACAAACTTTAATTAGTCTGAAACAACAATTTTAAATCAACAAAGGTACTCTCCTACAATAATTAAAGTTAAAGATGTCCACACGCAATAATATCACTTTATTACAGTATCGCACTAATTAACACAATAATCACTTTAAAATAATTTGCAACAAACATTTGATCCACCATAAATAAATCGCAACTGTAACTCACTTTTACGTAGATGCTTATATATACCCTGCAGAAGTTCCAGAATAATTTTTCATACCCCTGGCGGCGTGCCGACATAATTTGCTCAGTTTGAACAGTTTGGCGGCTACGTGACTGCACGGCCTTGACAGAGACGCTGGACCAGTCGACAAACGTATAGAATGACACTCTCGAATTTTCGAGAGCATTACATAATTGTCGTAGCAACATTGCCCGCCCAAAACTTTTCACCTTGCAAGATAAATGTGCTATCAAACACTGGAAGGAAATAACCAATCGTCCAGAGGTACAAAATAAACTCACAAGCTAAGATACGCTTAAATGAAATAATTTTTGTAATAAGGGTGACTAAAACAGTGACCTCGCTTGCAATTACTGCGATGTCTGAGAAGTAATGTGTCAATCTTAGGCGTGTACGTTTTAAGCTTCTTGGTGTGTTTAACTTTCTGTAAACGTGAACAACGGCCAAAAGTAGAGGAAAAATTACATAGCGGAGATTGACAAGGCAAACAGAGTTTTTGATGAAATAGGCCTACATATATAACGATTCTCAATTACAAAGTTAATAGTTTGGGGGAACCTAAATTAATGTATTGTTTATCACTCGCGTGTGTGTGCTTGTGTTTGTTTGTGAAATAGTCTTTAAAATTTAGGCACAGTGACACGTGAACAAATGAAGCGGCCGTGACCACCAATCAGTTTGCTTCTTCAAAGCCGCCAAAATAAATGTGTTTGTGTCTACACGCCCCTGCGCAACATCCCATCCCTGTTCCACCTAGATTAACAATTAAGCGGAAAGTAAAGCACCGTTAGACAGGGTTAAGACGCGGGCAGAACTTCGGCCAAGTTTTGATCCTCTCCTCGTAGTGCGCTGCGGCACGGTAAAATTCTTCTCCGCAACTCATCCGGCGAGTTCAGGGCGCCCGGTGTACGTCTACAAACGGTGTTTTATACATCGGAATTCAAAACGGTGACATAGACTATTATCGCCGGATCGCCGGAATGAATAAAGTTTAAACCGGAAGTAACGTATAAGGAACGTGAAAACGAAGAATTATTTTCTTGCTACCCAACGTTATTGGATCAAAAGCCAACAGAAGCAGCATGACCGAATTTTTACAAAATTTAACCAATACCAGTTTTTTAAACATTTGTAAAAAAATACGAATGTATTTTTGGCAGTTCTTGGTTTTAGAAAAACAGTCGATAATGTGAAAACAGTAGACTATTAAGAAGTAAACTAATTGTTAAGAAGTAAGATGCACAAGTATAAAGTATATAAGACACTTATCAGAGCGGTTGTTCCTAATGGATGCGAGACAAAAAAGGAACAAATAACACTAACAAGACTTGAAAGAAAATTGTTGACGTGTTTATGCCCCGGTCAAAGAAGTTGATGAATGGAGAATAAGAAATAACAAGGAGATAGATGAGCTATTGAAGCATGAGGGCACTGTGAGATTCGTAAGGCTCAACGAACACAATGGTTATGTCACGTATGCCAGTGGATGGATGATCAGTGTATGCCAAAGAAAATCTTGAGGGCGGAAGTCTCTATATAAGCAGAAAGAGGGGCCGCCCTAGGATAAGATGATTTAAGAAGATGTTGGAAGATTTAAGAAGAATGGAAGTGAGGGGTTACACTGAGATGGTAATAGATAGGAGACATTGGAGAAGATTACGGCATCCGCTGCAGGAGCTTAGAGGTGGGCTGGTGTGGTCGATATGCTCGACTGCCCGGAGGCGAGTGGTCCGCGATGGGTTGCCACTACAGGACGAATGGCTCCCGCAGTTAGGCACTTTCACGCCTCGCAGTTTCCCATGCTCTGAGTTTCATCCCAGCCGAGACGGCAAAGCAGATGCTGACTGGGTGTTAAGAACACTTGCCGTTTATCTTATAAAAACCACTTACTTAGCTACAACCTACAAACAATTAATGCAGGACTTTAAATAAGGTAAAAACGTAAGTTGAAAACGCTAGTGTGTTGTGGGGAAGCGCAACTGGAAGAGTAGAGGATAGTGGTGCCGTTGTGATGAAGCCAGATAATAAAACTTTAGATCTTCGTTATATTTCAGGTTTTTTAATTTAGATACAGGGTTAATAAATTAACGGTTGGACTTTCAAGTTAGTTTTAATTAAAAAAATTAAAAATCTATGAAGGTTTTTCTAGGATGTATTAAAATACATTAATACATCCATTTATTTCCATGAATATAGCCTGGAAATATTTTATACATTTCAGAAAGCGTTGATTTTGAAGGTTTTGATTTCACTTCAAGGCATATTAAGTAATGACCATAATTTATTTATTTAAATGTAAATCGGCTATTTTAAATTTTAAACTAAACTGTTTGAGCTACATTTTTTGAAATTTTAGTATAATATTGTACTTGTCACAAAACTTATGAAGACTTAAAAATGAGTCGAAATATCCGAACATCTTGTGTAGTAAAAGATGTTGGGCTATTCGGCTGTGGTCTGTTTGTTGTTGATCTTTTTTTTTCTTTTTTTGGACAATTTGCAGGTCTCGTCGTTCGGACAGTAGAACGTCCGAGCGTCGAAGAGGACGTGGAACCTGAAGTAGATGAACTTCCGAAGAAGAGGAGTGTGGCTGCAAAGTCTGAGGATCTCAACGCACACACCCGAACTCCCAGAAAGATTAGTGTTAGGGAAAATCTACTCTAGCTGGGACAACCACGCCACCACGAAACCTTGCCTCAACTCTTGAACACCGGGGGGACAGGGCCCCGGCAAGGCTGTTCACGATCCCGTGGTACCATTTTAGGGTACGTCGTTTGATTATCACGACGACCCCACCTAGCCCTGATTGGTCGCGGCCCCTACCTCCTATGGATCGAATCATATCTTTCGATCCACCGGATCGCCCTCCGAGATCTACGGCTTTTGCTCCACCTTCTGGTGGCGGCAGGTGAACACTACACCGCCAGGCCAGTGGTAAGGCAGATAGCCATGTCCTCTCCCTCTCTCTCTCGCCACACTTGGAGACTCCACCGACTCCACGGACTCCAGTCCGCCGAGGAGGGGAGGCAAGCGATCAAGTGAGCCAACAGGGTCCAACTGTGTATTTACTGGACTGGGCATCACGGAACGACGCGAGAAGCCAGACACAGCTACGGCCAGGGAAGAGTACCTTGGTTCCCGTTCGCAAGGTGCTGCCTAATAGGAACAGGGATCCACCCCGTACCGTTTGCGTAGCGATACACACGTTTCCTAACCATCAGTGCCAATGCTACCGAAGGAAGGAATACCCCCTGGGCTCAACGCAGTGCGTATCTAGGTGGGTTCTTGGACCCACAGGAGGCCAACCACAGGGCGTCGTTCGGACATTCACATCTACTCCGGGATATTTGAAGATAGTTGCCGCGGTAGCCGTCAAAACATCTAGCGAAAATTCTATCAACAATAGACCATAGCTGAATTACCTGATATCTTTGATTACTTCAGACGCGGGTGACAAGTTCGCGAGCTTTATCTCACCGCCTTCTCTGCTATTTATTGAAAACAACAAGTAACTCTAATCTTGGATGATGTAACATTGCTTGCGACGATCAAATAGATAATTTGGCCTGGCTACATTTGATCTGGTATTTGGCCTATTTTGCGATCATGCCTGACGATGCAGTAATGATAATGATAACGAATCGATGACAACATTGGAGATTCTGAGCACGTAAGAACACATGAACTATTTGTCTTATTTTAATAACAAATTGTAAACAAAAATTATTTATCGTATAAATTAGGAATCTCTTTTTATATTTATAATCATATTACTTTATTGCTTCTGAAATTCATATTTCCAATTTATACTAGTTTCAGTTTCTTTAAGTCCATTTGTAATTAATTATCTTCCTTTTTCCGGGAAATTGTCATATAAGACTTTTGTAAAAATAGATTTATTTGATAATCGCCACTATGTAATTTTTGTTTCCAGCTACATATAACTTCATATTTGTAAATACTGAAGAACGTTTAATTTTTTTCATCTTTCCAAACAAAATCATTTACGATCAAAATTTAAATGTGATAGAATTGCGTAACCCCCCTACTTTTTAATGAAGAAAGGAAAGCTTGATATCTAGGCGTCGTACGAGCGTTCTGTACGTACTAATTACTTTACATGTAGGCCTACAGTAGAGTGTGGGCTTGCGTTCGAGCCTCACTAACGAGAATGTGTGTATGCATGTACTGTATGTGTGATCGTAACTCCCTCGCCAATTTAATTAGCTTCAAAATCCCAATACGGACCAACACGGCCGTCTCAATAAGCTTAACCCCGTTATCGTAATGCGATTAAACGCCGTAACAATAAGCTTGCAATACGGTATTTTTCTTCCAAGTAATTAGCGCTGCACACTGGATTTACGTCAACGATAGACGAATTAATGAACCAACACGCTATCGACATTACCTCCGTGGTGTTCGGGGAATTCATACCGGTAACATGTACATCACTTGTATTAATAAATAAACTTGCAGCCATTTGAAAATAATAAGATTTTTTCTATCTAAAAGTATGGTCGTGTGGTCAGCGCAGCCGTTTCGACTTACGAGTAGATTCGAACTCAGAGTTAAAAATGTTCTCCCTATTCCCAAATGAATCCTCAATTAATCATAATTAATGCTGCATGTGTAAGGAGATCCATCAACTAACCAGAAAACTGATAAATTTTCAATGACAAGATATTTTCACTACTAACAGGACTTTACAAGGGCACGTAGCATCAGCTGTCCCGAACGATGACCGGATTTTGCAATTTAGCAATAACGACCGTATGACTGGCCCAAATCTTGTGTAGCTAAACCAACTGTCGACGCGATAAGCAGGGTTCACTAGGGACGAGTGCGGCTTCTTGTTTGTCTTGAAGTCTCTGCTTATTAAAATCTCACAACCAGAACATATTGTGACGATTTAAATAAAAGAAATAATCAAGAAAATAAAAATTTTTAAAAATTAAGGTTGCGAGCTATTAAGCCATTTAAATCTCACTGTAATAATAATAAAAAAAACCTGTATGTACTCAGTATGAGAGGAAGCAGTAATTAGTTAGTTAGAAGATACTCTAATAAAAAGATAAATTGTAAAGAGTTATTAATATCGTATTTAACCCTTTGCTTGTGAGCAGGCGCTGTCCTGTTGATTCCAGACTCGACATGTTTTCCGAGTCTTGTGTAAGTTAGAATAAGATAAAAAACCTAATGTTAATAATTAAAAATCTGAAGACACAGATAGTCGCTAAAACAACTGATTTAAATTATGTATATTTGTTTAGGGATAGTTTGTATAAATAAAAATGTTAACTTAAATATAGTTAGGAACTATATTCTCGCGCGGTAATTGCCCCACTACCATTTTGTCCAGTACCAGGCGAAGGGAGCAGAATTTCGCTCTCTCGCAATGGTGACTTCGTACAGTATAGACGTAAGAGCTGTGCTCTTAAAATATGTTACCTATACTTTGTTTTACCTTAAGATGGTATACCAGAAATAGCTGCTTAAAGCATCTGGATGTGTTAACTAATATACTTATGTAAATAAACAAGAGATTTAAAGTGTAAAACTCGAAACGTAAAAAAGGTGTAACACAAGATGACTTCGAACTTCAAGAAATAACAACACTTCCAACGTCATACCTGGAGATGTGAACTATCAGAAGCCACAAACTCTAGTACACGCGACAGAGTATGCAGATCAGGACATCCGAGAATCTACAAGTATCATCGTAGAAGGTTCAACCTGCGAACTTTGGAGCCCTTTACTGACGAAGACCAGACCGAGATGACGACGTAGCTGTTCCTGTTTCCCAAGACGGATACCCCAGGACGAGTCTTCTGCATACCAATTAAAAGGTGACTCGATAGCCTGTCTATCGAGGGTTACTAATATTTGTTACACAACACATCTTGAAAGAGACTTTTCAGAAACTATTAACTTTGTAAAGACTTATAAATTAAATCTAAGAATTTCATGTAACTATTCTAACTTCATACGTTGTAACAGTTTATATGCTAATGTAGAGTAATATAATTCAAGCAATAATACCATTCTTCCAATGGTTGAATAAAGAAAGTCTTGCAAGCTAATATCATGAATTGATTATGACTAAAAGTTGTAATGAATAAATACCGAAGGTTACCCGGATCCGAGGTATAGCTATATAGAATCAATTTTGATCCCAAAGTTTAAAGAAACCTTTCAAATAACTTAATAATTGAATTAGTAATGTCATGGGATCTGTCAGTAAATGTTTTTAAATGTTAAATAAAGAGAAGTCTTCTTGTTACACACATATGAGGAGTGCTTAAATCAATTGTATACCTTGCCATTGTTTCCTTACACAGTTAGTAAGTAATTTGTTATATTAATTATTTGTGATACATTCTGTTACAACGTAGGCAGCCCATCTAATTAACGGAGTTTAATTACGATGGGTTCCCTGGATTTGTAACGCGGCGAAAAGACGTTACAAAAGTGCGCCACTCTGCTTTTGTAGCAGTTTAATTTCAATATCCATCTGCCAATTCGTCCTAATTGTTTAGGGTGATTCAATAACCATGATAACGCCTGATTGTCGGTTTCCAAAAGGAATTCTTTATGTTCTAGGAAGGGTTTAAACTTTTCGAACGCAAAAACAATTGCTAAACATTCCAATTCATATGCAGAATACTTTCTTTCTTGATCGCTCAGTGTTCGTGATGCATAACTAATTGGTAGTCTACAGTTATCTATCTCTTGGTATATCACTGCACCTAACGCTACACTGGAACTGTCGGTTTGCACGACGAATGGTTTTGTGAAATCAGCTAATTGCAAAACTGGGGGAGATATAATGCTTTCTTTAAGTTGCTCAAACGCGTTTTGATGTATTGAGCTCCATTCGAACTTCGTTCCCTTCTTTCGTAAGGAGTTTAGGGGTGCTGCTATTTCGGCAAGATGGGGAATATATTTGTGGAAATAATTCACCATACCTAAAAATCGGGCTATACCTTTTGCATCTCGTGGGGGTGCAAATTCTCTAATAGCACGGGTACGTTCGGGGTCAATGCTTACCTTTCCATTCGCTTTCACGATATGTCCTAAGAAAGAAAACTGAGGGACAGCAAAACTTACCTTATTTGGGTTCACCGTTAATCCTGCCCTTAGTAAACGAGATAACACTTCACGCAAATGTTTGAGATGTTGTTCCATTGATTCACTGTATATTACGATGTCGTCCAAATAGTGGTACACATATTTAAATTTAATGTCGTGAAATATCTTTTCCAATAGTCTACTACATACGGAACTTCCTTGAGATATTCCAAAGGGTACCCTAGTAAATTGGTACAAGTTAAAAGGAACTGCAAACGCGGTTAGACGTTTGGATTCTTCTGAAAGAGGTATTTGGTGAAAAGCTTGATTCAGATCCATTACCGTAAAGACCATAGCTTTAGCAAAATAATGAAACGCACTATGGATGTCTGGAAGAGGGATTGATTCAAATTCTATTCCTTTTATTTAATTGCCTGTAGTCTACAACTAGTCGGTGTTTATCTGGTCCTTTCGGTACTAAAAAGGAGGGTGAAGAATATGGGGACGTAGAGGGTTCTATGACTCCTTGGTCCAATAACTTATTGATATGGTTTCGCATGACTTCCATCTTGGGAGGCGACAACTTGTACGGAGGTAGTCGTATTACTTTCTGATCACTCAGATTAATTTTATACTCTATTAGGTCCGTAAGTCCTAGTTTTGGTGTAAGAACCGAGGAAAATTCTTTTATTAGTTTTACTATTTTGACTCTATCTCTTCGTTCTAGGTGAGATAAATCTGAATCTTGGTGTATTACATGTGCAGTAGATGAACAACGTTTATCTTCATTACTATCAAATTTATGTTTTCTTGCACGGTCAAATCTGAAATAAAATTCTCGCTCGTAGATGTCAAGAATCATTCCTGTCTTACTAATAAAATCTGCACCTAATATTAAAGCAGGTCCTAATTCTTTACATACTAACATTGTAAACATCCAACTTAGGTTTTTTATTTTAACCTTAACGGTAATGCTCAGGTTTATATTTATTTTACGTTTATCAGCGGTAGCACACTTTATATTCACAGGTTGGTTCCGTTTTACTAGATGATGTTTAGCTAACATGTCCGCTAATTCTTGGCTGATTAAAGTTCTACTAGATCCCGAATCAATTAAGGCGATGGGGTTTGTAACGCCTAAGTCGACTCGTATTAATGGTAGTAGATTTTTTTTCATTTTACATCTATTAATCGCATTACACTTTTCACGAAATTCTCGCACATAGGGGTCGATTTCTTTCGCACCTTTTTTGTTTTTCACTTGGTTACAGAATAATTCATTATTATTATTATTATTACTGGTTTCTTTTAGTTTACCCAATTTCGAGTAGCTGCGGAAGACACAGGTTTTCGGGTCTCCCTGCCTTACATGTTTTTTGAATTGGGGTTATTCCGTTCCAATGGCTTACTTTTGCACTCTCTTCTTATGTGCCCATATTTGCCACAATTATAACAGGTGGGTTTTCTGCGAGGTGGGTACTTGGTTTCCGCTTTATCTGGGTTTACAGTTAACTTACCAGCTTTGCGCACATGGTGAGGTCTACTAGAAACTTGTCTTTCATACGAGGTTGTTACATCAGGCATTAGTGCTCGCAATTGATGTCTATTAGTTCCAGAGGTTTTCATTGCTTCTCTATTTTGATCGGAGTACCATACATTTGAAGAATGGATACTGCACTGTTCTAGATCAGCAATTGTATTGGGTCTATTCATCAATGATAGTCGAGATCTTTCTTCAGGTGACACGCCTATTAAAATGGTGTCCACCAGTTGTGTTTCATTCCAGCTTACACGTAGTAGTCGAGAGGACTCCCTAATATCGGAGATGTAGTGAGCTAATCTCTCCTGATGTCCTTGTACTCGGAGTACTGTCTTTCTTTTTATTTCCTCATAGATGCCGGTGGGAATAAAGTATTTTATTATAGAGCTATGTAGCTCTTCTACTGGGAAGGTAGAGGTTAGGGCTTCTAGCACACGATTTTTTAACGGGGGTTTACACTTTGGTAACAGAACTTGTAAAATTTGCCAGTCATTCAGCTGCTGTAGATCCTTTATCTGAAGAAGATAACTAATAAATGCTAGTAATTTGGAAACATTTAAGCCATCCGTATAAGGGATTTCGGTTAAAATCTTCTCCACAGGGTGAGTCATTTTACCGTATAGATCTGCGTTATAGTTCATAGGTGTAATTCCTCGATGAGGGCGGTTAGATTCATTGGAGGTGGTGGTCAATTCATTATTTCCGGGGCGAAACTGAAAATGCTCGGGAGGAGGGGCATTTACATCTGTATCAGTATTTTGTTCTGGGTTCGCTTGCACTTGCGATACGATAGGTGAGTTCCGATCCGAGTTAGGCGAAGGTAAACCAGTGGTGGGGGATTGTACTGGGGAGATGTGTAATTTCATTAATGATTTCTCTATTTCGTCCATCCTGAATGAGTCGGATTTTCGTCTTAAATCGTTAATAATTGAAGGTAAGCGGCGTAGAGCTTCGTCTGCTAGCTTTTGTACATCAACGGGTATTTCTGTGAGATTCGGCCAGATCGACAAATTTTTTATTCGCCTGGTTAAATGCTCTATTCTCTGGGTAGTCCGCAAAATTCTTGCCGGAGATTTCTCGTCTTGGAGTGTTTGAGACAATAAGTATAGTTCACTATACTTGGCATTACAAATTTCTTTCTCGCTTTCATAATCGAGTTGGCTTAGATAGTTTAATTGCACGGGCGCATCAAATCCACATTCGCGAATTGACCTTCGTAATTCCGCGACTGTTACATCAGCATGGGGTAGTGCACGCAAAAGAGCTTCGTAAGATAGCTCGTCTTTTAATAACAAATCCGGGTTAAATTGGGCCATTTTGTTCTAACATATTAGCACGTACTTAAAATTAATACTAGTATATTACACATATATTACATATATATATAATAAATTCATAAGTAATCAATTTACACAAATTAGAAAAGAACAATTTCTCTTCTAAGGGAGAGACAGAAATCACACACACATATTTTTCAAGGTTAAATAGCCGATCAGCTGTTTTCTGGAATGTAGGTCACCCTCTGTGTTTAGTTAACAAGGAACTGGTGTGTCAGTGAGAAAGGGGGTTTTACTCTTATTGTTCTCTACACAATGCGACTGAATAACACAACTACTTTATACCGTTATAAACGAGAGTAGGGGAGCACAATCTTATTCAACAAATTTATTATTATTATTTCGCTTGACAACACTTTGACTCCGTTCATTCATAAACTTTTCTCAATTAACTAAATTACTTATTTTGTTCACAAGTTTTAAATCACGAACTTCTACTTAATTACCTTGGTCTACATTACATACTTTATTATTAACAAAGTTATTTTTAATTAATTTTTTTTTATAACACATACTAGTGTATGTAAGCTATATAGTTGGACATACACTGTGCAGAATGATTCAGGAACCAACAGGTCATGGATTGTCGTAAACAAACCTGTTACAGATTGTTCGGTTGACCAAAATTGTTATGTTTGGTCACAATTCATGTATGCAAGTAATTATATCGAATAATGCAGGTTCCTACTGGCCTATAGAATGCAAAAGCTATATGCATTGTATGACGCTACGGATATTTCACTTATACATACTATCATTTACGTAACTTAATACACTATTAAAAATGTTTTGAACATTAAAGTTATTAAGGTAACTTTCTGAGTGCATAGATCAATATTATATATTTAGTTATTGTTCATACAAATTTGTTTGCATGTCACAAGTGGAGCAATTTTGTTTGTGACACTCTATACACAAATAAAACTCTTTCCTTTGTTTCCTTTTTTCTTTTAAAAAGAGTGACGCAATTTTGTAACGTCACGATGCTTAAAACACCTTTATAAAAATTAGCAGAGTTGCGCACTTTTGTTCCTTTGTTTCCTTTTTTTTTTTTAAAGAGTGACGCAATTTTGTTTGCGTCACGATGCTTAATTCATTGAGCTCCATTATTAGCGTCACGATTATTGAGCTCCATTCGAACTTCGTTCCCTTCTTTCGTAAGGAGTTTAGGGGTGCTGCTATTTCGGCAAGATGGGGAATATATTTGTGGAAATAATTCACCAAACCAAAAAACCGTAAAGTGCAAATTAAGCGGTGGAGTATGTGACGATTTAAATAAAAGAAATAATCAAGAAAATAAAAATTTTTTAAAATTAAGGTTGCGAGCTATTAAGCCATTTAAATCTCACTGTAATAATAATAAAAAAAACCTGTATGTACTCAGTATGAGAGGAAGCAGTAATTAGTTAGTTAGAAGATACTCTAATAAAAAGATAAATTGTAAAGAGTTATTAATATCGTATTTAACCCTTTGCTTGTGAGCAGGCGCTGTCCTGTTGATTCCAGACTCGACATGTTTTCCGAGTCTTGTGTAAGTTAGAATAAGATAAAAAACCTAATGTTAATAATTAAAAATCTGAAGACACAGATAGTCGCTAAAACAACTGATTTAAATTATGTATATTTGTTTAGGGATAGTTTGTATAAATAAAAATGTTAACTTAAATATAGTTAGGAACTATATTCTCGCGCGGTAATTGCCCCACTACCATTTTGTCCAGTACCAGGCGAAGGGAGCAGAATTTCGCTCTCTCGCAATGGTGACTTCGTACAGTATAGACGTAAGAGCTGTGCTCTTAAAATATGTTACCTATACTTTGTTTTACCTTAAGATGGTATACCAGAAATAGCTGCTTAAAGCATCTGGATGTGTTAACTAATATACTTATGTAAATAAACAAGAGATTTAAAGTGTAAAACTCGAAACGTAAAAAAGGTGTAACACAAGATGACTTCGAACTTCAAGAAATAACAACACTTCCAACGTCATACCTGGAGATGTGAACTATCAGAAGCCACAAACTCTAGTACACGCGACAGAGTATGCAGATCAGGACATCCGAGAATCTACAAGTATCATCGTAGAAGGTTCAACCTGCGAACTTTGGAGCCCTTTACTGACGAAGACCAGACCGAGATGACGACGTAGCTGTTCCTGTTTCCCAAGACGGATACCCCAGGACGAGTCTTCTGCATACCAATTAAAAGGTGACTCGATAGCCTGTCTATCGAGGGTTACTAATATTTGTTACACAACACATCTTGAAAGAGACTTTTCAGAAACTATTAACTTTGTAAAGACTTATAAATTAAATCTAAGAATTTCATGTAACTATTCTAACTTCATACGTTGTAACAGTTTATATGCTAATGTAGAGTAATATAATTCAAGCAATAATACCATTCTTCCAATGGTTGAATAAAGAAAGTCTTGCAAGCTAATATCATGAATTGATTATGACTAAAAGTTGTAATGAATAAATACCGAAGGTTACCCGGATCCGAGGTATAGCTATATAGAATCAATTTTGATCCCAAAGTTTAAAGAAACCTTTCAAATAACTTAATAATTGAATTAGTAATGTCATGGGATCTGTCAGTAAATGTTTTTAAATGTTAAATAAAGAGAAGTCTTCTTGTTACACACATATGAGGAGTGCTTAAATCAATTGTATACCTTGCCATTGTTTCCTTACACAGTTAGTAAGTAATTTGTTATATTAATTATTTGTGATACATTCTGTTACAACGTAGGCAGCCCATCTAATTAACGGAGTTTAATTACGATGGGTTCCCTGGATTTGTAACGCGGCGAAAAGACGTTACAATATGAATCTGATCAGTTGTTACTAAGATTAAATGATCATATTAGCTGTTAAGATATTAAATGATAAGTATTCGTTATCCTCTCTAAAATAAAAATTGGCTAGTAGTTGTTCGGAATAGGTGGATATAGAGTATAACAATTAATGTTGGTCAGCTGATCTTTTTATGATCAATTATCGTTTCGAGTTAAAGCAAGGTTTCCTCACTTAAGTTATAAGAAAACCCTGTTCTAACAATGCCTCGATTACTTTTCTCTCCGAAGTTGAGGATCACTGTCTGGGGTATCATATAAGACCTGACTAGACTGTAGACTGGTAGTTTTCAAAGAGTTGGTCCGAAGGTCGCTAGGGATCAACGAGACGTACTTCAAAAATCAGATGTAATGGTTAAAATATAAGAGTCAATATGTGCTGTGACTAATAAAATTAAAAAACTAAAAACTGTTGTCCAGTGCTTGGAGACGCTTCAAGTAATAGGAGGAGATAACGGCGTTCGCATAACTGTAAACAGACCGACAATTGACCTGCTGGTTACATTCAAAATATAATTCACCATTTTAAAAAATGGAACAAATTCAAATTATTTTATTCATTAATAAAATTGAACAAAATTTTTGTTCTAGAAGAAAGTAAATAAAAATGCAATTATTTTATAAATCTATGAATAATGCATGGAACATATTTCAAAAGCACTTTTAGTGGTCCACTCTCAAATTTTTCACCGTGATAGTACCGTTTTATTTTCACCTCAGCCTATTTCATACCAATGCCTTTTCTTTCTCGAAACATTATTAAACGGTGAAAGGTCTCCATAAGGGTTTTTTCAGTAGGTCTCTTTGGGTAAATCCCGATTGGAAAACTGGGATTTAGGAGGGAAGGCATCAATAATGTAATTGTTTATAGACAGGAATTAAGAATTCTGTTTTGTATTGCAGTCGTAAAAATTAAAAAATTGTAAGTATTTATATTTTAAATAAATAATATAATTATTAGTATACACTGTATTTATATTGATTAAATAGTGTAGGCCTAAATAAGTTAATATTAACTAATATCTCAATTATGTTAATAGTAACTTAATTATATTAATTAACGGTTATTAATTTATAATAATTAAATTAACTTAAAAATTTGTTTAATTTTTGGAAGGAACAGCAATTAATTGTTCGTTTTTTAAAACTGTTTTATATTACGCAGGTTCATTTAAAGGGACTTGATTTTCAAAATATGAAACATATTAAAACGTGTCCCGTACCACCATAGAATATGGCTTAGTGTAACATTCGAAGACCCCAAAATAAGTAAGACTCTCATATTTTTTTAAGATCTGTCGTGAATAATTACATACATTTTGAATACAAAAAATTCGGCACACATGTCCTGTCTTCTGGATTCGCTTTTGGCTAGACGTCATTCGTTACACACACTCACAACATATAGGCCTATATGTAAATTAACGTAGCGTGATGTAGGTACGTGTACCCGAAGTTAAGAAAAGTATAGAAAGTGATAAAATAATAAAAAGCCATATCGGTTTTTAAAGCGTCCTTTAACGGTGTCTGATACCTGACATCCACTTGATACAATCATACTAAAAGTTCCTTCCCGGAAATCTCGTGTATACATGGCTATTAATATACCTTTTTTCCAGGATTTTCTCGGTTTTCCTCGGTTCTCACAATAGGGAGAAATACACTTCACCACCTTCTTTGTAAGTCTCTCATCTCCCATCCTCTGTACGTGGACGTACCAAATCAGCTGGTTCCTTTCAATGTCCTGAAACAAAATTCCCTCTATCCCCATCTCATTACATCAGATTTTAAATTCATTTTAAATTCTGTCGCGTTTAAAAATGTTTACGTCTAAAAGTGTTTAAGATCTAGCTCACATCCACCTCCACAGCCTCTAAATTCTTTTTGTTTTGTTCTTTGACGCGCCATGTTTCAGTTCCATACATATATTAGTCTTAACTAATCCATCGTAAACATTATATTTTCTCTTATTACCAATGCCCTTACTCCACCAAATTCTATTCAGCCATCCGGGAGCTTTCCTGGGCTGAAGTATCCTTCTTGTAATCTCTATATCGTCATTACCAATTACTTCAATATGATTCCTAAATACTTGTATTCCCCACATGCCCCCATATTGTAACGAGACATATAACCACGATATTTTAAACGTCAAAATATAAGTAACATGTCATAATTGTTGAGGGGGACAAGACCCATTAAGTATTTACAATGAGAATGCCAAGCATGAAAACTACATTAGCAAAAAATTAACGAAGAATGAACTCACAACAAGGGAGTTAATACAGTAATGTTAATAATATAAATAACAAGAAAGAAAATGCATTAAATAGTGATTATACAACAGAAACAATAACCCAATAGATCCGGTCAGTAAGAGCCCAAGAAACCAAGAAAAACATATATTAAAAAGAAGAAATAATAATAATGATATCAATCAATGGTGACCTAAGAAGAACTAAGTAACTACAATAACAATGAGATAAGAAGGCCAAATGTTATAAAATAGCCAACACCAGTGAAGTATTAACTGAGAGACAAGGACAGATAGACAAAACACTAACTGACTACCTTAGATGACCTGAATATGACCACTAGTCTAGTAAATGAGTAGGGCATCCAATATTAACCAAGACAGTGAGAGTAATAATAATATTAGTATAATAAGAAGCTGTAAACAACAGTATAATAACATGTTATGACCAGAATTAATGTAAATGAAAAGAGAATCAAAAATGTCAAATAACAGTAATATTTATTAACTAATTTTTGGAAAAAAAAAAAAAGGTAATAGAAAGAAAAAAGAACTAATTAATAAATTACAGGTGATAATTGATAACATAATACTAGTAAGAACAAGATTAAAAGTGTAAATTAGAATCAGCTCGTCAACCCATTGTTGCTTTAGAGTGGAAAGACACATAACCTAAATACAGGTACTTTCCATTTAGGTTAATAAGAAATAATACCTAAAACCTAATTAAACTAAAATCTCTTGGACGAAAAATCAAGTAGAGATTGTAAGGTTTCTACCAGTACCAAGATCAGCTACCTAGAGTAGTATTTATATGATAAGTAATGTAAACCAAATGAACAAAAACAGACAAAATGGGTATCACCATGTAAAACTTAGATAAAACCAATTGTAAAATTAAACAGGAATAAAAAGTGGGATACCTGTATAATAAAGAAGATGTTATATCACTAATATGATATTGTAAGATAATTATTATCACTAATGTAAAGTATAATAATAATAATTAAGCACATCTGTCATGTGACACTAGATGCAAATACTCTTATTCAATTCTAAACATGAAAGAACGAACCAATGTGTAAAAAACACCAGATTATAAACCACTGTAGTGAACAATTCTGTACAAGATAGTGGCTTGAAAGAACACTACTTAATTAAAAAAGAAATAAAGTATGGAGACACCTGATAGTACAATACAGAGGTCACTAAATAGAATCGAAACCAGGGAATAACAATGTATTCCCAGTAACTAAGTCAAACAGTAGTTGTAATGACACTGTATGTGTAATTGGGGCAACACAGAAATTGCTCAGAAATAATTTCTCAATTGTAATTAATCAATATAACTAGTAGACTCATAGGCCTAAGGCAACTTTAGCATAGGAGATATATTTTGTTAATAATCATAAGTAGATGATAAGTAAAAAGTGTAAAAGGACTTGAAAAGCATAATTTCGAAGAGATGTGATTGTCATTAGTTAGTTGTAATCAAAGAATATATAAATTTATTAATAAATAGTGCAAAGTTTTCATTTAAAACAATATCTTCCTTAATCATGGACGAAAACATATCATGTGTGGACTCTAAATTAAGAGCCAAATATTCGCCATACCGTAGTAAGCTTAGATTCACAATCTGATGTGTGATAAGAAAGTTATATCAACTTAAAAATATTTGATGTATTTTGGAAAAATTTCTAGCGTCAGTTCATACTCTTGAACCCGAAGACCCACGCTTATTGTAACAATTAAATAATTTCGCGAAGGGGGTATGTGCGCTAAAGTAAAGATCTTCAGCCAATCAAACAAGAGAACTCGATAAATTCTACAAGGAATACAGACGAGAACGGCAGAAACAGACGCCATCTCGAGACACATTTTGAATAACCTTTGAAGAGTACAGACGTCAGCTCCGCATCGGCAGAAAACAGCTGTCTAACCTAACTTTGTGCGTGTTATCGAATGTAAACAATGAAATCATAACCTCATTTGTGCAAAATCATAATAACGTTACAGTTGAAGATAAGTGAAGAGTTAATAGTGCGACATGAATTGCTAAGTGTATAATCCATAGCAATTACGCGATATACAGGGAGTAAAGTGATATTTGACTTTTATTAAGGAAGTTAAGAAATTGACGATATATTTTATCTAACAATATTAATACTATGTGTACAGACTAACGAATAAAGGGTATTGGACCCTATTATTTTCATTCAGCAATTGATTATAAAGAGAATTCTCAAATTCATTTTATTTTATTAGTAAATAAGAATTATGAAGATGATGATAGTTTGTTCAATATAAACACTAAGAGTGTTGCAATTAATAACATATCAATGAAGTCATTAATCGTTGAACAAATATTAAACTAACAATAGTTAGTCAGAAGTTTGAGAATTGTCAACTGACAAAATTAATTATCAGCAGTTAAAAAATGAAAATATAATTTATGTTTAGAATTAAGAACGAGTCTACTACTATTACGATATTTCGTTATTTTATTAATAAAAGAAGTTCATACCAAGCGAAATACTATTCTAATAATTAAACGATTACCTATTTGAAGGAATCCAGTATAAATATTCAGATGATTCTTCAAGGAACACTGAATTGATTTATTATTTTATTGTGTTCATATTTTATGTATTGTAAAGAATTATTAATTCATTTAACTTTCATTGTCGCTTGACAATACAACAAGTTAACATATAATGCCGGAACCAGGCATGGCTATACTGTTTACTATTATGCATTAAGATGTAATTGATTCGTAATCACTCTCCGACTACCCAATAATGGTAGAATAAGTTTTCTAGTTATTTTATTTGTATTCTGCAGGTTAAAAAAACCTACATTTAAACTAAATAGTTAACCAAAAAATAAGTTTAACCAGTCTGATAATTGTAGATCAGAACTACCAGCCCTGAGACAAGTTTTTCATAAAAGTAAATTCTATTGTAAAGCAATTTAAACCTCGAACAGTTTATATATTTTAAACCAACTTCACGAATATTATCATAAAATAAATCACAATTTTACACAGCAAAATAGAGTAAGACGATTTATTTCAGTAGACTAAGTTATTACAGAACAGGTGGACATCTCTCCATGTATGGCAACACAGACAGCGGCAAATTGAATTTAGGGTGAATAAATCTAAAATTAGATTGTCACCTTAACACTGCGCGGTCAGCCAGACTCACTTCAAGTAAGTAATTATTTAATAAAAAACTAAAATGTACTTTCAGTGAGAAATCGACTTCATAGATTCGCCTAGTCAACAGAAGAAACGTCACACCATAAACAAGTTTCGAAGAAACCTAATCGAAAAATTTTAAAACATTCTTTAAACGACGACAAAAGACATTAACCGAATTTTAAAATTAATTAATTTAATTAAACAATTAAATTCAAAACAAAACTATTCAATTTAAATAAATAAAACAAAATAGGACCCCGTTAACAGATTACTTGCAATATTTATTAATTGTTATATCGCTCCAATAGGTAAATATTTTGTTCTCTACATGTTTATCTCTAAGCGCTACTTTTTGTACTCCTCTCGTAATTTTCATGCTATATATTGTAGATTTTCCTTGCCATTCGCAGTAATCACCTGGTCTACCTGTAGAGTAGATTCTACTCCCATTCCTTTACATTTACGTTTTCATGTTTGTAATGCTTTTGCTTCATATATTTTAAAAATTATCAGAGAAATGTAACGTCCTTAAGTCCTTAACGACGATCTTTGCTGACAACAAAATCTTCTGGATGTTCATTTCCTAATTTTATTTAGGACCTAGACTCATAACGCAAATTTCGCCAAACATCAATCAATATTTTATTTATATTTGTTTCTTCAAGCACTGTCCACAACTTGGAGACCGGTACACTGTTATAAGCTTTGTGAAGATCTATAAACGCAAGTGAGTTTCTTGATTTGTGTTCACATTCTTCTCAATCAATTGCTTTGAAAAGAACACGTTGTTGCATATCCTCCCAACTCGAATAATAATACTAATAAGTATATTAAATAATAATAATATTCATAATAATAATAATTAAAAACAAGTCAAGTTTAACAAACGTCAAAAATAAAATTAAAACTTTTAAAAGTATCATAAATAATAAAGATGTGATGTGGGTAAGTTGATGGAGAAACTGTTGAAGCCACGACTGCAACAGGCCATTCGATCCAAAGGTGGATGGTGATCTTTCCGTGCACCAGCACGGATTCAGAAGGGAATATTCCACAATCAGCGATCTCCGAGGTGATCGAGGCCGTCAGACGTGGAGAGACAGCGCGGCACCAGACGCGACCATTGGTCTTCTTGGTTACTCTTGATGGAAGGAACGCGTTGTTGTGACAAGTTAGAGGCTCTTCAGCGGACTTTCCGTGTACTTCCGTATCTTTTGGATATGGTAAGAGATTTCCTTAGGAATCGCCAGCTTGTATACAAGACAGGGTAGGGTAATTTGACAAAAGTTATAACCTCGGGTCAATACTAGGATCTGAACCTTTGTAACGTCTTGAACTTGAACTACAGCCGAAGGTGGTCTGAAGCTGATCGGTCTGAAGGTGGCGATCTCGAAGACAGAGATCGTCATGCTCACTAAGAGAATGACACCTACAGTCATTCTGAACAGGATATGGAATGAAAAGCATTCATACAGCAAGTACTGTCATGTACCTGAGGATAACTCTCAACTTCTGCGACCACACCCGGAACGGGTGTGATAAGACCGCTGTGATGACTGCTTCTCTTAGTAGACTGATGGCCAATATTGACAGGCCTTCGCGAGTAAGAGAAGGATACTGACGCTATCGGTGTAGTCTATCCTGCTATATTGCACGGAGGTTTCGGTAGATGCTACTTTGATTCGGAAGTACCGTACGCGCATGGCTCGTGCTCATATTATGGATTTATGGCAGTAGAGGTGGGAGACGACACCAGAGGTCGCTGGACGGCAAGACTCATCAGGAACTTAGGACCGTGGATAGAGCGCAACCAAGGCAAGGTAATCTGTTCCTCAATGCACTTCCTGACAGGCCATGGTCATTTACGTGAGAGTCTCCATTGATTGGGAAGAGTGGCACCCCTTCAATGCAGATACTGCACATCGCAGAGAGACCATGTTTTTCACATTTTTTCCGAGTGCATAGCCTACGTTTTGAGGATGATCGTTTGAACCTCAACTGAAGAATCGGAATTTTTAGTCCTGACAATATTTTTGGATTGATGCTTCAAGGTGAAGGCAACTGAGAAGCAGTCGTAATGTACATAGAGACCTGTGTCGTTATAAAGACGAACGGTATACCTATTTGTCCGACTCGTGATAGTAAGGAGGAAGCGGCTCACTCATAGATGGTAATTCGTTGAGCTAAGCATGCACGCCCCATGGTAATGGCGCACTACTGCGGTACGACACCGGCTGGCCGCATGCGGCCAATTTTGTATGGTACGTGTATGTACTAACGCGCACGAAACCAGGTAGACGAAACGGCCACAGTTATGTTATTTTGGCTGGCACGACCAAGTGACATCTTGCGGCCAAATTTTGTATGTACTTCTATTGGACAGCTCCCACGGAATGAGGAAAGTATTGCTGACGAAGTTTGCAAAAAAAAAGTACACAACATGCCTTTTACGAAACGAGTGTGAAAAATAGGATGTACCCAGGATTTTCATTTCTTCCGTTTCACTGTATCACTGATCGATTATACAATTACACAATAGCAGCTATATCATCGACATCCATCTTGTGACTGGCGTGCGGCCAGTATTCGGCTGTCTGCACAGGCCAGCCGCACTTCTGGTCGTGATAGTAGTGGCCACGACCAGTCGTTGCTCGTGGCCGTGGCCACAATAGTGCGCCATTATCCTAATGCGAAAACGGTCCCGTCGTGGGGAATCGTAGAGAAAGATGGGTTTTTAGTGGTTAAAATCCCACACTACTAGACAGCCTGGCCACCTGTATCGTGTCTGTCAATGGTTTCCGCCATCTTTAAAAAAAATAAAGGAAAATAAAAAATAAAAATTGAACAATAAGTAAAAAATTCATAGAAACATAAAGTAATATTTCATCTTAAGGAAATTATTTGTAGTAAGTTGTAATCGTATGATTATATGTCGTGTATCAACTTCTCATAACAATAGTAGACAAGAGTACACAACACTTGTGGCTGCTTAGGTGCTCCTACCCTGCGTTAACTGTTTTTTTGCATTTACAATTGGGTATAATTACGTATATTCAATTACGAGTTTTACTGCGGTTACTTAGCGCTTGTCCGGCAATGACAGCGGCGACCCGTTACCGTTACGGTAGGCCTATGTGTGGGTGTTTGTGTCCCGTTATGCGTTCTAATGACAGTTCAACACGGATTTCACGTTGTTTTAACCGCCAATGTAATTTTGCCGATAATAGGATGCGCGTGGCTGCCAGCAGCATGAAGAAAACTGATAGCCAGATTACTATTGTGTGGTCACGCGCGCCTGACTGTGTGCGTGCATTAGTATTTTGTAACGCAGTTGTTGTTTGTACATCTAGGAGACAAATTGTTGTCAAATTCAATCTACCGAGCTTATATAATTATAAACGTCGCTAAAATTAATTACACTCATACGACAGTAAAAGAAAGTTTAAAAATTTGACTCACGTTTCCTTATACGGGCTGTAAGCCTGTGTTCCAGTGAAAAAAACGCGCGCGCGCTCGCGTGTGTTTTTAAGAGATTGACAGCCCCTGCTTCTTCTATCCTATCGGAAATATATTTCTGAGATTTCAATATGAAAAATGGATAATGAGGCAACAAGTAATAAACACCTAGATTTGCATTATAGACACTTAGATTGATGGACGTATATCCCAAAGGTATTGCGAAAAATTACACAGATCTGTGACTGAATAAATAATCTTCATCATATTACAACTTTCGTTCAGGAACATTAAAAAATAATAAAATAAATATTTACTTATAATTGTTACAAATGGCATTGCTAAATTTAAATATTTCGTTTACAGAAAGACTGCAGACTTCTTAAATTATTCCTAAACATTCAATATAAACCTTTACAATATAAAGCACCTACATTCAATTCTCTGTTGTAAGGAAAACATTCAATTTATTTAACTGGAGTAGAAAACAAAAGAACGGATGATCATATATTACATTGCAGCACACGAAACCGTCTAATATTGAAACCACTGGAAAATAGGAATCAATATAAATAAAAAAATAATTCATCTAAAATTAAAAAATATTAATTTAATAAAAAATTAAATTAATCTACAGAAGAGAGTCAAAATGTTGTATACATAAAGTTTACATAATTTAGTTTAGGAAAATCAGAAAATTTTTAAATTAATAGTGTAAAATATTATAAAATAGCAGTAACTCATATTACGAGTTATATCATGTTATATTATGATATATGTTAATATCATAACTCAAATATGATGATTGAAATTAAATGTTCTGACTGCAGGACAAAGAAATTGAAATTTTATGTAAGACAAACTATAAACCGTTGAGTAGATACATTTATGAAACAGAAATTGATATGTAAAAGCGGAAATCTATAAATCGATTTTAGCTGCCAATTCAATTAAAAATAATAATTCTTTCCCAAATCTTATAAAATATAAATTTTAAAAAACCCAAAAAGTCAGAAATGATCCTTCGAAAAAATTTTAAATTTCTAAAAAGACGTAAAAACATTGGTTAATGAATAAGTACAAATTAGAAGCTTATTTGGACTTGATGTCTGATATCGTTTTGTAATTTCAAAGGAAATAATACTTATATATTTTTACTTTTTTATATCACCTGTTTTTCGTAATTCAGATTTCTGTAAATAAGGAATTTATCTTTCTTCAAAACAAAGAAGAAAGATAGTGGTATTTGATAATAGTTTAAACAAACGAAGTAATGTAATGTGTAACATTATACTACCTTAACAAATATTAATGTGTGTGTATTACAAGCTTGACCGGTTTAACTTCCCAACTGAAGAACACTTATCCATACGTTCGTTAGAATTATTATAGGCGATAGTTTTTTGACTCGACGATGAATAAACGATATGGATTATAAGAATGCTTCGTCTGTATTATATAGGCTTAATTATGTTTAACTAAGGTTAAGTTGTTATACATAATTTACAATATTAAAAACGTCTACGAGGTATTGTAAGATATTCATCTTTTACAAATATAATTAAATTTAACTGTAATATTTTAAAATACGGCTTTCCTTATCAGTTTAACAGCAAACATAGGAAAAATTTATGAATATTTACTTAACCATACTGCACTCAGTATACTTCGTTAATACTGCGCGATTTGAAAGCTAGTCCAAAAATTGAAGTTACCGGACTAAATTTTTAAACTTTTATAACGCAAAAATTGTCATTCTCCGTCATTCTACAAATCTTTAAATTACTATGTGTATAAACAGGCTGTAAAAATCAAAAAGCAATGAAAGTTACATTTTAACAATTTATTAAAATTTCAAACATAACTCGTCTTATTTCCGTTGTTAATTGATGTAAATGTCAATGTAAATGTAAATGTTTAATGTCTCAATAAGGTGATGGAATATTTAATTTTTTATCTGTAATCTTTATAATTATCAAGAATGCTGTATGTAACATTTGGTTACCATTTTTTCAAATTCCGACATGAAAAAATTGGTCTGTAAGAAATATTTTTATTGTTAGAGATAGGTATCTAGAACACGGAAATTATCAGAATCGATTTGATTTAATTTTTATTTCGTTCTAAGGCCTTTACCTTAACAGGTTTTGAACACATAAATATTTTTATTGAGCGTTAAGTATACCGCTCGACCAGCACTTGTCGCCACAAGTGCACAAATGTGACTCAACACGTAAAGGTTGTACATTACACGTAAGTTACTTTTTAATAGCTACCGTAATACTTTTTACAATGCTTCCTTTCAAAAGAGGTTCCCAGGACGTTAAAACACTTGATGATTCAGGATGCATTGTAGTGAATTGTAAGCACATACTGTTATCTATAAATTGCCAATCTATAGAGATTGATATTGAGTTTGTTTCTCGCATCGCAAGAAACAAACGAGTTGTAATAACACCCCCCTCCCCACATACACACACACATTCACATACAGTTCTTGCATAAGATCCCATATAGGCCTACGTATACATAAGTACGTACATCCAAGCATTCAAATTTTAAAAATACTACCTGTGCCAGTTTAATAATGAGTCCACTAATATTGAAACCATTGGAAAATAGCAAACAATATTAATCAAAAATTAATTTAATTCAAAATTAAATAAATCTACACAAAAGAGTGAAAATATTAAACACAAATTTTTCACATGTTAGGCGTTCAATTTGATTTGTCACTATGACAGAGATATATTTGTGGTGTGGTGTGTGTGTGTGTGTGTGTGTGTGTGAGAGAGAGAGAGAGAGAGAGAGAGAGAGAGTTTGGATATAGTTATTTAAACATGGCTGTGATGGATTGTAGACACTTAAATTTGAAATTTGAATTTAACTGACTGGCGTTTGCCATCACAGAAAAATGATGAATGCCACGTTTCGGCGACTCAAGCAATTGGCAGCCTTCTTGAGGCTAATTATACACTAATGCATGTAAAGAACTAAAGGTCAAGAAGGTCGCAGTGTTCGTGCGGATTGTGCTTGTGTTTGTAAGTGTTGTATGTTATTTTATAGGAAGTATTCGTTTTGATTATTTTATCTTTTTTATTATATATTAGGTGAAGTTTTGTTACTATTAATTTGTTGACTCTCTATTACTAGTTCATAGAGTATCATTTATTTCTTTACATATATTAGTATATAATTAGCCTGAAGACAGTTGCCGATTGTTTGGGTGGTCGAAACGTATATACTTTCTGTGGTGGCAAGAGTCCGTCACTTAAATTCAAAATCAAATGCTTACATGTAGTGATGTGTTAAACAAAGAATATTAATATATTAACGCGTCCTAATTCTAACTTCTATATTCTTTAATACTTTTAGATCTATTGCAAAATATAATATTTTATTTGTTTAAAATTTGTGGACACAAATTTCTCTCACAAAGCAGTCTGCACAGCAACAATATTGTATGAAGTTGGAGAATGTGCCCGATGTGGATCCCCAAAGTCGAATGAATCCCCAAAGTACTCCTTTCCTGTGTACCCAGGTCACGCGACAGTACTGAACACGACATTTTGAGTTTGCAGAATTTTACTTTGAAATAAATTATCTGCCTATTACCCTATGAATCTTATTTGTCACAGTTCTTAAAAAACTTAAAAAAATTCCCTGTCAACAGAGTTATCTCTAATCTTATAATACCAGGCTCCTCTCCCATTAATATTTGCTACCGTAGCGAAAATCGGTAGCGTTTATTAGAAGCCCGTGTATATTGGTGCTCAAACGAAGCGACTTTAATCATTTCTCATTTTTTGTCGCCCCCTGCCCCTGTTGTGACACTATACGCACAAAAAACGTAAATCAGTTTAAGGCAGGCTGAGGCAGGGGCTGGGGCTTGGGCCAGGCCGACGTCGGTCGAGCGGTTCTCCTCTAATATAATAGGCGTATCCCTGTTTGGTGATCAGCGAAGCGCGTGGACCCGATGTCTTCCGGCCGACTTCACCGCACAGCTGCTGGCCACTTCTTACACTCCACAGAATCCTAACACAAAGAATCCTCCTAACTACAAATTGGCTTTCGCAGGGATATTTTTCGCTTCTTCAAAACATGTTGTTATTTATACGTCTGCTACTCTATTTATAAAGGGAGTACGGACGCCTGCCTTTTTGTTTGGTCTTCATTTTATGATTCACAAAGCAGACACACGGAAACCGAAAACATGTGTGCTGTTCATAATTCACTTCTATCAATATTTTGATGTCCTATTGGTTCGGCTTTATTGTCGTGTAAACATATTCGGACGTTGAAAAACAGGCCTATACTGTGGAACCGTATTATGTTCATGGTATTACGTAACAAGAAGTGTAGGATACACAAATCCTATGGCAGCTAAGGACTGCTACTACTTTTCATGAAAATTATGGCATAACGATTTTTAATCGCTCTCAAGATAACATCAGAACTATAACTAAACATCTCAAAAAGCAAGTTTAAAAATATATCTGGTCCTTTGTGCTGGTCAAGTGGATTGTAATGTGGTAGTTCGAGCTATACTTAGGCCTATTTACAATTCGTTATTGTTTCATCCATGATTCTCGTGTCATCCTAGTGAGCTAGGACTGTGTAATCAATCCCTGAAAGCAGGCATAAACAAGGTTAGTTGGAATATAAATTTTACAAACTGTAACCTATATACTTCTATCCAGAAATTCCATAATAAAAGTGTAGGCTCTCAGACAGTTATGCCTTTTATCAACCATTGACATACTTTGATTCTTTCAGCACTTATACTCTAAATATTTATCACACATTTATAGTAATGTATAATCATATACGCACATGGCACATGAATTGTAACTACCGTAAGACTTTACACAAAGTTGATTGGTAAATTAATAATAGCCTACTCTGAACGTGAGCTGTTAAATTATTTTAATTAAGCATAATGCATAGTAGCATAACTAAGCGTACATAATAATAACAATTATTATTAATATTATTATTTAGATTCAGTTACATAATTATAAAATAATTTTATAAATCTAATTATTTATTAAAATTAATTTGTAATACAATATGCTGAATTGTAATATAGGCCTAATTGCTAACCTTATAATATAATTATAATAATTATTATATACTATTTTTAACGATAATAATAGCTTATTATAATAATATTAGGCGTTATTATGTTATCAAAAATATAATAATATTTGACAAATCTTCACATGAACAAGGATGTGTTGTTATTGTTATTTAAGAGACTGGAATTGTGTTTGGATAAAAAAAGTAAGGCTATCGTACTGAAACAACGTCGATGCATTTGAAACGTTGTTTGAGGAATTGTGAAGCTTTTAGTGAGATAATTATTAACTAACGACACATGCCCATTCCAAACTATGTTTGAGTGAAAAACTGATCTAGTCGCGTGGCTTGAGGCAACAAAAATCACTTTAAGTTGATGTTAAGTTAAAATCACAACTGCTTAAAGATGCATATAAATTTAAAAATTATGAACGTAATGTGAGGCCTTATCAGGTCATACTATTTTAAGCCTACTTGGTTGTCAATGAACTTCAAATTCAATAAATTAATATGAACTTCTACAAACTACAAAAGTTAAATAACCAGAGGAGGCAGGTGTAAATGAAATTGCTTCAGATAATTGATTATACTGTGTTGAGTACGTAATAAAATCAGAAGATAAACTGAGGAAGATAGAAACCATTAAACTGGCTGACAGATTAACCATACGCACCCAAGACAAATAAATCCAGTAATGAAGATGAAGCAGATATGGAAGAATTAAACTGAAATTTGATGATGATATTTTGTAGAAGTATATTACTTCAAGTCAGTACCCACCACATTCTCATATTTACATTTCATACATGTGTTATTACATTTCTTTTTTTTACGATTTTCACTGCTGAATTAGGAAAAAATTAATCAGTATAGGTCTACGGTAAACATTGTTATGTTTTCTGTAACAACTTCATTGTCCAATTCAACACTTCGTTCAGAGTGTAGTTTGGGGACCTATCTGTAATAAAAATCTGTCGACAGTCAATTTGCTCAAGTGCTGCTTCTGTGACTACAACTAATAGAATGTTGTTTCAGTCTCATACTTTTGTTTACAAAAGGCGAAATTACGGATGAACAAAGTATCGTAGTGGTGCCCTATTCGCTTAATGGATTCACCATTTTGAATTCCTTCAGGTTCTTGTGTAAATTTTTGTCCGTTACGATCCACTCTGTACAGTTGTTCTCACAAATTCGCCTAGTATCTCTATACTTATCCTTTTAGCTTCTCTACAGCCAGCTCGTAGTCTATGATATAGTCTCTTCTGAACGAATAGAGTGTAGAATCAGTTGTATCAGTGACTGCACATAACTGTGTTTTTATTTACAATACCGATCAGTGGGCAACATAGTAATAGACTACCAGCTGATCAAGTGATTTTATTGATCGATATGAACTCTACTAACTGATTCAACTTTATCTAAGCAGTCTCATATTTGATCCTGATATGAGGAATAAGGAGATTGACAAGTGCCATGAAAGAGCGCAGTCTTCCTCTTGGATTGGGTAGCTTGTCTCTACAAGTGATAATCCATAGTTATCCTTTGATGTATGGTGCTAAAAACAAAGGTAACCGCAATATTAAAAATCTTCAGGTTATTGTAGGGTCTGTGAAAAATATGGTAGAAAAAAATGCTAGAGTTTATTTTGTACCAGTTCGTACCTTGTTCATTTTTCAAAGAATTTATGCGGAAATCATACCACTCAGACGCTGTTCATCTAAAACTAAAACTGTCATGTGTACAGAATAAGTTACTGAATGGCTTATTTTATTAGTTATAAGGGTGTGTGTCTGTTATATTAGTTATATTAGTGTGTGTCTGCGTGTAAATTTAAATAATATTATACACTAATTATGTACAATATTATTAATAACAGTATCACGTTAATAATGATTTATCAGATTGTTCACAATGAAAGTTAATAAATACAAATTGGAAACTCAGATTTCATCGCACTTAATTTATTTCATTATTATGACAAATATTATAAAATAAATGAGTCTAATTGTAACAATTGTCTAATATTTATAATTTTTATAAAATGATTCATCATGTTATGAGATGTAGTTGCAAGGCACTTGTGTGTGTGTGTGTGTGTGTGTGTGTGTGTGACACTGGAGAAAATTATGGATGATTATGTATTCTTTATAAATCGGTGTGTTAAGTAATTAAAAATTCATTTAGGATAGGTTTAACTGAATTTAAAATATACAAGAATTTGGTTTTTAAAAATAAATAAAACTAGCTGATCGGATAATTTAAATTATTACATTAGATAAGATTGTAATAATGTTACAATTACACACTTAACTTATAGCTAAGAATGTCTTTCTTTATATGTTATAGTTATCTTTGTGTATGAACATTTAAATTATTGAACGAGCGAAGTGAGTTCTCAGTATTAAGTCGATCGTTTGGCATTTGTCTGTCTGTCTATCTGTCTGTCTATCTACCTACTTGGGGTATATCTCAGGATAGATTTTGAACGCATGAACCGATTTTCGTAAAACTTGGCACTTGTGTCCATACGTTTACCTTGGAGAACCTCATTGTTTTCAAGATTGGTGGCGGGACGCAAAAATGTAAGGAAGCCCAATTATTGAAAAAGTTGCAAAAGTACATATGAGGTATCCAATCTAAGAAAATTTAACAAAAATATGAATTTCGTGTTCGTTTTTAAGAATTTCAAGATTTTAGCACTCTGAATGCCAAAGGTGGGTGAAAGTTTCACAACGACGCAAAAAAGCATGTGGTGTATCAAGTTAAATGTAATTTTAACAAAAATCTGAATGTAGTGTTAATTTTTTGGAAATTAAAAAATTTTGGGATTCCAGAGCTCAGAAAGTGGGACAAAAGTTCATTAAAATTGGAAATTTCATGTGGGATATCAATTAAAGAGAATTTTAACACAAATAAGAATACCTATAGTGTAAAGTTTTGGAAATTTTAAAACTTTTTGACACCGGGTTCCAAAAATGGGATCAAAAATTTGAAAAAATTGAAAAAATTCAGCCGGGTGTCAGAGAAAAGGGAATCTTAACACAAATCCGATTGTTTGATATTTTTATGATTTCCCTACATTGTTACTTTACTAAACAAAAAAATTGTAGTGTAGTAAGGGTTTTTGTAGGACTAATTTTACTGATAACTTAAAAATTATCTAATATCAAAACTTAGCTAATTATAAATGAGTTTTGTTTGCAATAGTGTGAGCAAGTTTTGGAGCTCAGGGAGTTATTATTTCATCAACAACAGTGGATTTGCTTAAATAATATTTCTTGTTTAACGGACTTAGTAGATCTATGCACCTGGGTAGCCTACTAATCTAGAGACGACGGTTCAATTGTTGGGAAACACCATGGGATCGAGGTGCGTTTCTCCACCAGTACAATCCGCCTCCGTAAGTAAGTGTACCTGGGATAAATAATAGCGGATTAGATTTAGATATTGATTAAAATAGAGGATTGGAAAAAGAGGACAGCGTAGATTAAAAAATAGTGTTGAGTTTTTTGGAAAGATACATGTTGAAAAGAGTTCAGTTAGTTTAAGGAGGATTGTTCCTTGCCAACACTGGAGATAGACTATATGCCTGTTTATGAGACTGGGTATCTGGATTCTACTGGCTGTACGGAATTTCCATTGAAAGAGACGGAAGCACAGATGATGTAGAGACTACAAAATACACGCCTACGCAATCGTGCATTCTGATCTGCACGTCCTCACATACACACACAAACAGAACTCGCACTGTAACAAACAAACATCAATAGTCAATTGGTATATCAGTAATATACGAGTAATATAAATTCGCCCCGCTCTCGGTTTAACTCAAAAACCCGTGTCAATCATATACGAGTCTTGCCTCCACTACCCCAACGTAAAACACGGCTTTATAGTGTTTGTCCGGAACGTCAACAATTAACTACATTTAGTCGGTCAGACGAAAGTTAATTGTTAAATTGTACGTTACGTCTGGCAACGAAAGCCAGATGTTTGGTCTGTCAGTTTACTGGTACTTGGCAATTCTTCAAGGCTGATTCCCTACAATTATCTGCCTGCCTAAAACAAAACTATTAAACTCGTCTCCTTAATTTATAGACCTATTATAAAATACTTTAGATATTAATTAAACTGTCTTTCCTCAATGTAAATGCAAGTATTGGCGGCTTATATACTTTGTTCTTTACCTTGACCTTTATGGTGATTGTTTAACATTTGTAGTACGAGCGTATAAAGGAATGTGATACAAAATTCGTCGTCGTCGTCGTTAAGTTAAAGGATTAGGCCTTGCGAGCTGTCCCGACTCCACAGCCCACGTTTCCAAAACGACCAATAGGCCTACTGCGTCTTCCACAAGATGTAGTCCTATACTGGAAAGCTAGCTTTGGAAACGTATCTCTTGCCATCCTTAACATATTATCATACCCAGTGGCATAACCTCCATAGCTATTAAAAATTTCAGTTAAATTCCATAATCACTTAACGTAGCCCTGTTCCTAAGCCAGTTTGGTGTGTTAAAACGAGGCTTATAAATAATTATATAGGAAGGATCTTGAATATCTCATTTGTCCTGAGAAAATGGGCGGGGGGAGTCCAACCTTCAAGCTAGTCTCATCCCTCCTAGAAGCTAGTCTAACCCCTCTCCGCAGGAGCAGCTCCTAGTTACGCCACTCACATACCATCACTTTTCATAAACAAACTGGCTGGACTAAAGAAAAATTCCCAGCTACTTCCGACCAGTATCATTCCTAAGTTGTTCCTAAGTTAGTGCAAACAACAACAGACGCATCAACATCAGTCGTGCTCACTGAATACTGGTTTCATCACTCAATGACTAATCACCCATGTGTCACATGCAAATAATGACACTGATCATTTTATAAAATTTCAGTTGTGCCTCGTTTCTACAGTCCCAGCTTAGAGTTCTCCTTACTTTACCATATTTCCGAGATATCTATAATATATTTGCCAAAGCCCACTCACTGACTCATCACTGTATCTCAACAATGACAAAGCCTAGAAAGATGAAACTTTACATAGATATTCACTAGATACTGTAGATGTGCAATAAGACGGGGTTTGACAAAATTCAAAATTTAAGGGGGGTTTTGGAGGGGTCAAAGTGACCGAATATCTATAATATATTTGCCAAAGCCCACTCACTGACTCATCACTGTATCTCAACAATGACAAGACCTAGAAAGATGAAACTTTACATAGATATTCACTAGATACTGTAGATGTGCAATAAGACGGGGTTTGACAAAATTCAAAATTTAAGGGGGGTTTTGGAGGGGTCAATGTGACCGATTATTCTCATACTAACTCACTCACTCATCACTGTATCTCAACAATGACAAGGCCTAGAAAGATGAAACTTTACATAAATATTCACTAGATACTGTAGATGTGCAATAAGACGGGGTTTGACAAAATTCAAAATTTTAGGGGGGTTTTGGAGGGGTCAAAGTGACCGAATATTCTCATAAGAAATACATGACAGTTAAAACGTGACAACTGTTAGGCAGCTTCTAGATGAGATAGAAACATGCAATTTATTCTACAAGTTAACTTAACCCTCTTTCAAAGAACACAAAGGTCAATCTTAAATAATTTTAATTAAAACTACCCTAAAGAAATGTATAATATATTTGCCAAAGCCCACTTACTCACTTAGTCATCACTGTATCTCAAGAACAACAGGGCCTACAAAGAAAATATTTCCGAATAAATTGATTCAAAGTTGTAAAAGGAGCACAATAAATATATAGAAAACATTTGTCGGTAGAAAACAATATTATACGATATATTAACTATTGTCTTAAATAAATATTAATTAATTATGAACACATGAATTTTATGCATTCCTGCGATAAGAACGTGTTCCCAGAAGTACTATCACACAATTTACCTAACATATTTGTTTACGTTGCAATGTAGTCCATAAAGAGTTGTTATGTTTAGTCTGGTCTGGACACAACTCAGACACACTTGCATCGTGGGGTTCAGTCTAAAGGCCACTGATAACAGGCCAGAATGCTGCTTTGTTCAGTTCAGCTCAGTCGCTACAATGCCACTGCACACTCCTGCTACTTTGTTTAAGACGATTATTTTGTTAGTTTTAGTTTGAGCATTGGATATTCTTGATTTTTTATTAGTTTGTATCTTATTTTTTAGTTTATTTGTCAAGTTTGCAAGTTTGATTATTTTTCTTATTTTTGCAGTGTAGATTCCACTTTATTAAATAGGTTTTTGTTCTACCGCCGTTGTTGCTCTTACAGTTTTTGTTAAGAAGAGAATAATTTTGTTTTAGTTTGTTTTAAATAAGCTTTCTTTTCTACTTTTTCTATTTGTTTTATTAGTTTGTATCTTATTTTTTAGTTTATTTGTCAGGTTTGACTATTTTTCTTATTTTTGCAGTGTAGATTCCACTTTATTAAATAGGTTTTTGTTCTACCGCCGTTGTTGCTCTTACAGTTTTTGTTAAGAAGAGAATAATTTTGTTTTAGTTTGCTTTAAATAGGCTTTCTTTTCTACTTTTTACATTTGTTTTATTAGTTTGTATCTTATTTTTTAGTTTATTTGTCAAGTTTGAATATTTTTCTTATTTTTGCAGTGTAGGTTCCACTTTATTAAATAGGTTTTTGTTCTACCGCCGTTGTTGCTCTTACAGTTTTTGTTAAGAAGAGAATAATTTAGTTTTAGTTTGTTTTAAATAGGCTTTCTTTTCTGCTTTTTATATAAATTCTATATCCCTAATACATGATGGAACAAATTGAAGTTGATGGGATCATGGTACCTCACCGTATTGTGCCTGTGGGTGCAGATGGGTCGTGCTTCTTTTACTCCCTGTCTTACCTCATGTACGGTACTGTCTCCCATGCGTCTCAAGTGCGAACAAGCGTTGTACAGTACATTTGTAACAACTGGCAACGGTTTGAGGAGCATACAATGATGGCGTGTGGTAACATTTATAGAAGTTTGGCTGAATACCGTGCTCACATGTCTCTGTACACTACATATGCCACCCACTGTGAAATTCAGGCTGCTGCCGAAATATACCCTTACCATCTGGTAGTGTATCGTGATGGTGAGGTGATTGTACAGCCTGATGAGTATGAGGAGGGAAAGCCCAAATTGCGATTCAAGTGTTCTGGACCCATGATGAATGCCCACTTTGAACCTCTTAGTCCTCAATACGTTCCTCCTCATACATCAACTGTTGTTAACCGTCCCATCTGCACCTCGTTTGGTACTGAGAGCATAGAAAAAATCGTTGTCGAGCAAACTGCCCAAGACCAATCCGACGATGATATACCACTTACTGTTGTTAACCGTCCCATCTGCACCTCGCTTGGTACTGAGAGCCTAGAAAAATTCGTTGTCGAGCAAACTGCCCAAGACCAATCCGAAGATGATATACCACTTATTTATTTGCTAAACTCTGCTAAACGTGATATCCAGAACCGTTGTGTGACGCCCCCTACTGACCTAATTTCGTCTTCCTCAGAGATCAGTGCTACAGTTGATTCGAGTGTTGGGAAGAAAAGAAGAAAAAAATCGACGTTCAAGAGTTAATCACAGAATCAAAAGACACAAAAATAGGGAGTCCGTAAGAAAATACAATAGCAAAAAAGTTCATAGAGAGGCTGTTAAAAGATACAACAAGGCAAACCCTGACGTTAACAGGGGTTCAGTTTCTAGATACTCAAAGAAACATCCGGAAGTTAATCAGGAAGCTGTTCGAAGGTACACTGAGAAGAGGCAACTGATCCCATTGGAAACAAAGTCTTTATCGGGATTTAAATATGACCGTAGTACAGACTACAATAATGACAAGGTTGTTTCTCTTGGTCACCACATTGAATGCAAGTGGTGCCATGCGAAAAAGTGGAAAGAAGAGAGCCCTGGCTTATGCTGCAGCAATGGCAAGGTTCGTCTTCCTTCTACTCAACAGCTTCCTGAGCCGCTCCATCGTCTTCTTACTTACAGTCACCGTCAGTCTCAGCATTTTTTATCAAATACCAGAAAGTATAACGGATGTTTTCAAATGACTTCATTTGGAGCTAAAGAGGTGCACGAAGGAAATTTCATGCCAACTTTTAAGGCCTAAGGGCAGGTTTACCATAGAATAGGAAGTTTGTTACCTTCTCCCCAGCAAGACCCCTTTTTTCTACAAATTTATTTTGTTGGAAACGATGAAAAAGAAACAGAAATCAGATCCAACCTCTTTACTGTGGTTAAGCCTTGGTTAGTTGGCCAACTTCAAAAATGTCTGCATGATAACAATCCCTACATACGAGATTTTAAAACCGCAATGGAAAATGTTCCGGAGGGGCAGGAGTTCAAAGTTGTTATTCATGCAGACAGGAAGCCTGCAGTTGAACATAGGGGTCGTTACAACGCGCCAGCAACAAGCGAGGTAGCTTTGGTTATTGTGGGACAGGAGTTTGAAAAGAGAGACATAATTCTTCACAGCAGAGACAAAGTTGGTACGGATCAGCGAAACTGATCGTGCATACGACGCTCTCCAGTACCCTCTAATGTTCTGCCGTGGAGAAGACGGCTACTCTATCAATATTCCACAATATGATCCAATATCTAAAGCATCTCTCAAGAAAACAGTTTCCGCTTCAGACTTCTACGCTTACAGAATAATGGAAAGACAAGGTGAAGAAAGTTACCTATTGCTGTATCGTAGTCTTTTCAACCAGTTTTTGGTTGATGTGTATGCCAAGATAGAGACAGAAAGGCTTAACTTTATAATACCAGAGTAAGCTGCGAGCGGAAAACTATGTTCATCTTAAAGACGCCATGTGTAAGGGGGATGCTAACGTTTCAGATATGGGAAAGAGGGTCGTGTTACCGTCCAGTTTTACTGGTGGGCACCGCTATATGCACGAGAGAACTCAGGACGCCATGACATATGTTCGTCACTATGGTCGTCCTGATTTGTTTATCAAATTTACATGTAACCCGAAATGGTCTGAAATTGGAGCTGCCTTAAGAGACAGACAAAAGCCTCAAGACAGACATGACATCATAGCTCGAGTGTTTCATTTGAAAGTTAAAAAACTTATTCATCTTTTAACTAAAGGTTCCATTTTCGGTCAAAGTAGGTGTTACATGTATACTGTGGAGTGGCAGAAGCGTGGATTGCCTCACGCACACATCTTGCTATGGCTGCAGGACAGGATCATGGCCGACCAAACTGACAGTGTCATAAGCGCAGAGGTACCTGACCCTGAAACGGACCCTGAACTTCATGAAATTATTAAGTCGACAATGATTCATGGCCCTTGCGGAAGCTTAAACAGGAACTCGCCCTGCATGGTTAACGGCTCATGCTCCAAAAGATATCCACATCCCTTAACTAAAGAAACCTAAACTGTTGACGATGGCTACCCCCAGTACCGTCGAAGGTCTCCTGCTGATGGTGGTTTTACAGTCAACATCAATGGAGTAGACCTAGACAGTCGGTGGGTGGTACCGTACAATCCTGTTCTGTCACGTACCTTTTTGGCACATATCAATGTCGAGTTGTGTAACTCTGTCAAATCGATAAAGTATATTTGCAAATACGTGAACAAGCAGCTTTTATGTTGGAAAATGAGTGGGACGAAGAGTCCAAATATGAAGCAGGCCGTTACATAAGTAGTTCCGAAGTGGCATGGCGTATATTTTGCTTCCCAATCCATGAAAGATATCCTCCCGTAATGCATTTGGCTGTACACCTTGAAAATGGCCAGAGAATTTATTTTAATCCCGGAAACGTTCAAGACAAAGTTCAAAATCCACCCAAAACCACTCTACTGGCATTCTTTGAACTATGCAAATCAGACAATTTTGCCAGAACCATAATCTACAGTGAAGTCCCTGCTTACTACACCTGGAAAAACAATAAGTTTAGTCGGCGGAAACAAGGCAAAGCCGTTCCCGGACATCCAGGAGTGAAAAAAGATCAAGTGCTCGGTCGGGTTTATACTGTACACCCTAACAATGCAGAATGTTACTACCTACGTCTTCTCCTTCATGAAGTTAAAGGGCCTACGAGTTTTAATGATCTTAAGAGGGTATCTGGCATAGTTCACTCCACTTATCAGTCTGCCTGCAGAGCGTTGGGTTTACTTCAAGATGACAATCATTGGGACATCACCTTGGAGGAAGCTGCTCTGTCGGAGTCACCACAGAAAATCAGACAACTGTTCGCTGTCATTTTGGTGTTTTGTCAAGCAGCGGATCCCTTAGTTCTGTGGGAGAAACACAGAGACAGTATGTCAGAAGACTTCAAGAGACAGATGGAGTATGAATGTCCGGGCTTAGAGCTTGAACTACGGAACAAAATCATTTACAACAAATGCCTACATTCATTAGAAAACTTAGTCTCTTCATTGTCCAATCAATCCCTCCAACAACTTGGTCTTCCTTCTCCAAGTCAAGAGCCCAACAGTTCTGCAGTGAACCCCGAGTACCTGAAAGAACTCTCTTACAACACGGTCCATCTATCTGAATTGGTTGCTGAAAACGTGCCTAAACTGAACGACGAGCAGAAAAATGTCTACAATGAAGTAATTGCGAACACTGAATCAGAGGCTGGACGAATATTTTTCCTTGACGCACCAGGTGGTACAGGGAAAACCTTTTTGATTAATTTAATATTAGCCACGGTAAGGCAAGATAGGAAAATTGCTATATCTGTGGCTTCGTCAGGTATAGCAGCAACGTTGTTGGATGGAGGGAGGACAGCTCATTCTGCCTTCAAACTGCCTCTCAACTTAAACCACTCTGAGACCCCATTTTGCAACATATCAAAACAAAGCGACACAGCGAAGGTACTTAAGGATTGTACGTTGATAATTTTGGACGAGTGCACCATGGCTCACAAGGGAGGAATTGAAGCTTTGGATAGAACTCTGCAGGACATTAGAAGCAATAAAAACCTGATGGGTGGAGTCACACTTCTAATGGCCGGAGACTTCAGACAGACTTTACCTGTTGTACCTAGGGGAACTCGAGCAGATGAAGTTAAAGCCTGTCTAAAGAGTTCTGTCCTGTGGCCTAAAGTCTAAGTTCGTTCCTTGAGAATCAACATGCGGGTGCATCTTAAAGGCAGTTTAAAGGCAGACGAGTTTTCAAGTTCACTTTTACAGATCGGTAATGGAAATCTACCTGAAGAAAATGGCAAAGTCAATATTACAAAAGACTTATGTGAAGTTGTATGCGACTTGACAACGTTGGCTGAAAAAATTTACCCAGATTTAACTAATTTTTACTTGAAAGATGTATCTTGGCTGAAAGAAAGAGCTATCCTTACTCCAAAGAATGACACTCCTGCAAATATCAATAACACATTATTAGAAAAACTGCCAACTGAGATTGTCCAGTACCAATCCGTGGACTCTGTGGTGGAAGTAGAAGATGCTGTCCATTACCCAGTAGAGTTCTTGCACACGCTTAATCCTCCAGGCATTCCACCGCACAATCTTTGCCTTAAAGTTGGAGCTCCAATAATGCTGCTACGAAACCTGGTACCGCCTAAGCTTTGTAACGGTACTAGGCTGGAGATTAAATCGTTGCACAGCAACGTCATAGAAGCAACAATATTCACTGGATGTGGTCAGAGGGAAGCAGTCTTCATTCCACGCATTCCTTTAATTCCATCGGATTACCATTTTCAGTTTAAAAGACTCCAGTTCCCTGTCAAGCTCTGCTTTGCTATGACAATAAATAAATCACAAGGGCAGTCTTTGAAAATGGCCGGTGTTGATCTGAGGGAAGACTGCTTCTCCCATGGCCAGTTGTATGTTGCTTGCTCACGAGTTAGCTCTTCTGAGAGTTTAACTATCCTTCAGCCACAGGGTCAAACAAAGAACGTTGTCTACAAGGAAGTTTTATAAGTGCTGTATTTCGTTTCACAAAACGATTTCAGTAGACTTAGTATTAGCACCCATTTATGCTTTTAAAAATTTGTAAATGTTACATTTATACAATGTGCTTGGTTACCCAAGGTTAAAAAAAAAAACCACCGAACCAATGTGTTTATTCAGTAAAAACCGTAGCGAAGCACGGGTATACAGCTAGTTTCCAATATAATATTCAATGATAGGCAACAAATACCTCGGGAAGGATGAATTTAAGGATAAAAATAATGTGTATAAAAATGATGTATATTTCAGAATGAGATGGTTAAAATGGATAGGTCAGACCGATGGTGATTGTCATTCACGGCCTTCACAACGTGCTGTAATATGACTACATAATACTCGAGACCCCATTTCTCCTATGCATAAACAAATACAGGTGTTACAAAGAACATCCTTACCTAATATTTTACAAAGAATGTTAATATTTGGTTAGTTAATTGAAAATCGTTTACCGGGCGGTGGTCCAAAAGAATTAAAAATACTGTTGTTATTATTAAGGTGGTTCTTAGTATAATACCAACGGTCAATAAACTATGAAAAACTTGACAAACTCACAACAAATAACAAGCTCCGGAGGTTTTGGGCCGTTACTACGACGGCCCTGTCAGTGGTGAGGGACAGAGGTATCTAATCCCGCGTTTTTATTGGTTTGTTAATGTATCCGCATACACGTTGATAGTCTTCATATACCGTATAGGGAGAACGTGTCATACACGCATACACACACACACACACACACACACACACACACACACACACACACACACACACACACACACACACACACACACACACACACACACACAGATTACAGATTGTGTTGTTTACGTAGTGGGCCTACACATATTCTAAAAAAAAGTACCACTGTTACGCCTTTGAACAAAATAACATGTTAAGAAGGTATCATTATGAAAGCTAAATGTCTAAATGATTATTAAGTATAGAGCTACATAATTAGTTCTCTATAATAAGTGGTGCAGCAGTAACTGAAACTGATGATGTTTGCATAACTGAAATAATGAATGATGTTACCGTTAAATTTGACTTATTGAAATAACACTTCTACAAGATTAGACTATTTAATCTGAACCGATCACCATCAATCACTACCTGCGCCTGCCGAAACTGTAGTCAATCATGCTGCGGCAGATTGGAATGGATAGATTTATTGCCAGCATCGGCTTTGCCTATTCGGCAGGGCTTTGATCCGGGACACGGGCTCTCGCGAGGTTGTGCAAATGCCTTCCTTGCGAAAGCCGACTGCCCCGGTGACAAGTTCCGTCGACTCGGCCGCCGCCTTCGGGCTGACGAGCCTCTTCTCCTCGCCAGCGCGTCTCTACGATTCCGTGGGCTATGTCCCGGAGACCAATGAGACGTGACCAGGCGTTGCGATAGGCTGAAGCCATGATCACGACTAAGATCCCCGTCAGCACCTGCTTTGCTGATTTGGCAGGGTAATGACCTGAGACATGAGCTCCCGCGAGGTTGTGCAAGTGCCTTCCTTGCGAAAGCTGGCTGTCTCGGTGACATTACCTACCATTTCGGCCGACGCCCTAGGGCGCTCGAGCTTCTTGTCCTCGCCAGTGCGTCACTACGTTCCCAAAGGCTAGCCTGGGGGGACCAAGGTGTCGCGCCTTGGCCGGACAATTGGCTGAAGCAAAAGCTTAAGCTTGCCACCGTGGTGGCCATGTAATGTATCATGGACCCGCGGACTGCACCATAACATCCTTGAGCAGAGCAAACGACCGCGCTGACCTGTTGGCACCTGGCGTTCATCAGGCTTAGGCCTGGACAACGCACACAAATTAGGGCACAAGACGCCCGTGCATCATCCATCCATGGATGGATGGATGGATGCACGGGCGTCTTGCGCCCTAATTTGTGTGCGTTGTCCAGGCCTAAGCCTGATGAACGCCAGGTGCCAACAGTTCAGCGCGGTCGTTTGCTCTGCTCAAGGATGTTATGGTGCAGTCCGCGGGTCCATGATATATTAACATGGCCACCACGGTGGCAAGCTGGTGCTTTAGCTTCAGCCAATTGTCCGGCCAAGGCGCGACACCATGGTCCCCTCCGGCTAACCTTTGGGAACGTGGTGCGTCGGCCGAAATGGTGGGTAATGTCGCCGAGACAGCCAGCTTTCGCAAGGAAGGCACTTGCACAACCTCGCGGGAGCTCATGTCTCAGGTCATTACCTTACCAAATCAGCAAAGCAGGTGCTGACGGGGAACTTAGTCGTGGTCAAGGCTTCAGCCAATCGCAACGCCTGGTCGCGTCTCATTTGTCGCCGGGACATAGCCCACGGAAACTCAGAGACGCGCCGGCGAATACAAGGGGCTCGTCCGCCCGAAGGCAGCGGCCGAGTCGACGGAACTTATCACCGGGGCAGTCGGCTTTCACAAGGAAGGATCATCCATCCGATGGATGGATGGATGCACGGGCGTCTTGCGCCCTAATTTGTTTGCGTTGTCCAGGCCTAAGCCTGATGAACGCCAGGTGCCAACAGTTCAGCGCGGTCGTTTGCTCTGCTCAAGGATGTTAAGGTGCAGTCCGCGGGTCCATGATAAATTAACATGGCCACCACGGTGGCAAGCTAGTGCTTTAGCTTCAGCCAATTGTCCGGCCAAGGCGCGACACCATGGTCCCCTCAGGCTAACCTTTGGGAACGTGGTGACACACTGGCGAGGACAAGAAGCTCGAGCGCCCTAGGGCGTCGGCCGAAATGGTGGGTAGTGTCACCGAGACAGCCAGCTTTCGCAAGGAAGGCACTTGCACAACCTCGCGGGAGCTCATGTCTCAGGTCATTACCTTACCAAATCAACAAAGCAGGTGCTGACGGGGAACTTAGTCGTGATCAAGGCTTCAGCCAATCGCAACGCCTGATCGCGTCTCATTGGTCGCCGGGACATAGCCCACGGAAACTCATAAACGCGCCGGCGAATACAAGAGGCTCGTCCGCCCGAAGCCAGCGGCCGAGTCGACGGAACTTATCACCGGGGCAGTCGGCTTTCGCAAGGAGGCATTTGCACAACCTCGCGAGATCCCATGTCCCGGATCGAGGCCCTGCCGAATCGGCAAAGCCGATGCTGGCAATAAATCTATCCATTCAATCCGCCGCAGCATGATTGACTACAGTTTCGGCAGGCGCAGGTAGTGATTGATGGTGATCGGTGCAGATTTCCAGAAGGTTGGGGGGATTCGTTTCTGGGGGGTTCATGTGATGAACTTAGGGAGGGGTCGTCTAGCAGCGCCCTAGGGCGCCTGATGCGGCGAGGGGGCGGGGCATTCTCCATGCTGTTAAGCCTTCGGAGGTGCGGGTAAGAGGACTCGCCCGCCTTGGCGAACAAATTCGTTGCCAGGGACCAGACGAAGACCTCTAAGGTGGGCACACGGAGACCCCGATGTATGGCGGTATTTCGCACATACCACGGGGACCCCGTGAGGGAGCGTAGGGTCCAGTTCTGAAATGTAGTCAGCCTATGCCTGTTGGTGGCCGACAGGAGAGGCCACCAGGCGGGTGCCGCATAAGTGAGTACTGTTCGGAGGAACAGTAGATACAATGTAAGTTTGGTACGGACAGCCAGGCAGCTGTTCCGCGAAAGCATAGGAGATAGTTTGGCTCTGACGCCACGAGCCAAGTTGAGGGTTGAGGTCACGTGGGCGTTGAAGTTTAAGTGCCGATCAAGCCGAACACCTAGGTACTTCACCGTCTCGGTCCAGTTGATGGGTCTCCCCTCTAAGGAGAGGGATTGGCATCGGGAAATGGACTTATGCGTAAAGCAGATCGCCTCGGATTTCTCCGTATTGATCGCTACCCGCCATTTCCTTAGCCAGTCCGGAAGCATAGCCAACTGGCGTTGTAACATTACGCTCGTCCGCCAAGGCGAAAGCGAGCTAAAATGAAACATCGCGTCGTCGGCAAATAGAGATAACGTGACCCCGGGATAAACAGGCAGATCGTTCGTGTACAGTACATACAGAACGGGGCCGAGGACAGATCCTTGTGGGACGCCGGCGGAGACAGGGCGAACCCGAGAGAACGCCCCATCTACGCTGATCCTGAAGGTGCGATCCGTCAGATAGGATCAGAGCAAGTGGACGATAGATGTCGGGATTGGCGAATGCGCCAGTTTGTAGAGCAGGCCTTCGTGCCAGACTTTATCGAAGGCTTTGCTCACATCCAACAGGACAGCGCCTGTTGCCTGATGATTGTTGGCAGCGTCGGCTAGATAGGTGACAACCCGTACTAGCTGAAGAGTAGTCGAGTGCCTCGGCCTAAACCCAAACTGCTCCTCGCGGATGAAACCATCCACCAGGGGCCGAATACGGGCCAGGAGAAGACGCTCGAATACCTTCGAGATTACTGGCAATAGTGATGTTGGGCGGTAGCTTCCAGGTAGCGTGGGCGGCTTTTTAGATTTCTGGATCATGATGACGTTGGCAGTATTCCACAGGCGAGGGAAGTAACTCAGCCGGAGACAGGAGTTGAACAGCTCAAGAAGAACGTCAACTGCCGAAGGCGGGAGATTCTGCAACGCAGCGGCGCCGATGCGATCGGGGCCAGGGGCCTTTCTCTTCTTCAGTCGGCTTAGGACAGACGCAAGGTCATCCTCGTCGACCGAAATAGGAGGATCAATGGGGGGAGCAGAAAAGTATCCAGATAGGAAATCCCTGACGACGGCCACATGAGCCGGGTCAGAGATGCCTCTATGGACGGTGAACTGGTCCTCAATACAGCCGGCGAAGACCTCCGCCTTGCCTTCTGCAGAGGATACAGTGCCGTCCGGGGTATTCAAGGGATGGCGAGTCCTCTTTTCGCCTTTTAGTCTACCAGCGGCTCTCCATACGGAGGCGTGGTCGACTTCCAAGGACTCCAAATAGGAGTCCCATCGATTCGCGTTTACGTCAAGCAGAAGCTGCGAGACGTGTTCCGACTGGGCTCGAAAGCGCCGTCTAGCGGCAGGGTCACGGGTATGGTGCCATCTGCGGCGGAGCTGCCGCCGTAATCGGATGGCTTGGAGAACTTCCGCAGGAAGGTCGGAGCGTTTATTACTCACTGGAACAGTATAGGTGTTTTTGTCCATTGCAGACTGGACAAGGTCCTGGAGCTGATGTACCCGGAGATCCACGTCGTCACAAGAGACGAGTGGGTCCGGAGGGACAGATGGCAACTGCCTGGCCAGATCATCGTGGTAGGATCGCCAATTGACTCTCCTAACAGGATGATCGGGAAGTCGGGGTGAGACCGACGGCAGCAAGACAGTTACAAGTAGGGGGTCGTGATCGGACGATAGGTCCGACACCGCGCTGACTTGTAGATGAAAGGGGATGGCCTTGACAATTACGATATCAAGGACATCCGGCGGATAACCCGCAGTAGGAAAGTGTGTCGGTTCGGACGGGCCGATGATGAGGACGCTGGGATCATCTTCGACAGCCCTACGGAGAGAATTGCCGTAGGGGTTTGACGTTCTGCTGTTCCAAGAGGTATGCTTGGCATTAAGGTCTCCGGCTACGATGGTTGGGAGATCGCTGTCCAGGAGGGCGTCCCACTCCTCATGCGGTGGAGCTCGATGGCCGGGCGGGTGGTACGCAGAAACAAAGCGCACCTCCAGGCCGGCTACATCCAGCGCCACAGCACATGCTTCGATGAGGGTAGTTTCAGGGGCAGGGAGTTCTCTATGAGAGTGTCGCCTGTGGACTAAGATCGCCACTCCGCCAGATGCTCGGTGGCGATCGGGACCACTCCTGTCTTTCCTGTAGCAAGCATAGGCTGGCAGGGAAAATCGCCGGTTAGGGGCAAGATGAGTTTCAGAGAGGAGTACGACATCTGCGTCGTACTCGACAAGGAAAGCTGCCAGTTCGGCCCGACGCACCGGAATGCCATCTGCATTCCACGCGACGAACCGGAACTGTCTAGCCATGGTTAGATGAGGGGACGATCAGGGCGATCAGCGATGTTAGGATCGCCATGAGTATTGTCGGGACATCCCGAGCAGCAAGAATTTTCGGAACAATGCCGCTGACCCAGGCCATCAGCTGAGCCTCAGTGGCCAGTGGTGAACCACCGGCCTCAGGGGCCTGACTAGCCGGCGCTGGGGACGCGGAAGGTGCAGATGCCGCCTCCAGGGGAGGGTGGGCAATTGGAGCTGGCTGCTCGGGGGCTGGCGAGATTTCCATGGAAATCGCAGGGGCCTGGGCAACAGGAGCAGGCTCCTGGCCGGGTAGTTGCTGGGCAGCCGGAGGGGCGTTGTTAGCCTCCGGGTATAGTTGTTTTGCCACAAGTGGTTTTCGATTCTTGCGCTTAGCGCGCCGTTTCTTAGGCGGCTGGATCTGTGAGGGGGGTACTGCGGGCGTTGCCGCTTGAGGAGAAGGCACTCCGGCAGGTGCTGAGGTTCTGGGGGCCACAGTGGGCGCCGTAGCGACCGCTGCAGCGTATGTTGTGGTTCCTCCAGCGGCAGGAGCCGCAGGAAGAGCCGTAGATGCTGAGGCGGGTGGTTGGACTGCCGCCCGCTTCGAGGGTCTAGGAGCTGGGCGAGGAGGTTCAACCTGACGGTTTTGCTCCCGCTGCTGTTTCTTTAGGGCCTTCTTAAAATGATTACAACCCCTAAAGTTAGCCGGGTGGCTACCTCCGCAGTTGCAGCACGTCGCGGGTTGAGGCTTCACAACGGGACAATTCTCGTTGTGGGCCTCCCCGCAGCGTACACAACGCGGCGGCATCTTACAAAAGGCCGATGAGTGGCCGAATCGCTGGCATTGAAAGCACTGGGAAGGCCCAGGCTTACTACTAAATGCCCTAACCTGTACCCGGAGGCACAGAATGGTTTCCAGGTTATAGACTTCTGCGAAGGAACCAACCTTCTGGATCCTGATGTAAAAGGAATTACTTTTCCTTTTCCGATCACCGGATAGGAGAGGGACAACGGAGGTAGGGAAGAAACCCTTCTCCGCCAGATCCTCCCAGATCCACAAGATCGGTGTGTCGTGGGACGGCGACGGCGACGACGAGTGGTGGTAATTACACCGTTAAATTCAGGTAACATTCTAAAAATACGTTGTACTAATAGTCTAATGGATGGATGGATGGATGATCACACCGATCTTGTGGATCTGGGAGGATCTGGCGGAGAAGGGTTTCTTCCCTACCTCCGTTGTCCCTCTCCTATCCGGTGATCGGAAAAGGAAAAGTAATTCCTTTTACATCAGGATCCAGAAGGTTGGTTCCTTCGCAGAAGTCTATAACCTGGAAACCATTCTGTGCCTCCGGGTACAGGTTAGGGCATTTAGTAGTAAGCCTGGGCCTTCCCAGTGCTTTCAATGCCAGCGATTCGGCCACTCATCGGCCTTTTGTAAGATGCCGCCGCGTTGTGTACGCTGCGGGGAGGCCCACAACGAGAATTGTCCCGTTGTGAAGCCTCAACCCGCGACGTGCTGCAACTGCGGAGGTAGCCACCCGGCTAACTTTAGGGGTTGTAATCATTTTAAGAAGGCCCTAAAGAAACAGCAGCGGGAGCAAAACCGTCAGGTTGAACCTCCTCGCCCAGCTCCTAGACCCTCGAAGCGGGCGGCAGTCCAACCACCCGCCTCAGCATCTACGGCTCTTCCTGCGGCTCCTGCCGCTGGAGGAACCATAACATACGCTGCAGCGGTCGCTACGGCGCCCACTGTGGCCCCCAGAACCTCAGCACCTGCCGGAGTGCCTTCTCCTCAAGCGGCAACGCCCGCAGTACCCCCCTCACAGACCCAGCCGCCTAAGAAACGGCGCGCTAAGCGCAAGAATCGAAAACCACTTGTGGCAAAACAACTATACCCGGAGGCTAACAACGCCCCTCCGGCTGCCCAGCAACTACCCGGCCAGGAGCCTGCTCCTGTTGCCCAGGCCCCTGCGATTTCCATGGAAATCTCGCCAGCCCCCGAGCAGCCAGCTCCAATTGCCCACCCTCCCCTGGAGGCGGCATCTGCACCTTCCGCGGCCCCAGCGCCGGCTAGTCAGGCCCCTGAGGCCGGTGGTTCACCACTGGCCACTGAGGCTCAGCTGATGGCCTGGGTCAGCGGCATTGTTCCGAAAATTCTTGCTGCTCGGGATGTCCCGACAATACTCATGGCGATCCTAACATCGCTGATCGCCCTGATCGTCCCCTCATCTAACCATGGCTAGACAGTTCCGGTTCGTCGCGTGGAATGCAGATGGCATTCCGGCGCGTCGGGCCGAACTGGCAGCTTTCCTTGTCGAGTACGACGCAGATGTCGTACTCCTCTCTGAAACTCATCTTGCCCCTAACCGGCGATTTTCCCTGCCAGCCTATGCTTGCTACAGGAAAGACAGGAGTGGTCCCGATCGCCACCGAGCATCTGGCGGAGTGGCGATCTTAGTCCACAGGCGACACTCTCATAGAGAACTCCCTGCCCCTGAAACTACCCTCATCGAAGCATGTGCTGTGGCGCTGGATGTAGCCGGCCTGGAGGTGCGCTTTGTTTCTGCGTACCACCCGCCCGGCCATCGAGCTCCACCGCATGAGGAGTGGGACGCCCTCCTGGACAGCGATCTCCCAACCATCGTAGCCGGAGACCTTAATGCCAAGCATACCTCTTGGAACAGCAGAACGTCAAACCCCTACGGCAATTCTCTCCGTAGGGCTGTCGAAGATGATCCCAGCGTCCTCATCATCGGCCCGTCCGAACCGACACACTTTCCTACTGCGGGTTATCCGCCGGATGTCCTTGATATCGTAATTGTCAAGGCCATCCCCTTTCATCTACAAGTCAGCGCGGTGTCGGACCTATCGTCCGATCACGACCCCCTACTTGTAACTGTCTTGCTGCCGTCGGTCTCACCCCGACTTCCCGATCATCCTGTTAGGAGAGTCAATTGGCGATCCTACCACGATGATCTGGCCAGGCAGTTGCCATCTGTCCCTCCGGACCCACTCGTCTCTTGTGACGACGTGGATCTCCGGGTACATCAGCTCCAGGAGCTTGTCCAGTCTGCAATGGACAAAAACACCTATACTGTTCCGGTGAGTAATAAACGCTCCGACCTTCCTGCGGAAGTTCTCCAAGCCATCCGATTACGGCGGCAGCTCCGCCGCAGATGGCACCATACCCGTGACCCTGCCGCTAGACGGCGCTTTCGAGCCCAGTCGGAACACGTCTCGCAGCTTCTGCTTGACGTAAACGCGAATCGATGGGACTCCTATTTGGAGTCCTTGGAAGTCGACCACGCCTCCGTATGGAGAGCCGCTGGTAGACTAAAAGGCGAAAAGAGGACTCGCCATCCCTTGAATACCCCGGACGGCACTGTATCCTCTGCAGAAGGCAAGGCGGAGGTCTTCGCCGGCTGTATTGAGGACCAGTTCACCGTCCATAGAGGCATCTCTGACCCGGCTCATGTGGCCGTCGTCAGGGATTTCCTATCTGGATACTTTTCTGCTCCCCCCATTGATCCTCCTATTTCGGTCGACGAGGATGACCTTGCGTCTGTCCTAAGCCGACTGAAGAAGAGAAAGGCCCCTGGCCCCGATCGCATCGGCGCCGCTGCGTTGCAGAATCTCCCGCCTTCGGCAGTTGACGTTCTTCTTGAGCTGTTCAACTCCTGTCTCCGGCTGAGTTACTTCCCTCGCCTGTGGAATACTGCCAACGTCATCATGATCCAGAAATCTAAAAAGCCGCCCACGCTACCTGGAAGCTACCGCCCAATATCACTATTGCCAGTAATCTCGAAGGTATTCGAGCGTCTTCTCCTGGCCCGTATTCGGCCCCTGGTGGATGGTTTCATCCGCGAGGAGCAGTTTGGGTTTAGGCCGAGGCACTCGACTACTCTTCAGCTAGTACGGGTTGTCACCTATCTAGCCGACGCTGCCAACAATCATCAGGCAACAGGCGCTGTCCTGTTGGATGTGAGCAAAGCCTTCGATAAAGTCTGGCACGAAGACCTGCTCTACAAACTGGCGCATTCGCCAATCCCGACATCTATCGTCCACTTGCTCCGATCCTATCTGACGGATCGCACCTTCAGGATCAGCGTAGATGGGGCGTTCTCTCGGGTTCGCCCTGTCTCCGCCGGCGTCCCACAAGGATCTGTCCTCGGCCCCGTTCTGTATGTACTGTACACGAACGATCTGCCTGTTTATCCCGGGGTCACGCTATCTCTATTTGCCGACGACGCGATGTTTCATTTTAGCTCGCTTTCGCCTTGGCGGACGAGCGTAATGTTACAACGCCAGTTGGATATGCTTCCGGACTGGCTAAGGAAATGGCGGGTAGCGATCAATACGGAGAAATCCGAGGCGATCTGCTTTACCCATAAGTCCACTTCCCGATGCCAATCCCTCTGCTTAGAGGGGAGACCCATCAACTGGACCGAGACGGTGAAGTACCTAGGTGTTCGGCTTGATCGGCACTTAAACTTCAACGCCCACGTGACCTCAACCCTCAACTTGGCTCGTGGCGTCAGAGCCAAACTATCTCCTATGCTTTCGCGGAACAGCTGCCTGGCTGTCCGTACCAAACTTACATTGTATCTACTGTTCCTCCGAACAGTACTCACTTATGCGGCACCCGCCTGGTGGCCTCTCCTGTCGGCCACCAACAGGCATAGGCTGACTACATTTCAGAACTGGACCCTACGCTCCCTCACGGGGTCCCCGTGGTATGTGCGAAATACCGCCATACATCGGGGTCTCCGTGTTCCCACCTTAGAGGTCTTCGTCTGGTCCCTGGCAACGAATTTGTTCGCCAAGGCAGGCGAGTCCTCTTACCCGCACCTCCGAAGGCTTAACAGCATGGAGAATGCTCCGCCTCCTCGCCGCGTCAGGCGCCCTAGGGCGCTGCTAGACGACCCCCCCTAAGTTTATCACATGAACCCCCCAGAAACGAATCCCCCCAACCTTCTGGAAATCTGAACCGATCACCATCAATCACCACCTGCGCCTGCCGAAACTGTAGTCAATCATGCTGCGGCGGATTGAATGGATAGATTTATTGCCAGCATCGGCTTTGCCGATTCGGCAGGGCCTCGATCCGGGACACGGGATCTCGCGAGGTTGTGCAAATGCCTCCTTGCGAAAGCCGACTGCCCCGGTGACAAGTTCCGCCGACTCGGCCGCTGCCTTCGGGCGGACGAGCCTCTTGTATTCGCCGGCGCGTTTCTGAGTTTCCGTGGGCTATGTCCCGGCGACCAATGAGACGCGACCAGGCGTTGCGATTGGCTGAAGCCTTGATCACGATTAAGTTCCCCGCCAGCACCTGCTTTGTTGATTTGGTAAGGTAATGACCTGAGACATGAGCTCCCGCGAGGTTGTACAAGTGCCTTCCTTGCGAAAGCTGGCTGTCTCGGTGACATTACCCACCATTTCGGCCGACGCCCTAGGGCGCTCGAGCTTCTTGTCCTCGCCAGTGTGTCACCCCGTTCCCAAAGGTTAGCCTGAGGGGACCATGGTGTCGCGCCTTGGCCGGACAATTGGCTGAAGCAAAGCACTAGCTTGCCACCGTGGTGGCCATGTTAATTTATCATGGACCCGCGGACTGCACCTTAACATCCTTGAGCAGAGCAAACGACCGCGCTGAACTGTTGGCACCTGGCGTTCATCAGGCTTAGGCCTGGACAACGCACACAAATTAGGGCGCAAGACGCCCGTGCATCCATCCATCCATCCATCCATCGTCGCCGTCGGGAGCGAAAAGTCTACCTAGAGCTGTTGCCAGGGTAGGCTGCGTCACTTTGTACGGCAATTTTGCCAGTGAATTTTTACCGTTGTTTGTAATTCTATCACAGTGATTTCTTCACCATATCTTCTTCTGTGTTCATCATCTACATTGTGCATCATTTTATCAGTGTATTGTGTCGTGCGCGTGTGTTTTTGTGATTCGTGTGCAGTGCGCGTCTGGTGTTCGTGTTCTTTGTCTGTCAGTGTAGTGATTCAGTGCTGGTGAAAGTTACTCTATCCTAGCCCTTTTTGCGTCTTCGACGTTTATTTCGGTTAATCCCGAGATGGCGTCGAACGCAACGCCCGTTCCTTTGCCGGCACCGCTGGTAACCTTAATGGAAACCTGCGGTACTGGTCCTCGTTCTACCCCGTTACCTTCCCATACAGTTAGTGCAAGTGAAAGTGATGATTGTGCGTCGATGTGTAGTGTGGGGACGGGGGAAGGTGAATTTTCGCTTGTGGAGGGCAAGTCTGCCAAACGCAAGCGAAAATTGGTCGCCAGCCCGCCACCGGCCGCTGCTACGCATCGGGTATCTAGTCCCGGTAACAGCGCCAGCCATCCGACTCAGTCTCCTTCTCAATCTGTGTCCAAGCCTAAAATTCCGCCGATTGTCATTCCCGACAATCGCAATTATAGGGAAATTATCCGTTCCCTGCAGAATCTGCTTCCTTCGGCCAAACTCGAGGCCAGGTGCCAAGGCTCCTCGCTTCGAATTGCGGCCACAACAGTCCCGGACTTCCGATCGGTCCAACAGTTTCTTACCGATCGGAAGATCTCCTTCCATACTTTCGCGCTTCCTTCAGAGCGCGAAATTAAAGTTGTTGTTTCCGGACTTCCATCCTGGACCGCCCCCGATACCATCAGGCAGGAGCTTGTCGCTTTAGGCTATTCGCCGACGGCGGTGAGTGTACTGCATGCTGGCAAGGGGGAAGATCGCCGTCCTGTGAATAGTTTCCTCGTGAAACTACTCAAAGTAGGCCAGTTCGAGGAGGTCCAAAACTTCCTGCACCTTCGGGTGCAAGTTCGTACTTTTGACCCGCGGCCAGGCCCCTCGCAGTGTTTTAACTGTCAGAGGTTTGGCCACTCCAGCTTATTCTGTAATCACCCTCCGCGTTGCGTGCGATGTACTGAGCCTCATCGTGGGTGTGATAAGCCCAAGACGGGGTTCACGGCCATTTGCTGCAACTGCGGCGGGGACCATCCGGCTAGTTATAGAGGATGTAGGGACTTTATATCAGCCATGAAGCTGCGGCGGACTCCTGCTCGCCCTGGCGCGCAGGCAGGCCGTGTTGCAGGTCCCCTCCCTAACCGCAGAGAGGCCTTCCCACCTCTCTCCGGAGCATCATCTCAGGCCCCGGCAGCAGTTCCGGCTGCTCCCAGGGCCCCAGTTCCGCCTGCAGTCGACGTTTCGGCGCCGCCTGCAGTCCCTTCTGTCCCGGCGCCTGCCGGAGCGCCCGGTCCTTCATATGCGGCTGTGGCCGCTACATCAGTCCCGCCTTCCGCTCCTCGGAGCTCCAAACCGAAGCGCACTCGTCGCCGTCAGCGACAAGTTCCACAGGCCTTGCCTGTAAAACCTCAGCGGGCCCCGCCCGCCCCCAGCCATCAACCTAAGCTCCCAACTGAGCAGACCCCACGTCCGTCCCCGAGCCCTGCGCCATCTGCAACACCGGCCGAGGCCAGTCAGGTCCGTCTTCCGGAATCTCGGGAATCTTCCCGGGCCCCGGTGGACCCCCTGACTGCCTGGGCTGAAACTTTGGTAAACAACATCAGGTCTGCTCCAGATACAACCACGGTTCTCGCCCTGGTGTTTCAATCACTGTCTACCCTCTTTCCTCTTCTTCCTTTGAATGGCTAGGAGTCTTAGGATCGTTGCGTGGAATGCCCATGGGGTAGTCCCTCGACGATCTGAACTGATGACTTTCGTAACGGAGTACGACGCTGATGTCGTCCTCCTTTGCGAGACTCATCTGGCTCGCTACCATACCTTCAACCTGCCATCTTACATCTGTTTTCGTCAGGATCGTCCCCAACGGCCTGGCTGTCGCCCCTCGGGGGGGACAGCCGTCTTAGTCCACAGGCGGATATCCCACAGGCCACTACCCCCTTTAGATACATCTCTTGTTGAAGGTTGTGCGGTGGCGATAGACGCTGGCGGATCGGAGTTGCGGTTTGTTGCGGCGTATCTCCGGCCCGGCCTGCGGCTACGTCCACCGCCCGAGGAGTGGGACGCTCTCCTCGATCATCCCCTACCAACCATCGTAGCCGGCGACTTAAATGCCAAGCATCCCTCCTGGAACAGCAGAGTAGCCAACGCCTACGGAAAATCTCTGTATCGGTTCGTCTCCGACGACCCGGTACTTCAAGTCATCGGCCCTGAAGACCCTACTCACTTCCCCTTTTCCGGTCATCGACCGGACGTCCTTGACATTGTCATAGCCAAGGACGTGACCCATCACATCCAGGTCTCGTCAGTGTCGGATCTCTCATCCGATCACAATCCCCTTTTTATAACTGCCCGTGAGCTGTCGGCCTCACCCCGACCTCCCGCTCAGACTGTTAGGAGAGTCAACTGGCGCTCCTACCACGATGAGCTCTCACGGCGGTTACCATCACTCCCCGCGGACCCGATCGTCACTTGTGACGATTTGGATTTCCCAGCCACTCATCTTCAGGAGTTGGTCCAAGGTGTCATGGATCGACACACATATACTCTCGAGGTGAATCATCGTAAATCGACCTTACCTGCGGAAGTACTCCACGCCATCTGGCTCCGGCGCAATCTCCGCCGCAGATGGCAAAGAACCCGTGATCCCGGCGTCAAAAGGCGCTTTCAGGCCCAGTCTCTTTACGTCCAGCAGCTACTGCGGGACGTAAACTCTGATCGATGGGACTCATACCTTGAGTCTCTTGAAGTCGACCACGCCTCCGTCTGGAGAGCGGCGAGTAGACTGACCCGCGAGAAGAGAACTCGCAACCCACTTGAAACTCCGAACGGGGTTGTATCTTCATCAGAAGGCAAGGCCGAGGTCTTCGCCGACTGTATGGAGGTGCAATTTACTGTTCACCAAGGCGTCTCGGACCCTGCCCACTCGGCAGAAGTCCGTGACTTCCTATCTGGACATTTTTCACGCCCTCCCGACATCCCAGCCCTCCCGTTCGACAGGGATGAACTAGTTTCATCTATCTGCCGACTAAATCGCCGTCGCGCCCCCGGTCCTGACCGGATCGGGGCCGCTGCTCTACAAAATCTCCCGGCCTCAGGCGTTGACCTCGTTCTTGAGCTGTTTAACTCCTGTCTCCGGCTACAGTACTTTCCCCGCCTGTGGAAATCAGCCAACATCGTAATGATTCCGAAGCCTCGCAATCCGCGCATGCTTCCTGAAAGCTATCGTCCAATCTCTCTCTTGCCAGTCATCTCGAAGGTGTTCGAGCGTCTCCTGCTGGCTCGGATCTCGCCGCTGCTAGATGGTTTCATCCGCAGCGAACAGTTCTGGTTTCGCAGAGAGCACTCGACCACGCTTCAATTGGTCCGCGTTGTTACGCACTTGTCAGACGCCACCAACAGGCGAGCGGCTACGGCCGCCGTACTGTTGGACGTGAGCAAGGCCTTCGATAAAGTCTGGCACGAAGGTCTTCTCTTCAAACTTGCCAATTCCCCTCTACCATCGACCATAGTGTTTTTCCTTCGGTCGTATCTCAGCGACCGAACCTTCAGGGTGAGCGTCGACGGGTCCTGTTCTACAGTTCGACCCGTCGCCGCCGGCGTACCTCAGGGATCTGTCCTCGGCCCCGTTCTGTATCTTGTGTACACGAACGACCTGCCTGTCTTGCCCGGAGTCACGTTGTCTTTGTTCGCTGACGATGCTATGTATCACTGCAGCTCCCTGTCCCCGCGATTTGCGAGTACAAAGCTGCAGCGTCAGTTGAACCAGCTTCCGGACTGGCTACGGAAATGGCGGGTGACGATCAACACGGAGAAATCCGAGGCGATCTGCTTCACCCGTAAGTCCATCTCCCGATGCCAGCCCCTCTCCCTAGCAGGGAGACCCATCGCCTACAAAGAATCGGTGAAGTATTTAGGCGTTCGGCTAGATCGTCGCCTTTGCTTCAACGCCCACGTGACGGAAACCCTTGCCAAGGCTCGCGGCGTCCGAGCCAAATTATCTCCTTTCCTCTCGTGTCGCAGCCGCCTGGCCATGCGCACGAAACTTACCATCTATCTACTATTTCTCCGGTCTGTATTGACCTATGCGGCACCCGCCTGGTGGTCTCTTTTATCCACCACCAACAGATGTAGGCTGGAAGCTTTCCAGTCCCGAACACTCCGATCCTTGACGGGGTCCCCTTGGTTTGTAAGGAACGACGTGATTCGAAGGGGTCTCCGTGTTCCTACCTTGACTTCCTTTGTCCGGTCGCTGGCTCTAACTCTCTTTGCTAAAGCCTCGACCTCCACCTTCCCGTACCTACGAACCATCAGTGCATCAGAACCACCACCGCCCATTCGGGTCAAGCGCCCTCGGGCGCTTCTTGATGACCCGCCATAACGCCATCCTCTTTAAATTTACCAAAACAAGTTATCATCGGTCCTCGACCAGAGTAGTTCACCAAACTGTCCTTCTATCCTTCCTGTCCACCTCCTAGCACGCTGAGCCGGCTGCTTGTCGCTGTCATCAATCACTGGCACGGAGGCTCTCCGCCTCGCGGGGAGCGACCGACGCCCTCAGGGCGTCTGCTGCCTAGACTTGAAACGGGCAACATCTGTTGCTCGAATCGGTACCAGCGGCAGTGCATTAAACAAATAAAAGTTATACTCCCCCGCCTTCTCAGTTAACTGGTTGGCGGTTTCCTTTTCCAGTTTTAGGTAACCTGTCGACATGTACCAGTACTATGTTTACTTCTGGCAGCCATTGGACACGATCCAGATGCTGCAATCAAGCCACGGGTGCAAAGACACCCCGCATCCATAATGCAATGCAAGTCGCCGTCGGCTTCAGCATTAGGACTTGCGATTCGCTGCGGGGGACTTGAAGAATGTATTCTAACATCTAAATTCATCGTTTTCTTAATTCCCTTGTTTTCAAAAAACAAAAATAGTGGAGTTTATACTGAAGTAACTTTTTAGTAATACAGTCATCGTCAACTGTATGTACATGGTAAATCTCACTTCTGTAATGGGCAGTCTCCGTCTCTTGCGTATTTCCACACATTCTTATTTAGGATTCTGTCTCTTCTTGCAAATCCTTTATTTCTCCACTGACTTTATTCTACTTAGGGCTACATTCGCTAACGTAAAAACCTGTGTTCTACTTCCGTAAGTCCTATAGTTACAGACAGGGTGTTATACAGTTTCATAAATATCTCCTTTCTCGCTTCGCTCTTCTGTGTACGCCACACATCTTTCATATTTCTCAGTTTTCCTTTTAACAGACGATACATTAAAATTGGCAACGTTAACGAATATCGCAGAGGGATAGATCTACAAAAGCCCATAAACATTGTTTTATTAGGATAGATTGAAAAATTGTAATTCTTCATAACCCTGATCAACTCAAACAACGCAGTTAAAGATTCTCCTCACCGCCTGATATTACAACTTAATCGTCTGCAGTGGCGGATTTAAGGAGGAGGGGCTATAGCCCAGGGCGGCAAAATTCAGGGGCGGCAAATTATTGAAAAATCCCTAAAATCACAACAATACATACAGAAAATAAATAAATAAATAAAAACCTTAGCCAAATAGCCGGGAGTCGCAGTCTGCGACTTTTCCATATATATGCCGCGAATTCCGCGAGTCTCGGAGCGCGACTCACTACGGTTATGCGAGAATTGCCAGCGTCGCATAGTGAGAGCGAGACTCTCGGCATTTTGTACAGTACACAATAATGGTTTCGTTATATTGGCTGGCAACCAACCAGAAACATTAATGAAGAAATGTACTCCATCTACCGACCCGTTTTGTTGGAAATATACAATGAAAACATTTTCAGTAAGAGTTAGTATGGCGAGCGTTTAAAAATTACTAGGTATTTCAGTAAACATGATCTGAGTGACGAGCATGAAATTTTTACTACACACCTAGTAAAATGTGCCACGTTTACATTTACGTTTAGATTTCTACCTTACCTACCTTCAACTGAGCATTATTTTGTATAAATGGATATATATTTTATTTATAGTTGTTTTAATTGTTCATCTTCTTTCTTTTTTTTTCACAGTACTAAATTAATATAGAATATAGAACTTTCACTTGTGAAACTTACTTGTTTTTTCTCTCCGTACGCGTTTCAGCGAGATGTGCGCCTTCGTCAGCAGTTCGAGACAGACTGGCCAGTAACTCGTAACGGTTTTTATTTGGAAGGTATAGTGGGGGTGGTGTATGGAGGAAGGAGATTGGCGCGGGGATCCAAATTATTGTATTTTTATGTATAATTGTGTCAAAAAGTGTGTGTGATTTATAGTGTAATTGGCTCCATAGACTAACTAAAATACCATTAAGTAAACAGGACTATAACGATAAACTCAACACAATCAAATATATAGCAATAAAAAACGGATACAACCCTAATTTAATAAACAAACTACACAAACACATCACAAACAATAACAACAAAACACTAAATACCAACAGCACACAACAAACTAAATACATCACACTCACATACCATAACTCCAACACACACAAAATCGCCAACACATTCAGGAAAAACAAGTACAAAATAGCATACAGAACAAACAATATCATCAAAAAACACATCAATGATACAAACACGGACATAGACAAATACAACAAAACAGGTGTTTACAAATTAAATTGTAATGATTGCAATAGTTTCTATATAGGCCAGACGGGAAGATCTTTTTCATCTCGTTACTCTGAACACCTAACAGCTTTATCCAACAACAATATACATTCCGCGTTTGCCACACACATACACACAAAAAACCACAGCTACACCAACATAGATACTAATCTTGAGATATTATACTACTTACCCAAAAGTCGAAACTCAACACAGCAGAACAATATGAAATATACAAACACCAAACAACACAACCAAACAACATACTTAACGACCAATTACACTATAAATCACACACACTTTTTGACACAATTATACATAAAACTAACAATAATTTGGATCCCCGCGCCAATCCCCTTCCTCCACACACCACCCCCACTAAACCTTCCAAATAAAAACCGTTACGAGTTACTGGCCAGTCTGTCTCGAACTGCTGACGAAGGCGCACATCACGCCGAAACACGTACGGAGAGAATAAACAAGTAAGTTTCACAAGTGAAAGTTCTATATTCTATATTAATTTTATTTATCATATAAAGCAATTTAAATAATTCATTAGAATAATGATAAAAATGGAGAAAATCTTGCTAAATACTTGTAGGCCTATATTACAAAACCTAACCTACAAACTGTCCGATTCCAATAATGCTCAGTTGACGGTATGTAGGCTAAAGGTAGAAATGTACCGAAAAGCAATACATTTTACTAGGTGTGCAGTAAACATGTTACTAGGTGGGCACTCGTCACTCGGACCTTGTTTACTAAAATACCTAGTAATTTTTAAAAGTTCACCATACTAATTTTTATGGAAAATTTTTCAGTGTACGAAAACGACCGTCCGCCTGATAGAAAAAACACTACACCCTACCGTTTACTCTATGTAGTCCGCTGTCTTATCGTCTGGTTTCGCGGCGCGCATTCTTTACACATTTTTTTTTTTTTGTATTATTTGTTATTGTTTTTAATAAAATAGTTGTTTTTGTTGTTGTTTTGTACAAAGGATAGTGTAATAATAGTGTTTAGTGTCTAATTCGGTAGTTGTTTGTTTTTGTTGTGAGACTGTTCGTAGTCATGGGCGCAAAGTACTTATCTTACTTCCCCCATACCACGACAGCGACACCGACAATTGAATCAAGAATACGAGATGTCAGTCCTCAATCCTGTGTGTTCTTCGCAAACTGTTTGTTGTTACGAATGTTCAAACGGTACAGGTATACCTGTATTCGTGTATTTATGTTCTAGTGTTAGTGTGTGTTATTTGTGTCTTACGCTAATAGTCGTAATATTATAAAATATAAAATTATCCATGTAAGAAAGACGATCTTTTTTCTATTAGGTAATCAAAACTTTTTTCATACATTTGAATGACATAACCATGAGTGACGGGAGAAACCGCCTTAGTGGCGCTACTTATAGAAAAGCAGCTTTAGCAAACATAGAAAAAGAACAGGAAGCAGTAAAGAAGACTAGAAAAATTTTCAACTTTTTTCGGAAACCCAACACTGGGCATGAATCATCTGATAGCGAAAATAACGTGGAAATCCAAAAATCTGGTCAAACAAAAGTCTTTCCTCCAATCGACTTAGACGCAACTATAACATGTCCTAATGCAGTTGATATTGTAAATAGCAATGAAATTGAAACGCCAGTCAAAGAACAACAGGATGATTTCATTAATTCCAATAATAGGAATAATTCAAGACATTTCCAAAGTAGGTTTTAGCCGTTCCAAAAGTTTCATTGGAGGACTAATTTAACTCAAATCCTTTTTAAAACTAGCTTAATCAATGGACAGGAAGTAAAACGATCTTATCTAATGTACTCAGAAAGTTCTGGAAAACTTTTTTGTATACCGTGCCAACTTTTTGGAGGAATTTCAAAATTAACAAAAGAAGGCTTTGATGATTGGGAAGCAGGGCAACGAGTATTTACAAAGCCATGAGAATTCATCAGACCATAAGTCATGGGTATTATTAATGAAGTAAAGAATGACCATAGCAAAAAGAATTGATTCTCAGCTTTTGATCCAGCTCAGGTGGAGAAAAATATTTGTGAAATGTGTTGAAACGAGTAGTTGCGGTTGTTAGATGCCTAGCTGCTGCTGGTCTACCTCTAAAAAGGCACTTCGAGAGATTTGGGTCATTTGATAATTGTGGAAATGTTATTATGTGTATAAAGTTAATATCCGAGTCGATTACTTCTTAGCAAACACATTGCTAAGTACGGCAATCCAGGTCAAGTACTTCGTACTTGTCATCTTCTACTTACGAGGAATTCCTCAAATTAATAAGCCATAAAGTCACACAAGAAATTTTAACAGAGATAAAAGCTGCAAAGTATTTTTCCCTGGTAGTCGACTCAACGCCAGACATTTTCCATGTGGGTTAACTGTCCGTAATATATGATATGTTACCGAAAAGGGAATTCCCTAGAAATATTCCTTTGTTTTTATCGAATGTAGGCCACAAAGCAAAAGGGTTGTTCAACGCTGTTACAGCTTTCGTCAATAAATACGGCATTGACAAAAACTGCAGAGGGCAATCATACGATAATGCCTCCAACATGTCTGGGGAGTACATTGGACTACATCCCAGAATACGAGAAATAACACTGACTTCAATGTACTCCCCTTGCAGTGCTCATTCACTGAATTTAGTCTGTGAGCATTCAACTAGCAGTTGCAGGAAAAGGGGGGGGTAAGTTGCCAGTAGCCCCTAGGCGGAAAAAGTATAAATCCGCCCCTGTCGTCTGCGAAGGAAAAACACTGGTATTGTGATAAATTTTTTCTCGTCACTTTCTAAAAGCCACAGTCCCACATCATGTTACACACCCATATTAAACTACCTGCACTTTATCCTATCACTTTTCATCCTAACCGTAATGTTGTACCCCTATGCATGTTTCATTATGATCTTAACTATAAGGGTTAATCCACCTATTCTCCACTTTTTCCAATTGGTAAACACAAGGTTTTTTTCATTAACCAAGTACGAGCATTTCCTGTAACAAGGAGAAGCAGTCTGGGAGAACGAATATTCTTATCAAGAACTCTTCCAGTAGAGGCCTAACTACTGTACTATTTTTACTGGGCTCGTTAAGTAGTCTACGTTCAAACTCAAGAAGAATCAGATATAAGTATTCTGAAACCCAAGAAGAGTACGTATTGATCGGGCAAAAGATTTCCCTGCTCGAGGACTTTTGATTAACCCTGCTACTAGATCACGTCGGTAGAGGATGAATTCAGGAGATCGACGAACACCGGAGAGACAACGCAGAGGGAATCACTCGAGAAATGTTGAAATAGACGGGTTTTAACACATTATTTTAAAGAGGTATTAAAATATTATTAAATTTTAACACATTAGCATGGATTTTTCTGTTCTTTAAGAAATTAACTTCCTAATAAAATAAAAAGGAAATGGTTGAATTAAATGAATAAGTTTATTTAATTAACAGTAGTGATGCCAATATATTCGACAGAACGCTTGCAATATCTAGCCTATGCTAATCGCCGGCGATCTAGTTAGCAGACGTGAGTGAGAGTTCACAAACAGTCTACCAATAGTTGGAAGAAAATACCGAGGATACTGGAACTGACTGTAAATTAAGAGAACACAAAGAACATGATAACCACACGAAGGAAATTGGCATAGCGAGTTTTATAAACAGGTATATGTAACAGAGAGTGAAAACTCTCCTGAAGGTAAAGCCTAGGCTATGAGATGGTTATAGGAGCACTACTTTTTCATTAGGCCTCTCAAGTCAACTGCCACATCTAGTATAGCGAGTTAAGATTATATCAAGCGATGAGACTAGTTATAATATATTATTCGGAAATGTGGGTATCTGATTGGAAGGATGAAAAGGCTATTGACAATATGAGATGGAACAGTGTTAAGGAAGATATTTGGACTTGCCTATGAAAATGGACCAATTAGGAGCTGATAGGAATGTATAAAGTCTTGGGATGTGGAGAAATAAATAAGGAAAGTCAGGTTGCAGTGGTTGAGAGGTTTGGATAGAAAGGTAGACAACAAAATTCTCGAAAACTTCAGCACTCCTACGGTGTGTGGGACTCGCACCCACCAAAACCATAAACCCTATTGCCCACGGCATGGATCCACATTGGGAATTGGGAATCAGCTTTAGCAATACTTCAAGGTGGTGCCATCTGTTCCTCGTCCTGTGGACGTTCATCTGTTTTAAACCTTCAGCGGGTCCACGTTACCAGTTTTGTGCTATTCTGTCAGCAGCCCTAGCAAGATCATCTTCGGCTTCTTTCTTTTGCCTTAGTACCTTCTTTATGTAGGCTGCTTCCTGATCCATTGGTGCAGCATTATTCTGATGATAGTTTTGGACGAGATCTGTCCCACTACATTTTCCAGGGTAATAAGATATATAGCCAGACAAAGATTACTAGCTTGAGGACATGAAGATCAATTTGAGTACAGTGAGTGTTGTATTATGGCAAAGGAAGACTCAGTGTACGGAACACTGGTTATTTTACTAGTAGTGGTGGGTTACTTGAAAAGTCAAAATTCAAAAGTGTTTCAAGTATAAAGAAGTCAAAATTTTCTATTATATTCTCATTCAAAACTTTTGATATTTTGTTGTGAAGGACAGTCTACTTCTGCGACAAAACTTTGGGTATCATTATTTGCGTTTAGAATATAGATTTTATTAAACGTTCCAACAAGGAGAAGCAGTTCAAGCCAATTTTACGGCAGTTTTTAAGAATGGAATTTCACGGAAAGGTTGTTTGAGTCATTAAGGACAACGTTACTTATAAGACTACAAACTTCCTTTAATAATGTACTGTGATTTTCTTACACGTTTCAATTGGTCATTAACTATGGATTATTAACTAAGAATAATATTCTAGAATTATTGTTGATTAGTCGAAAAATGGTTGGATTAGTTGTTCAAACACTTGTCAAAAGCAGTGAACGCCTTACGAATAACTCAGAAGACTAAGCTTGAAGATTTATCATTTGATAAATAAAAAGTTGCAACACTGCGCTTCGCGTGCCCTCCTGTCTTATAGAATAGGATCACACTGTTACTGCAACAGTATCAGATTTATCTTAACAGGATGATCTTTCCTCTCGCCAGTGGACAACTGTTGAAGTTATAAGAAAAAATACCACACTAAGAAAGGTTAACAGAGACAGCTGACAGGTTCCTTGTTAGTTTGTTTCTTCCCGTTCCTGCACGCCCACTAATTTGGTATGACCATCAAATTTTATACTAATATACAAGATAACACTGAATCCAACACTGTACTGCCCATAAGATATATCTAAGGAAGGGCGTGGAAAGGATACGAGCGCGAGACCGCAGACCGCCTGAAGATTTTATTGTCATTCTAGACGTGTCCCATCTACCTATGTGGTTAATTCAAGTCGTCTCTTTTTCAAAAACTATTCCATTAGTAAAGAGTATAATTAGCAGTCGTCAACGCAACATGCTGCTCTCTAAAATGACTTTCAAAATGACTTGGTCGTTATTTGAACAAATGCTAAAAATCTTAATGTTAAAAATTTAACAACTGTTTTACACAACGGGAATAATTTAAAATACAAAATCTTTAGAAAACACACTAGTACTGACACATTAATACACTATGATTCATATCATCCCATCACACAAAAAGTGGCAGTGTTTAACAGTCTTGTCAACAGACTTTTAAATGTTCCCCTCGAAAAGGAGGACTACTTAAATGAGGTTAGCACTGTCAAACAAATAGCAATAAATAACGGGTATAAATCTACAATAGTTGACAAAATAATAAATAGGCATAGGAAACGTTTAGAAAATAAAAATTCAAACTCTATAAAAGCAAGTAACAAAAATTATAAATATCTTTCGGCTAATTTCACAGGTATTATGCCAAATATTTTAAGACCCGTTCTTAAAGATAATAACTATATTTTATCATTTAAAACAAATAATAATTTAGGAAGTTATTTCAAAAACAAAAACAAATTACCATTAAAAAAGCAATGTGGTGTATATAAAATAAAATGTGATGATTGTGATGCGTTCTATATCGGTCAATCTGGCAGATGTTTTTATAAAAGATTTTTAGAACATATTCCTAAGCCAAGTAATAATAAGTCCAACTTTGCACAACATTTAATATCAAGCGGACATAAATATACGAACTTCGAAGAAAATTTAACAGCGTTGCATATTTGTAAAAAGGGTAGACGGATGGATAGTCTGGAGGAATTTGAAATTTATAAAGCTTTAAAAGATAGTAACACCAAAAACAGTTTATTAAATGACCAGGTAAATTTTGCGTCAAATTACCTGTTCGACACTGCAATCAGTTTGTCTTAATCGTTGACCAGTCGCGTGACAATCGCGGTTGCGGGTGAACGCATGCGGGAGCTCCAGCCGTGGTTAGCAAAACTTATTACATGCGATTTATAATTTATTTTATTTATTTTTGACTTGACCAGTATCATGGTCGTGATTTTAATATTTTAGTTTATTAATTATGTATCTGAGGATGGGACTTAGTCCCGAAACGCGTCATCAGTGACGAAACTGTGTATCACTAAAGTGGATATTAAGGTAATTATATATCATATAATAAGTGATACGGTACGCAAAAAATAAGTAATTAATGTGTGTGTGTGTGTGTGTGTGTGTGTAAAATATTTTTTTCATTTTAATTGATATATTTTAGTTGTTTATATTGTCAATATTTCGATGCAAACATTGTTTAAATTTTTATTGAGAGGTACAGTACTTTGTAATTTAGATATATAAACCAATAATAAGAAATTTAGAACTTAGTTGAAATTATTGTTACTTCTAATTTCACTTTTCCGGAAAGCTAAATTACCAAAAATAGTTCTACTACAACAATGATAGTTTTTAGAGAAAAAAATCATATGTGGTTTCGAAAGCTTTGAGATTCAACAGTTTCGGAGGGTTAAAAAGTTTTGGGTTCGAGTTATGGTAACTTAATAATCGTGTTTCGTCACATCACTCATCAGTTAGATGATCGCAATGAATACAAAGAAAATGGTCAAGACATATTACTTAATATTACTGAAATATTACTTCATATTTTCTTTATTATTTTGAAGTTCAAAATTATTGGAGAAAAGGAAAATCAGTGTGTGTGGCGCGCCCGTGTGTGTATGTGAGTAGGTGATCTATGGGTTTTCCGATAAAAAAATTAAACTCTAATACAGGTAAATCAGAGGTGCTTGAGATGAAATAGGATTGAAAGTTTTATTGTAGGAAAATGCGTACTTTTATAGTGCAAAGGTTCAGAAAATACATTTTTAGGAAACATCCTCAAAACAGGGGTTAGATGGGGTTAAATTTGAGTCTGTGCGCTTTATAACAACTCTTCAAAAATGTATTTAAAAAAGAGGTAATTTCTGATCATTTGAGTAGTGTCACGTTTGATTTAGATAAAAATTGTAGTTCCTAATATTGCAATTTTCCGGGAAAGATCAAGCCAGAAAATCGCGATTTTCAGCAAAAGCGGCTGTTATCAAGGAGTGTTCTGTCTAAATTTAGTTGTGGGGAATTCTGTCTTCGCATCAGTAGACATTGACAGTTACGACAAAGTCTAAAAGTTAGAATAGGCCTACAACTCTTCTTACACTTTCCTTATTAAGACATTTAAAACTAGTAATTAGTCTATTGATTTTTCCATATAGCAGTAAAATATGAATTGTATGTTTATTTTTATTGTAGGCTATTCATTACAAAGCCATTTTATTTAATACAGACTTATTGGTAAAGTTCAAGGTAACTAATTGATTCAGTATTCCAGTCAAGTCTTAGTCAATTTTTTCGTACAAAATTTCACAAGTCTCAAGCCAAGGAGACGTAAATTATTCTGTCTCGACTAATCGTTATCAAATTAAACGTTATCTCAAATCTTTAGGGATCATTTTATTTATAAATCTGTATTCTTAATACATCTTGCGAAAATGAGTATTTCTGTAGATATTTTGAAAACATACTTATTTACCCTTTTAAAGATGTGTCTAGGCGGGAAAGTGAAAGGTAAGATTAATATGCTCTGCCATCGTGCCTTCGTCTTGTGGTTCGTGTGCAATCGTTTTTATATGTCTTAAATACGTCAGTTAGTTACTAAATGTTGAGGAATAGTGATTATTAAGAAATCTAACTATATTTTATTAATTTCAAATATTGTTATATCCTTTTATTTATACATTTGTTATGAGCCTTAGGTTAAGTGATTAAAAATAGTGTACTGGCTCACAAATAGGCTTACGCTAAGTAATTATAGAAATTCGCTGACATTTTTCAAAGCTGTAGAGGGGGATTAATCCTCCTGATCCCTGCCGTAGTTACGCCACTGGTGGCGTGCATAAAAATACTGATTTTATAAAACTAATTATTGACACATTGACTATTAAACAACGTTATCCCTTTCAAAGTAGGCCTACTTTATCATGATACCGTACTGAAAGTCTTAAACTACCAATAAATTTAGGCGATCCGTCGCTAACATTCAGATGTTTTGCACACTTTCAATATAGTGTTAGGGGAAGAACCTATTCTGAAAAAGGTGAATCACAGTCATATTTTGATGTAGAGACTGACAACGAGCAAGTATTAGGTATTGAAAATACGAGTTTGCATAAGTATATCTATATTTAAGTAAAAGGGAGAAGATAACAAGACAAAAGTTTTATTAAAAAAAACAGTCACGAACCAAGAGGTGTTTTGAGCTAATTTTGAATTAAGACTTCAAACAGAAGTAGATAATTCATACAGCACATAACAGATATACAAGATCTGTCTAAGATCATCGGACAGATATTTCTAGGGAAAGTATGGGTGGAAGAACAGAGCTGTCATATGAGTGCAACTGTCACATTGCAGCCAAAGAGTGAAGTGCGCAAGACATACAGGTACATGACTAGGATGGTAGAAGAATAAATGAGGGATACTGATCAAAAACGGGCAGCCAAAAATATCTAAAAAAGAGAGAAAACAGAATTGTGGAAGCTCAATGAAGAGCCCAAACGACACCATTGGTTGCCACCATATAAACTTAATGATGATGTACGGAGTGACGGTTATAAGATAGCTGCCAGAAGCTTGAGGGGATTAATCCCCGATGCATTGTTTCTGGAAAGAAAAGGCAGATCGTACGGCTGCTTTTTCCCTACACCAATGACAGCTGGACAGAACTGATGTTGTTGCTGATGTGGAATCTTTCACTCTAGTCGCGCTAACGACAGAAATAATTATGTAAAGCCGTAAAGTTTGCACACAAAAAATGTATTGCATAAAGCTGTTCAGTATTATTGAACTCCGTTTTTGTGACGGGAAGAAAAATAAAGACTTACAAAAACAATGGCACAGGCAAATCTAACAAAGTTTAAAATTTTTTTTTTAGTGTGTGTGTGTGTGGGTGTGTGTGTGTGTGTGTGCGTGTGTTCTTTTCGATGTAATATAATATCTTCTTATACGTATTATATATCCACACATACATAAATATATATATATATATATATATATATATATATATATATATATATATAGGCCTATGAACATATGATAAGTCTTAGGTTTTGAAAATTACAAGCAAAATACTTCAAGTGCTGTCAAGTCCATTAACTGTAGCCTACCGTTTTGTGTCAAGTGTATCTACGCGTGATTATTGGAGCACAAAAATGCATCGCTACACAAGGAACACACGTCTTATACTTTTTAAGGGTAAACTTCACAAATAAAAATGAGTATTAATGTGATTTATATAAACGCATGTAACGGCGCGTGCGTATTCGTGAGTTTTAAGTTGCTCTCTTATATAATCAATATCCTACATCATTAAATCCCGATATTATTTAAATGTTTATAATCTTCCAAAAGTATAAAATCAATTTTTTCATCATAATTTTTAATACTGTTTTGTCGCTCAGCATACGAAAGATACCCTTTATCTTCATGGTATAACATCTTCTCTAGTGTTATAACTTGGGGAACCCGAAATAATTGGTTCTGCCAATTATTCAGGCTGCCTTATTCGACGAGCTGAAATTTAATCAGAACAACACAGAGTAAATATAAAAGGAATCAGGGAATGGGAAAACTGTTGATTTATGTACTCAGTATATGTGTGTAACAAGAAGACTTCTCTTTATTAAACATTTGAAAAAATAACATTTACTCAAAAGATAGATCCCATGACATTACTAATTGAATTATTAAAGTTATTTGAATTCTTTATTTAAACTTTGGGATCACAACAGATTTTATTTAGCTATACCACGGATCCGGGTAACCTTAGGTATTTAGTCATCAAACTTTTAATTATATTCAATTCATGATATTAGCTTGCAAGACCTTTAGTTTTATGCTTCATTATTATTCCATTTGAAGAATGGTATTAATTATACTACGATACATTAAGATTTAAACTGTTACAATGTATGATGTCTGAATAGTTACATTAAATTCTTAGAGTTAATTCTTTTTAATCTTTACAAGTTTAATCGTCTCTGAAAAGTCTCTCTTTTAAAGTGTATTGTGTTACAATTATAATTATTGTTTATTCCTCGATAGACGTGCTATCGAGTCACCTTTAATTTGGTATGTAGAAATTTCCTCCGGGAGTGTCCGTCTTGGGAATCCTTAAAAGCGTCGTCCTCATCTAGGTCTGGTCTTAGTCATTAAAGGCTTAAACGTCTGCAGTCTAGGTCGAACCTTCTACGATGGTAGGCGTAGATCTTTGATGTCTCGAAATGCATCTTCTGTCGGGTCTACTAGAGTTGCAAATTCGGGTAGTTCACATCTCCGGGTAGGATGTTGAAAAGTGTCGTCAGTTGGTGAAGTTAGCAGTCATCGTTATTAATACTCGTACTTTTGTTGTCACATATTTCTTCTTGTTACCACGTTTCTGATTTTTAATTAATGTTACATGTTACACTCTTTTGTGTAGCAGTTAATAAACTACATTTGAAATAAGCCAAACTAACAACAAATCACACAACATTCCAACAGAGCTTTTGCTCGTGCGTGTGCACTGCTTGGAGTCTTCATAGCGAGAGAGAGATTTTTCGCCCGCTTCCACTGGTACTGCATAAGAGGTAGTGGGGTGTTTATTCCGCGAGAATATAGTCCCTGTCTCTCTCTAAATAAACATTTTTTATTTATACAAACTATCCCTAGATAAAAATACATAATTTAAATGAGTTATTTTAGTGACTATCTGTGTCTTCAGATTCTTTAATTATTAACATTAGTTTTTTATTTTATTCTTAATTACAGAAGACTAAGAAAACATGTCGAGTCCGGAATCAACAGGTAGGCGCCTGATAGCAAGCAAGGGTTAAATACGACAATAATAATTATTTACAATATGCCTCTTTATTACAGTTTCTTTGCCCTTATTAATTACTTCTTCCTTTCACACTTAGTACCTACATGTTTTTATTATTATTGTGAGATTTAAATAGTTAATGGCTCGCAACCTTAATTTTTTTTATTTCTTTCTTTTTAATAATGGTTACAATTTAAATCGTCACATACTCCGCCTCTTAACCAACACAGACTCCTGAAAATATGGTCAGCAACGTACCGAGAGTATGCTTGGGGGCGTACCGTGTGAAATTTCTCTCACCCGTTTTTCTCTATCTGTAACTACGAGCAGCATTTGTCACTCTAGACTTGCTGATTCTTACTATCTATACATATACTTCATAATTTACACACTAACTCTACTACTACATAAAATTCACACACTATAAACGTCTTTTCAAAATTCTAAATTTTCTTAACTCTACTACTTATAACTACTACCGGATTTTTCTTTGGTGTGAGTTTTTTTTTCTAGTTATAGAATTTACTCTTTTCCTTTTTTTTTTATTGGATGTCAGCTGACTTCTTGCTTTGCTCTACTTTCGATGAATAGGATTCAAGGTTGATCAGGCCTCGTACCTATTTATACGACAAGGTAGCCAAAAGTTACGCAAGTACTCTTTGCAGTTGAGTACAAAACTTCTACCTTTTTTTTTTTACATTTATTTATTTATTTAACTTGCACGCTACAATTTTCTTCTTCGTGATAACGTTTTATCTGCGAAATATGTGTCCTTCGCACATATTTTTGAGTAGATGGTTCGTACAGGGTTACAGTTACCGGAGTTAAGTATTTGTGAATTTGATAAGGACCGCTCCATCTGTATGATAGCTTGGAAGTTGTCTTATCGATTGCACTACTCGTTGGGTGCGTTTTATACATAACTAAGTCTCCGATTTGGTACTTTACTTTATTATTATTATTCTTTTGCTCGTAATATTTCCTTGACTTCACTAAGTTTGTTCGTAAATTAGCGCGCGCTTCATTCCATATTTTCCTAATATTTTTATCCCTAATTTCAAGGGGTAACAATTCATGTATTTTCCACTTTGTGGATAATGGGTGGTTAGGTTTATACTTGAACAATAATTCGAATGGGGTAGACTTATGTCCTTCATGATATGCCGAATTAAAGGCGAATTGTATCCAGGATAGGTTCTGGTCCCAAGAAGTATGGTCGTTAGCATGGTAGGCTATCAAAGCAGATTTTAGGTTTCGCAAATACCTCTCAGCTATATTTCCTTGCGACGATACTCTGTAGTGGTAATGTGGTCTATACCTAGTTTGAAACACATGTTCCTGAATTCCTTAGACCTAAACTGTGGTCCGTTGTCCGACACAAGATGGACTGGAATACCGAATTCTTTGAATAATCTATTCTGTAAAATGCTTACTGTTGTCGTAGCTAAAGCTCGCCGCATGGGGTACATCCAGACGAATTTACTAAAAGAATCTACGCAAATTAGTAACATTGTATTTCCTGATTTAGAACGTGGGTAGGGTCCTGAAAAGTCTAAATAAATTTTGGCAAATGGGGTAGCAGGAATCTCTGAGATTAACTGACTTATTTGGCTGTTTCTCGCTGGTTTGCTGAGTGCGCACAACTTACTGAAATCACATTTATTAATAGCGTTACATTTATCGATAAATTTTTTTACATAGGGGTCTAGTTTTCTTTTGTTATTATTATTAATTTGTTTTATTTTATTGTCTCTCAGGGGTTTACCTGTTTTCACGTTGCTGCGGAAGACACAGGGTTTCGGATCTCCCTGCCTTACATGTTTTTTGGATAATTTGTTTTTTGATTATACTGTCTCCGTTTACAGTTTCTACTGAGATGTCCAGGTTTTCCGCAGTTATAGCATACATATGCCTTACGTGGGGTCTCACTGGTTTCCTGTCGTGGTTGAGGCTCCTTGGACTTACCATGGCCATAGGTTGATCTTTGAAATGGTCTTCTTTCTCGTACACTTCTTGCGTCTGAGACTAATGCTTGCATTTCTTTTCTATGTGTTGTAGTGGATACCGGTGCATGTCTGTGCTGATCTGCGTACCACACATTGGAAGAGTGAATACTACATTGTACAAGGTCAGCGAAAGTTAGGGGTCTACTTATTAGTGCTAAACGGGAGCGTTCATCAGGAGATAAGCCTACTAGGATAGTATCGACCAATTGTTTCTCAGTCCAGTCGACTTGTAGTATACGTGAAGATTCTCGGATGTCCGCAATATAGTGGGCCAGTCTTTCATGAGCTCTTTGTACTCGAAGTACAGTATTTCTTTTGATGTCCTCATAAATTCCAGTGGGGATAAAATATTTGTTTATATTCGTATGAAGTTCTTCTACTGGAAGAGTCGAGTTTAATGATTCTAGTACACGATCTCGTAATGGTGGTTTACATTTGGGTAAGATTACTTGCAGTATTTGCCGATCGTTTAATTGTTGTAGATCTTTTATTTGCAGTAGGTATCTGATAAAAGTCAACAATATCGTGATACTTAACCCATCTGTGTAAGGAATTTCATTAATTATTTTCTCTACGGGGTGGGAAATCTTTCCGTAGAGGTCAACATTAAAATTTACATTTGGTATTTCTTTCGAAGTATTAGTGGTTGCATTAGGATTTGTAATCGCATATTGACTAGTGCGAGTACGCTGAACTTTAGGCTGTGAGGGTTCTAACATAGTTAGGGTATTTAATTCTCTACTGGGTAATGGTTCAAGACTCGGTTGTATCTTAGGTACGGTGGGAGATTCGGGGTTCGATGTGGTGGGAGGGTGTTCTAAAGTAGGGGATTGAACAGGGGAGATATATAATTTTTGCAAATAATGCTCAATTTCCTCCATTCTAGAAGAATCTGACTTTCGTCGTAAGTCGTTGATAATCATGGGTAATTGGCATAATGCCTCATCCGCAAATTTCTGCACATCTGCGGGGACTACGGGGACATCGGGCCAGCTTAATAAATTATTCAAGCGGCAGGTTAAATGTTCTATACGTTGAGTAACGCGCAAAAGTTCCGTAGGAGATTTTTTTTTTTTCTTGAAGATTCTGAGATAATACTATCAGTTCCCTATATTTTGCATAACAGGTTTCTCGTTCGCCGTCATAATCGAGTTCACGCAAATTATCTAACTGCGAGGTTGTCTCTGATCCGGTTTGCCGTAAGGATTTTCGTAATTCAGACACGGTTACATTCACGTGTTTTAGACCTCGTAAAAGAGCTTCGTAGCATAGCTCGTCTTTTAATAATAGATCAGGATTAAATTCAGCCATTTTCGTAAAGTGAGTGGCTATAACTAATTATTCTATTATTTGCATTTACTACTATACAACGCTATATCTTTTTACATACAACGCTTTATATACAACGCTTTATATCTTTTTATACAACGCTATATACTATATCTTTTTACACAAATATAAAAATATAAATAAATCGTATTCTTACACTTTTATTAATAATCCATTAAAATGAGATGACAAAGGTTGTCATTTTACATGGGTTGAGAGAGAAATCTCACACAGGCTTACATATGCGTTCGGCAAAAGATTCCCCCTTCGGTTACTAACACATGAACAGACACGCTTCTTATCACAATAGGACTAACAAAGAGGCAGTCGTTATTGTTTAAATCAACTATGGGGGAGAGGTTCACTATGACAGTTTACACACACTCACAGGCGCAGACAGGAATTCTACTGGTCTGAAATTGTTTACAAACCGACAGGTTGATGAATGAACTTTTGACAAGCGCGTACCTGCTGTTATATCGTATTCTTGGGGCGTCTTTAGTTAACATGATGTTCATTCCTATATCTAAATAATAATTAACTTACTTATTTATAAAACTATTATAATAACTATTATCGTTTAATTTTATTTAAGATTTTAAGACACATTTTAAAGTACACGAGTGAATAAATCAACAGCTTATGGTCTGGGTTAATCGGGACACAATTACTGCTTAAACAACACAAGTCACCAAAAAATTTTTTTTTACTAAATTTCAAAAATTTAAATTTAAATTTCAACAAATTAGCAGCAAAATTTCAACAAATTAGCAGAGTGGCGCAATTTATAACATCTTCTCTAGTGTTATAACTTGGGGAACCCGAAATAATTGGTTCTGCCAATTATTCAGGCTGCCTTATTCGACGAGCTGAAATTTAATCAGAACAACACAGAGTAAATATAAAAGGAATCAGGGAATGGGAAAACTGTTGATTTATGTACTCAGTATATGTGTGTAACAAGAAGACTTCTCTTTATTAAACATTTGAAAAAATAACATTTACTCAAAAGATAGATCCCATGACATTACTAATTGAATTATTAAAGTTATTTGAATTCTTTATTTAAACTTTGGGATCACAACAGATTTTATTTAGCTATACCACGGATCCGGGTAACCTTAGGTATTTAGTCATCAAACTTTTAATTATATTCAATTCATGATATTAGCTTGCAAGACCTTTAGTTTTATGCTTCATTATTATTCCATTTGAAGAATGGTATTAATTATACTATGATACATTAAGATTTAAACTGTTACAATGTATGATGTCTGAATAGTTACATTAAATTCTTAGAGTTAATTCTTTTTAATCTTTACAAGTTTAATCGTCTCTGAAAAGTCTCTCTTTTAAAGTGTATTGTGTTACAATTATAATTATTATTTATTCCTCGATAGACGTGCTATCGAGTCACCTTTAATTTGGTATGTAGAAATTTCCTCCGGGAGTGTCCGTCTTGGGAATCCTTAAAAGCGTCGTCCTCATCTAGGTCTGGTCTTAGTCATTAAAGGCTTAAACGTCTGCAGTCTAGGTCGAACCTTCTACGATGGTAGGCGTAGATCTTTGATGTCTCGAAATGCATCTCCTGTCGGGTCTACTAGAGTTGCAAATTCGGGTAGTTCACATCTCCGGGTAGGATGTTGAAAAGTGTCGTCAGTTGGTGAAGTTAGCAGTCATCGTTATTAATACTCGTACTTTTGTTGTCACATATTTCTTCTTGTTACCACGTTTCTGATTTTTAATTAATGTTACATGTTACACTCTTTTGTGTAGCAGTTAATAAACTACATTTGAAATAAGCCAAACTAACAACAAATCACACAACATTCCAACAGAGCTTTTGCTCGTGCGTGTGCACTGCTTGGAGTCTTCATAGCGAGAGAGAGATTTTTCGCCCGCTTCCACTGGTACTGCATAAGAGGTAGTGGGGTGTTTATTCCGCGAGAATATAGTCCCTGTCTCTCTCTAAATAAACATTTTTTATTTATACAAACTATCCCTAGATAAAAATACATAATTTAAATGAGTTATTTTAGTGACTATCTGTGTCTTCAGATTCTTTAATTATTAACATTAGTTTTTTATTTTATTCTTAATTACAGAAGACTAAGAAAACATGTCGAGTCCGGAATCAACAGGTAGGCGCCTGATAGCAAGCAAGGGTTAAATACGACAATAATAATTATTTACAATATGCCTCTTTATTACAGTTTCTTTGCCCTTATTAATTACTTCTTCCTTTCACACTTAGTACCTACATGTTTTTATTATTATTGTGAGATTTAAATAGTTAATGGCTCGCAACCTTAATTTTTTTTTATTTCTTTCTTTTTAATAATGGTTACAATTTAAATCGTCACAATGGAAGTTGAGAGATTTTTATACGTAGGCTACTGTGTGTTTATGGACGTAAGCTACGTGGCAGTGAGGGTGACATTTCAGAGTGAAGAGGCAGATGGTTGGGGCGAGTGGCCACACAAAATTTCATGTTTCATTAAATTGTTAAAGACGATTATTTTTTAATAAAATGTTTTATTATTTAAGATGGTTCAGAGCATGGTGCATGTTTTGTAAATACTGAATAAAGAACGAGAGCCAGCGAGAGAGAGAAAGAGTTCCATATGGTTAGTCACTACTCTCTTTGAATGAATGAGTTATGTATATTGCAACCGTATGACAAACTGTTTGACAAACACAATAAAAGCTTGTTTTCACAAAAAATATCAATTTTTGACAGAATAAAACCGCGGCAGCGGGGCGTGACTGATTGCCTCTCTGCACCCAGACCCCTATAGTACACTCACTCTCTATCTCTCTCACTCCTCCCTCTCCCCCCCCTCGACTACCAACAAAACACTGAATTGTTGCCCGCAGCGAAAAATGCATCACAACGATTAAAAAACAAGCGTTTTAAAGCTTGGTGCGGTCTGCGGCCACTGTTACAACCCCATACCATTCACTTTAAATATTGCATTTTTGTGTAAAAACTTTCAATATTGCATTGAGATAGCACTGGGGAAAAACGACTACGTTTTACAAGCTAAGTTTGACGTTTGAAATAAAAGTATGATTCCGTTTATTTATGATGAACAAGCTATTGTGTTGTACGTACATGCATGGGACAACAGAGAGACCGTTACACACTCATGAACACTCAGCTATCGTTCAACAAAATTCGTATGATTTTATTCAGTTTATGTAATAATTTACGGAACAAGTATCTAAAACTACCATTATTTTACTTAAATACCACAGAGTCATTCTATCATTAAAGTATTCTATCATTAAAGTGAAAGTGAATAAGTGCTGTGCACGTAACGAATTATGTGAAGATAATTATCAGTAAGCCAATTAACAGACACAATATAAGTCATTTATATTTTTGTGCAAATTAGAGTAAGTGTTAGTAACTAATTATTTTAATAATAAATAAATTTTGTAGTATTTATTCAACTGGCAAAGTAATTAGCTATGCAAGCACATGCAGTTGAAAACACGTAGTTTGGAAAGGTCTAGAAACCCGGAAGTTTATGTTCATCAGCACGTGGTCAATTTTCTCGTTCAATTCAGAACGTTTTAACTTGTCAAAATGACGATGAATTACGCAGTCTTTCATATAGCAGTCTTCCACATTTTTTCTCTGGTAATCTGTCACAGTCTCTAATACTCTCTAATAAAGATTCTTTCGTAGTCTCTGGAACGTTTTCATATTTATTGTTTTAAAAGCCGTTGTAAATGATTTATACTGTTTCCGTTCTTAGTTCAATCTTGATCTAAACAAACAGGCGTGGCACATCTGAAACGTTATTTGTTCCTTGAATTATAGGCGTGTCACCCTGACAGAAGGTGTACAGTCTGGGTACGTATAATAATTCATAGTGTATAAACACATGTAAAGTGTAATAATCTGTCCCAAACACAGTGAAATTTCTGTGACTGTGTCAAACTAACAGTGACATATTTTATAACACCAGTTAATGGCTTTTTTATTAACCGTTTAAAAATCGCAACAAAACAAAAAAGTAAAGGTTACTTAAAACGAAAATAGAAACTGTCATAATTACCAGTGTATTGTATTTTTTCGGTTACTGTCAGAGAGTAATTCAATCCCTTCCATATCAGTGCCGGAACTTGTGTCATCACTTGAGTCAGCGTTACTACTGGTGAAACTGTCCACGACGTCGGTAATGTGGGCCAGTTCCCAGAGCTTTTCTTCTTCCTCAATTATAGGCTGGATACAATGACGTTATTTGTCCGCCGTTGTTTCATTTACCTCCGCCTCTATCAACTGTTTGTAACGGGTAACATATCCTTTAAACTGTGTCCATATTAATTCAATAGAATTCAGAATACAGTGATAAGGAGGAAGTCTTAAAACGAGTGCCTCTATGTAAGTGGTAAGATAACTCTCCAATGACTATTCAGACATTCTGCACATGCGCGTAATTCATTACTGTTTGAGTCCCTGCAGTAACCCAATTCTCTCATTGGCCTCAAACGCCTCAATTTAATGTAAGAATTTGAGTCACAAACTTCGTCCTTCAAGAATCTTCACAGATAAAACAACATGTAAATAAGCCAGGTAGGTGCAAGCTGAAGGGTAACTTTCTTTCTTTAAATATGCAGTTTTTGCGTTCAGAGATCGAAATGCTCTTCGCGAATTCTAAGGTTTACATCTCAACAGTTTTAACACGCTCCACGATACGATTACCAAACACAGGGCACCGTACACCGATATTTTTTAAATGAAGTGATTTCGCCATACCATACCGTGTAACATGTGTAGGCCTATAACTAATGAGGCAACAAGAGGTTATATCTGAGTTACTGTCACTGGTTCCTTTACAAAATCACTGATGATGAATTAGCTCTAATGCTTTACATTATGACCGATGATTCATCGTTTCATTAGCTGAACCTGTAAACAATTTAATTGTTTTTTTTTATTACCACTTTTTCCAATGCTTTCATCCGTGTAATTCATAAACAATTATCGTGTAAGTGGCTAATTGTTCAGCGAGTCGGTTACAAGTTCTTCGCCTTGTATTATAATAAAGCACACCGAAGAAAATCTGCTAGAATTAAATGTTTCTTAAATAATAATATTTTTTAATTAGGGGGGAAGTGCATTTACGAAGGGATTGTGGGACTCCCACCCACTACAACTCCTCCTCCGTCGTACGAGCACTAGCTTCGAACCGTTTATCACGCTACTTCAGACTTGCCCATTTTGCTGGGCTCACATCTACATTGATGTACTTTATAGACGTTCTAAATCTCTCTTCTTCATCCAAAGAATCCCCTCTGCATAATGTGCCACATGCTTCCAGACATCCTCTCCTCTTAGCATAGCTCTCACGATGTTATCTGGAGTTTTCATGCCTGTTTCCGCAACAAGAAATGCTCTTCTCGTGGACCACTTATCACATTTGAAGACGGTATACCCGGCCAGTACAGGCAGTTTGCAGACAAGGTTTTACTCATTTTGTGGAGGTAGGATCGGAAGTATCCATGTCCGCTCGGAAGCTGCGTCCGATAGAAATCGACCTCCCCACACTTTCTCTTATCCATTTGTTTGAGACCTCCGCGGTATCAGGTGTTGATCAGCATCGCGATTCATCGCCCAAGGACCTTTGTCACCTTTCAAGGGTGCGGAGCTTCTCTTGGTGTACCTCGACTTTTCTAAGGTGCACAGCGATCTTGGCAAGAAGATTGATAGGGGTAAGATCAGCGATCACCATAACAGCTGGTTGAGAAACGGTGCGGTAAGCAGAGGCTTCGCTAAGAGCTCCCCTCCTCTGCAACTAGGCCAGTCTCTTTCTTTGTAACTTCTTGTTAGGGCATCCACCCGCAATGCTGCTCCCTACAAGAGAACTGACTAGACAGCCGTCATCAGCAGGCGACACTTGCAGGGTCTGGGTCCAGCCACATTAGTCATCAATTTACAGAGCGCTGTGACAGCTTTAGCAGCCTTATCAGCCGTATACCGTATCTGATGGTAGAAAGGCATCTTCGTATCGATTAACACACCAAGATATTTTGCCACAGCATTCATCTCGAAGATCATGTCTCCGACCCGAAGAGACAAGATGGTTGGAGTACTATTTTGGTCGGGATTACGACCTCAGTCTCATACAAAGCTGACGGCAGTCCGTGCGCCGCCAACTATCTGCTGATATTCCGTTTGATTCTATTTGGTTTGAGCTGTGTCAAGTCTACGGGCCGAGCTGCTGCGAGCGTATCCGACCAGACACGTTCCTCGGGAATCTCTAATCGCAGCATACGGTCGTAGGACATTTTCTATATGTCCGTTCCTAGACCCCTTTGCTGCCCCAGATCTGACCGTCATTCTCTTCTCTCCTTCCCTAATAGTGTACGGTAGGGCGCGATCGTTCAGCTTGTCGTCCAGTATCCGCAAGAGGTATCTAGGTACGGGGAATGACTGAGCGAGTGCTTCCCAAATGTCGAGTCACCTCGCGGAGTTAAAGGCATTCCTAACATCAAGCGTCACAAGTAGCACCACCCAACGAGAGAAATGATTGTGGTCTTTTGCTCTTCTGACCGCTACAGACACCTCCAGAAACCCATCTGTCGTGGACGCCCCCGCTCTAAAGCCACACTGCCTTGATAAAAGATCACCGGCGGCCTGTATCGCTATCAGCCTCATCCGAATGAGCCTCTCAAGCACTTTTCCCGTTGTGTCCAATATGCACAGGGGACAGCGATAAAAGGAAGGAAGTTCAAGGCCGCCCATTCCTTTGCTGATTACACAAGACGTACAACCTCCCGGCAGGATGGAAGCCCCAGAAATACATAATACAGAAGTAGTAGAAATCTTCTGTAATTAGAAGATCGTATTACAAATAAAGTTAATACAAAATAAAAATATAATTCTTTGGAAGGAAATCTTAATTGTATTTAATTATAAGCCTAACGTTATGTATTTACTTATAAATATAATAGTAGAGTGATAATGAGAGTTCTAACGCACAAAGGAATGCCGCCTTTCTTAAAAAACATAAAAAACGATAAAAAACAAGATCAAAGAGATGCCGCCGTTCCCGCGGTCCAAGATTTTTTCCCACGCTCTCCCCACCACCCTGGAACCGCAGTATCCGCGAATTTTCGCGAAAATAATTTTTTATATGCAGCCTTTCGCGAGCCTAAATCACTTTCACTTTCTAATTTCCGCGAATATAATTTTTTATATGCCGCCTTTCGCGAGCCTAGATCACTTTCACTTTCTACTGGACCACAGCATCCGCGACTTTTTCGCTGATCTGTGTCAAGATCCGCGACTTTTTCGCGTATCTGGACCACAGCATCCGCGAATATAATTTTGTATTTTTTTATATGCCGCCTTTCGCGAGCTTAGATCACTTTCACTTTCTATCACTTGATGCAATATTAAATATATGATCGGGGAGTACCAACCTTGCATGAGCTCAAATTTGTTATAATGTATATTAAATCTATATGATCAGGTTTACCAACCTATGGTGGGGGGTTCCGACTTGCTGCATTATAGTGTATATATTAAATATATGATTAGGCTTACCAACCTTGCATGAGTTCAAATTTGTTGTGTGTTATAATGTATATTAAATCTATATGATCAGGTTTACCAACCTATGTATGGGTTCAAACTTGATATGTGTGTGTGTATTATAGTGTATATTAAAATATATGATCAGGGTTACCAATCCTGCATTATTGTGTGTGTGTGTATAGAACAGATCTGCCAACATTTTTCTTCGGTGGGAAATTCAAACTATATTATAGTAAATTGTTGACGACGACTTCGATATCAACTCTCTCTCCCCTCCTCTCTCTTTGTCTCTAGACACAGTTGTCATCAGTTTTACATAAGCGTCGTGCTACTTATGGATTATTGTAATTAGCGATACTAAAATGTAATCACCAGGAAATATATTTATCGCCTACCTCATTGTGTTCTACTTCTAATTTTGGTACATGACAGTCATTGACTGCGATTTAGAAATTAATATACTGTCAAGTCTGTGTGTGTGGTAAAGTGTTACGCATAAAAAAACCTCCTTGAAATAAGGTATTTTCAAAAGTTTTGTGTACACACATTGTATAATAATTTTCGTAATTGTAAGATACAACCTGAAAATTATTAAAATGTCTCTCTCACACATTTCTGATTACTATACAAATAATTGGATGCATATTCGAAGGTTTATAACGAAATAAATTAAAATAAACCATAATTTGTTTTAAATAATTAAATATATATATTTACAACACTGTACACAAACATAAAATATATAGTTTACAAACCGCTATAATACAATTATTCAAAAATACATTTCACATTGATTAAATATATATATATATCACAAACATTGTTATATATAAAATATTAATAATAATATTGTTTTAAATGATTAAATATATATTTACAGCACTGTACACAAACTTAAAATATAGTTTACAAACCGTTATAATACAATTATTCAAAATACATTTTACATTGATTAAATATACATATATCACAAACAAACATTGTTATATAAAATAATTTTTGACATTGTAAGATTTTTAAATAATAATTTCACGGCTGTAGATACAGTTCACAAGGAAGTTTATCTGTAACATAACAATACAGTCGATATTAGAATCACTGATACGATAATTACCAGCAGCTGCGCCTGCTGTTCACGGCGTACTGCAGTCCTCCTCTTCTTCCGACACTGGTTGTAGAGTCAGCTGCCGACCCAGCGAAATCCATCGCTGACGCGGAACTTTCAAAATTTTCTGTCGGCTCAGGTTTTATTAACTAACTGGCATCGCTGATTGGCTAGCTCCGAACACGAAGTTGGTTACGTCTCGGTGGCTGCTGATGTCTGATTGGCTCGCTGTGTCCACCGCTGGTACCGGAGAGCAGATGTTCGCATACCGCTGCCATCACAATATATAACCGGTGAACTTCACAATCGTTCGTGTTGCTGAACACTACTGTGCTACAAATTGTATGTTACAAATTGATATTCTAATTTACTTTGTGAGATATAAAGTGTTTAAGATACACTAACATAATACCAGCGTTATAACAGTTTCTTTGTTTTTCAGTATTCACTCTCACGTCTGATTATTACCATGTCTGACCTTCAGCAGAATCCAGAACATCAGCAGGAACAGGGACATCCTCAACAAGGTAAAAATTTTTTTAAATACCAATTGTCTCTCTCTATAATTATGCAGCAAACCAAATTTGTTTGATATGAATTAACATGTATAAGATAGTCTCTTGACGTTGTTTAGAAATTGATATGACGGAGAAAATTTTTTATGTTCTGACATAGGTTTGTCACCTTCTCCCCAATATATTGTCTCTTGACATCGTTTAGAAATTGACATGACGGAGAAAATTTTTCATGTTCCACCATAGGTATGTCACCTTCTCTCCAATGAACTAATTCAATTCCACAACAAAAGCATTTAACTCTATCGTCTATGAATGACATACTATGTCCACAAACATCATAATTTAGCGGATAGTAGTAAAACCCGGCAAACGCTAACTCGTCGGGACTGACAAACGTCACTTCCCAATACTTGAACGATTTTCTTCTTTCACTTTCAATGCTAAAATCAGGAGTAGCTGCCATCTTCACAGTTTGCAATAAACTAGCCTATTACTAACGTGTACTATCTATTTATTTACCACAAACATGAATGTGTGTTATTCATCATTCCTATTAGCTAATACATGTGTTTCTATTGTTTCAGATATGACACGATTTTATATTGTGCGAAACAGTAGTATTAGAGGATGTCTTACAATTTTTAATTACCTGCCTGTGTACACAGAAGAAGAAGATCAAGATATAGTACCGATAATGACCGAGGTGCGACCTTTATTGTGCAAGGATATTCTGGCAGAACAAGCACGTTTACGCAGTATCAAATGGCATATTGCGTGCAGGATACGTTTCACTAAAACTGTGTTAGATGGTGACAGCGGCGAAGAAAAAGAGGTAACCAAAGACGCCGTCTTCCACGGACGACAACGACGAGTTGAACTGTCTACTCGATGAATCCTACGATAAAATCATGAATAGCATATCCAATTTTACCCGTGACGGGAGCGGATGGTCGGTGGATGCTGTACTGAAGCTGGAACTAGTTGTTGGACGGTACCGACCTCTAGCAGCATCCTCCCACCTTCCAACCCCGCGAAAACTTGCAGTCACCAGGGCAGTAGTCAACATCAAGAACTCCCAAGATGAAATGTGTTTTCTATGGTCCGTACTAGCTCACATACACCCTCAAGTAAGAGATAAAGAACGTGTTTCAAAATACCTCTTATTCAAAAACACAATAAATATGTCCGGTATCGAGTACCCTGTTTCTATAAACTCACTTTCTAAATTTGAAACACAGAATCCCAACATTTCTATAAACGTTTTCGGCTATGATATAGACGACAATATCAGAAACGAATTAAAAAATGAGGTTTATCCGTTAAGAATTACCCCCAATAAGGACAGATTACATCATGTTAATCTTTTACTTCTGTCCGATACAAATAGCCGAAAACATTACTGTCTTATCAGTAACATGAGTAGATTATTATCATCCCTTACAAAACACAACGGCCAATCATTTTACTGTGACTACTGCCTGCATCGTTTCACCACAGAACATGGTCTGTCCGATCATCTCCCCTACTGCACACCTCACGGCGAGCAGAAAACCAAAATGCCTACAGAGGAGGAGACGTTTATGTCATTTAAAAATTACGCGCACTGTCTTAAAGTACCCTTTACCATCTACGCCGACTTCGAGTCCCTCATCACTCCGCTTCAATCGTGTTCACCTGGTAACAACGTCCCGACGACAGTGCACGAGTTAGGCGAATTCTACTCAGTTGATAGCAACGGTGCCCGTCAGAAAATAACTTCTCCTCCTGTATCGTCCACATCATACGAAGCGATGCATATTCCGTCAGGTTTCTCCTATGCTATCGTCGATCATACACACAGACTCTGGAGAGAGGCTAAAGTTTATCGAGGTGAAAACGTTGTAGACACTTTCTTCTCGTGGTTGATGAAAGACGCCGAGGATATGATGAAGGTAGTACGACATAACGTGCAAATAATTATGTCCGATGATGACAATGTTGCGTTCACTAACGCCACCGTTTGTCATTTGTGTGAGCGCCCTTTGACAGACGATGACAAGGTACGCAATCATTGTCATCTTACGGGGAAATTCTTGGGAGCAGCCCACAATAGCTGTAATCTAAGCTACAAGATGCCTCGTCATATCCCCGTCTTCTTTCACAACCTTCGTGGCTACGACTGTCACCATTTAATGCAGGGTTTAGGAAAATATAAGGACCAACACGTATCCTGCATTGCAACATCCAGTGAGCGTTACGTGTCGTTCTCCCTGGGTCCCTTGCGTTTCGTAGACTCTTTCCAATTTCTTAATCGCTCTCTGGACACACTCGTTACCAATCTGTCCACGTCCGGGAGCCAATTTCCTTTGCTTAGAGAGGAAATGCTTAGACGGGGTTTCGACGAACAGACCAATCTGCTCGTACGCAAGGGAGTATACCCTTACGCGTACGTTGACAGCATTGATCGATTCAACGAATCAAGTCTACCCGCTCGTGAACACTTTGATAACCGGTTGTTGGAATCGGCTATTTCGGACGCAGATTACGAGCACGCAAAAAAACGTGTGGAGTGCATTCAATCTGCGTACGTTTGGCGATTACCACGATTTATATTTGTTGACAGACGTAATGCTGCTGGCCGATGTCTTTGAAAGTTTTCGAGACATGGCCTTACGCGATTACTGCTTGGACCCGTGTCATTTTTACTCGCTTCCCGGACTCGCTTGGAACGCGATGCTAAAAATGACAGGGGTCGAATTAGAGCTGTTAACAGAGATAAATCTGCATCTGTTCCTTGAGTCTGGGGTCCGCGGAGGCTGCGCGATGATATCCAACCGTCACGCAGTCGCTAACAATCCTCTGATTCCAGATCAGTACGATGTATCGAAACCGACCTCCTTCATTCTGTATACAGACTGTAATAATTTATACGGTGCAGCCATGTCGCAACCACTCCCTTACGCAGACTTCCGATGGCTCGATCGTAACGAAATCGAGTCCTTGGACGTACGTAATGTGAGTGATGATTCCGACATCGGGTACATCCTCGAAGTCGACCTACACTATCCCGATACCTTACACGACCTGCATTCCGACTACCCACTTGCACCTGTGCGCCAGCGCGTAACACCCGATATCCTTTCTCCCTTTTCCAAACGTTTACACGAGAGTATATACAGATCATCGTATAACGAATCAGGGTCATCCGTAGAGAAGTTGTTAACAACTTTGGAGGACAAACAAAATTACGTTCTCCATTATCGAAATTTGAAATTGTATTTAAGTCTTGGCTTAGAGCTGAAAGCGACTCATAGGGTGTTGTGTTTTAAGCAAAGCGCTTGGTTGAAACCGTTTATCGATTTCAACACCCGCAAGAGGCAAACAGCCGTCAACAGCTTTGAAAAAGACTTTTCAAACTGATGAACAACGCCGTATACGGTAAGTCGCTGGAGAACGTACGGAAACATATAGACTTTGAACTAGTCTCGAATGAACGACGGCTTCAAAAACACCACCACACTAGAGTGTACGATTGGTGCCAGTTGTCATGCGGCAAGCCTTTTGTCCGATGAAACCTTCCACAGTTGAAACCTGCTCTACAAAACGCTTCACACGAAGCGTTATGTTAAGAGAGAGAACGCGCATGTAAGTAGTTGACAACGCACACATAGTTAATATTTGTTAATTATTTAATACAATGAAAAATGAAGTCAACGTTTTGACGATGAGAGAGAGAGAGCGGGCGTTGTAAGTACGTACACAGTTAATATTTGTCGAATATATATAAACTTTCTAAAATCATATACATGCACGGTAATGATCATAGAGAGGAGAAACGGTTTGAACATAACGTTTGACGAGAGAGAGAGAGAGAGAGAGAGAGAGAGAGAGAGAGAGAGAGAGAGAGAGAGAGAGAGAGAGAGAGAGAGAGAGAGAGAGAGACAGACAGACAGACAGACAGACAGACAGACAGACAGATATAGACAGTCGGACGGATGGATGGACGGACGTAACGAGTGTGTCCAGAGAGCGATTAAGAAATTGAAAAGAGTCTACGAAACGCAAGGGACCCAGAGAGAACGACACGTAACGCTCACTGGATGTTGCAATGCGTACGTTATGTCGTACTACCTTCATCATATCCTCGGCGTCTTTCATCAACCACGAGAAGAAAGTGTCTACGACGTTTTCATCTCGATAAAACAAAGGTTTTTAAGAACAAAAAGGTTGTCGGTCTGTTCAAGGATGAAACGTGTGGTCGTCCTATTAGAGAATTCGTGGGTCTCCGTGCGAAATGTTATTCGTTCCTTGTGGCCCACGAAGATCCCACCCAAGAGTGTCAAAAACGTGTATGTAAAGGTGTGCCTCGAGTTGCGATTAAGAGGAGTCTGCGACACGATATGTATCGCAAGTGTCTCACTGATCATTGTCAGTTTTCTACCAGTGCGCTTTGTTTACGTAGCGATCATCATATGCTGTACACGATGCGTGTAAATAAGCAAGCGTTGTCACCGTATGATGATAAGCGTTATATATTAGACAATGGTCATGATACACTTGCATACGGTCATTATCGGATACGACAACGCATCAACATGGAGAACGACGACGACGACACCTCCCCACCTACTAAAAAAATTCGTCTCCATGTATAGTAACCCCCTCAACACTTGTTTCTTTCGTCAGTTGATGTCTCTCGGTGCTTCAGTCCAGACGTCTGTAAACGTAAGTTCACATATTAATATCTCAACGATATTTGTATGTTTAAACATAATATATACATATATAGAGTTTGTAATGTGTGTGGTTTCTTTGTCTTACAGTATTATGGATAACACTGCGGTTATAATCGACTTCCAGTGCTTTTTCGACGACAACGGAAAATATATTGTGAAGGAACTGTCAATCATGGACGTTCTGAGATTTGCTGGTAGACATTGGATTTTGACACCGCCTGCTACATCCGTTACGAATCCCAAATACGTTAGGACAAACCACTGGTTAACAACAAATTATCATAGACTTAGATGGAGCGAAGGAGAGACACCATACGACAATCTTGTTTCATTGTTAACATCACATACACGTATATATAAATATGTGTTTGTGAAGGGTTTTGAGAAAAAACGTTTTTTGCAATCAAAGATAATACACAATAATATCATCAATCTCGATGACTTTGGTTGTCCTAAAAACATACCGTATATAATTCATGGAACAGAATGTCTTAGACATTTCAATTCTTCTGACCGTTGTGCCAACTATAAGGTGCATGCTATTCGGGAATGGATGATTCATGATTTTTGCTTTAAATAAACATTTTTAATGTAACAAATTTAGAAAGTAGGTCACCGCGAATGATGACATTTATATCTCTCTCTCATTCTGTTGTGGACATGTACATACATGCATAGCTGTAAACAGTGACTATTTTCTTATGAAAATGGACTTTCCTAATGACATTGTTATATTTTTGGTGTCTCTAATTTCGTCTGTGGGACATGTTCATACATGCAAAGTGGGACACCGACGTTACCACCACCACCACTATCACATTCTACTGTCCTTTTGTGATGAATATTCTGTCATTGTTTGGTTCTCTCTGGTTTGATACAGACGTGTTCACTAGTGTCTTCTAATAATGTCGTTTTTTGTAAAGTTTAATGCTGTAATATCATGCATTACAACACGGTATCAGAGAAAGCGACGAGGCGTTTAGAAAAAAAAATTACAGACCGATTCTGGAACCGTTAGAAGCTATTTCACGAAAGTTAAGTGGTGATATAATGGAGGAGGGGAGGAGGAGAAGAAAAGCCTACACAACATGTAATAACTGAAAACGAAAGTGGCACGCAGAGTCATAACGCTTCTCATTTCAGTGACAATAGCGCATGGAACCCTAACACTTTACATTTCAGTGACGATTCATTAGCAAACAAATATATGCGTTTGTGCGAATCGGCTGACTGTAAACGGATTATAGATCGTATGTATGGTGTTCGATACGAAGGTGGTAAATTTATGATAGGTGTTTCAAATGTGAAAATCGAAAACATAAACAGACGGTGTTTGTTGACACGTAAACATTGCACACTTAAAATGTAAACATTCCGAGTTCGTTGACATGTAAACTGTTTTTCCTTTCGTGAGTAATCGTTCGTTAATAAGATATGAATTAGCTTAATCGATTAAATGGTTAGACGAGTAATGGTAAATGTGAAGGTAAAGAAGGTAAGTATGTAGGTTCGATTCCTGTTAATTCATATTTTTGTTAAAAATCTTTTTTATAAATATTGAGGAGAAGGGATAATAACATATTCTTTTATAATTATTAACAACGTTGTTTGGTATTTGTCATTGTAAAGTACAATCGGAAACCATGATGCCACTTAAATCTGTAATATTTTTTTAACATTATGGACAAAATGTTTAACGGATAACACAACACAGTTTCAATTGGATTAGGTTAAACGTTACTTATATGAATATGGATATCTTTATACGAAAGATAAAACGTCATTGCAATTAGTAAATGATTCAGATGTTTCCAATGCCCTCCTTATATTTCAAGAATATTACAAATTACCTGCTGACGGCAAATTAAATAATGAAACTCGAAATTAATTTGAATCGTCAACGAATTTTCCTACACAGACGACCGCCTACTGTATGATACTACATGATTCGCTTGTAGAATATACGCCATTGTCCAACACAGTACATAGTCGTGTTTAAGTCTTGTCGAATAAAGAGAGACATACACGCACAGGTAATTACATTATAAACTAGGAATTGCTTCCAACGTCTGCGAGCGAGAGAGAGAACGCGCATGTAAGTAGTTGACAACACACACGCACACATAGTTAATATTTGTTAATTATTTAATACAATGAAAAATGAAGTCAACGTTTTGACGATGAGTGAGAGAGAGAGAGAGAGAGAGCGGGCGTTGTAAGTACGTACACAGTTAATATTTGTCGAATATATATAAACTTTCTAAAATCATATACATGCACGGTAATGATCATAGAGAGGAGAAACGGTTTGAACATAACTTTTGACAACGAGAGAGAGAGAGAGAGAGAGAGAGAGAGAGAGAGACAGACAGACAGACAGACAGAGTTTGTTTAAAGCAATTTTTCAGAAAATTTGTAACAGACATAATAATTTGATCATACACACACACATGTATTAAATTCAATAACGCGCTTGATAATACAAATAATTTTTACGTTTAAATAAAAATCTTCAGACAGCAAGAAAAAATGTACTGACAGCACACGCTGATGAATTCGATCACTGCAACGTGATCAATGCGAGACTGTTTCTAAACGACAAGTATTATCCTTACGATAATTTAAACTTGGATATTGGGAAAGACCGTTTTGCATTATTGTACAATATGTACGCCAGTTTTCAAAGTTCGTATTACCACCGTTTAGACGGCAGCCCAGTACTGACACCGGAATTATTCAAATCAAAAGCACCGCTGTTTGTTTTCGGTTGTAGCAGACAAGACGAAGCACTTAAGTCTTTAGCAGTTGATGTACGTTTATAATTTGAATCGTCAACGAATTTTCCTACACAGACGACCGCCTACTGTATGATACTACATGATTCGCTTGTAGAATATACACCATTGACCAACACAGTACATAGACGTGTTTAAGTCTTATTTTATACATATTTTGTAAATACTAGTTTTAAATATATATATATTTATTTTCAGAAATTGTAATTTGATCATACACACACGTACACACACACACACACACACACACACACACACACGCGTATTAAATTCAATAAATAATGCACTTGATAATTTTTACGTTTAAATAAAATCTATACACTTACCAAAGAAGATGTGTATACTGGAAGCCACGTAAGACGTGCAGTATCAGCCAAACTAGTATGTGCGTTGTCTACACTGAAGACGTACAAACAGTCTTTCAACTGTTAAAAAAGATGTAGAGATTTCACGATGTATCAGAACACGTTGGTGAGAAATTGCCACTATAAAAATATGGTAAGAATATATTTTCAGAAATTGTAATTTGATCATACACACACACACACACACACACACACACACACACACACACACACACACACACACAGATTACCACTGTTACGACTCATAGAGAAAGACCACCCGATAACTATGCCTTTTAGGACCTAGGAGTTGCATGAGTATCCTGCCTTACCACAGACTAAAAGGCAGAATTGGATTGTCAAGACCTCGAGTCAGCTAGAAAAACCACGCTTTGTTGTGTTAGCGTTTCAGACAGCAAGAAAAAATGTACTGACAGCACACGCTGATGAATTTGATCACTGTAACGTGATCAATGCGAGACTGTTTCTAAACGACAAGTATTATCCTTACGATAATTTAAACTTGGATATTGGGAAAGACCGTTTTGCATTATTGTACAATATGTACACCAGTTTTCAAAGTTCGTATTACCACCGTTTAGACGGCAGCCCAGTACTGACACCGGAATTATTCAAATCAAAAGCCCCGCTGTTTGTTTTCGGTTGTAGCAGACAAGACGAAGCACTTAAGTCTTTAGCAGTTGATGTACGTTTAGAATTTGAATCGTCAACGAATTTTCCTAGACAGACAACCGCCTACTGTATGATACTACATGATTCGCTTGTAGAATATACACCATTGTCCAACACAGTACATAGACGTGTTTAAGTCTTATTTTATACATATTTTGTAAATACTAGTTTTAAATATATATATATATTTTCATCATATTTGTAACGTTATAATATTGGAGCTATGTGTGTGTGTATGTATTTTTAATTGTAAAACTAGTTTAGATATATTTTAATACTTGTAACAATATAATCTTGGAACTGTGTATGTTTTTTTTTTTTTTAAATTGTAAATATTAGTTTAGATATATTTTCATACTTGTAACAATATAATCTTGGAGCTGTGTATGTATTTTTAATTGTAAAACTGTTTAATATAATCTTGGAGCTGTGTGTATGTATTTTAATAAATGTATATATATATTACACACACTTTATTATTATTTGTATAAACCACTCCATAATAATTTGATCATACACATACACGCGCACACACACATGTATTAAATTCAATAATGCGTTTGATAATGTTTTAATGCAAATAATTTTAGGAAAGTCTACATTCCGCATTCATAAGGAGATAGTCACTGCTTACAGCTATGTATGTCCACAACAGAATTAGAGAGAGATATAAATGTCATCATACGCTGTGACCTACTTTCTAAATTTTTTACATTAAAAACGTTTGTTTAAAGCAATTTTTCAGAAAATTTGTAACAGACATAATAATTTGATCATACACACACACACACACACACACACACACACACACACACACACACACACACACATGTATTAAATTCAATAACACGCTTGATAATGCAAATAATTTTTACGTTTAAATAAAAATCTGCACATACATTAAAATTAAAATTAAATAAAATCTGTACATGTGTGTTGTCAACACTGAAGGCGTACAAACAGTCTTTCAACTATTAAAAAAAAGATGTAGAGATTTCACGATGTATCAGCACACGTTGGTGAGAAATTGCCACTATAAAAATACAGTAAGAATATATTTTCAGAAATTGTAATTTGATCATACACACACGCGTACACACACACATGTATTAAATTCAATAAATAATGCACTTGATAATTTTTACGTTTAAATAAAATCTATACACTTACCAAAAGAAGATGTGTATACTAGAAGACACGTACAGTATCAGCCAAACTAGTATGTGCGTTGTCTACACTGAAGACGTACAAACAGTCTTTCAAAAGAAGATGTGTATACTGGAAGACACGTAATACGTGCAGTATCAGGATGTACAAGTCGACAAATAAGAAATTGCCGCTAACTTACTTAGTGTATATATAGTGTACTCTGTAGTGGAGAAAGCACGTGTGTGTGTGTGTGTCCGTTTTTAGAGTAATTACTGTAAGCGGTGTTAATGCTTGACAGGTGTCAAATTAGAAAGTAGAGTTGTCCGTTTTTAGAGTAAATACTTTATAATCCTAATTACTGCTAATGACTAGCAGGTGTGAAATTAGAATGTAGGACTTCGTACACAAGGTTAATGACCTCTGGTTTAATTTAGCGAATAATAACTATATCTAATTCAGTATCGTTGTGTGTATGTGTGTGTGTGTGTGTGTGTGTGTGCATAGACTTGTTTCGCTGTCAACGTACTCCGAATATGCGTGCAATTATTTGTATAGTAATCAGAAATATGTGTGAGAGAGACATTTTAATAATTTGTAGGTTGTATCTTACAATCATGAAAATTATTATTTAAACTGATAATTGTTTTATTAAAATCTTACAATGACGAAATATTATTATTTCATTGTTTACGATATATATTTAATGCAAAAAATGAATTTTTAAAATTACAATCGTCTGTATTTAAGTTCGTGTACACACATACAAATCGTTTGAATAAGGGAAATCTTCGAATATGCATCCAATTATTTGTATAGTAATCAGAAATTTGTGAGAGAGACATTTTAATAATTTGTAGGTTGTATCTTACAATTACGAAAATTATTATACAATGTGTGTGTACACAAAACTTTTGAAAATACCTTATTTCAAGGAGATTTTTTTATGCGTAACACTTTACCACACACACAGACTTGGCAGTATATTAATTTCTAAATCGTAGTCAATGACTGTCATGTGTCAAAATTAGAAGTAGAACACAATGAGGTAGGCGATAAATATATTTCCTGGTGATTACATTTTAGTATCGCTAATTACAATAATCCATAAGTACCACGACGCTTATGTAAAACTGATGACAACTGTGTCTAGAGACAAAGAGAGAGGAGGGGAGAGAGAGTTGATATCGAAGTCGTCGTCAACAATTTACTATAATATAGTTTGAATTTCCCACCGAAGAAAAATGTTGACAGATCTGTTCTATACACACACACACAATAATGCAGGATTGGTAACCCTGATCATATATTTTAATATACACTATAATACACACACATATCAAGTTTGAACCCATACATAGGTTGGTAAACCTGATCATATAGATTTAATATACATTATAACACACAACAAATTTGAACTCATGCAAGGTTGGTAACCCTAATCATATATTTAATATATACACTATAATTCATCAAGTCGGAACCCCCCCCACCATAGGTTGGTAAACCTGATCATATAGATTTAATATACATTATAACAAATTTGAACTCATGCAAGGTTGGTACTCCCCGATCATATATTTAATATTGCATCAAGTGATAGAAAGTGAAAGTGATCTAAGCTCGCGAAAGGCGGCATATAAAAAAATAAAAAATTATATTCGCGGATGCTGTGGTCCAGATACGCGAAAAAGTCGCGGATCTTGACACAGATCAGCGAAAAAGTCGCGGATGCTGTGGTCCAGTAGAAAGTGAAAGTGATCTAGGCTCGCGAAAGGCGGCATATAAAAAATTATATTCGCGGAAATTAGAAAGTGAAAGTGATTTAGGCTCGCGAAAGGCTGCATATAAAAAATTATTTTCGCGAAAATTCGCGGATACTGCGGGTCCAGGGTGGTGGGGAGAGCGTGGGAAAAATCTTGGACCGCGGGAACGGCGGCATCTCTTTGATCTTGTTTTTTATCGTTTTTTATGTTTTTTAAGAAAGGCGGCATTCCTTTGTGCGTTAGAACTCTCATTATCACTCTACTATTATATTTATAAGTAAATACATAACGTTAGGCTTATAATTAAATACAATTAAGATTTCCTTCCAAAGAATTATATTTTTATTTTGTATTAACTTTATTTGTAATACGATCTTCTAATTACAGAAGATTTCTACTACTACAGTATTCTGCTTTGTCCCTCTCTTTATGTAGTTTAATGTACTTGCAGTGTTCTCTAGTTTAGAAGTATAGTGCCTCCCCAGTTTTCAGCAAAACTAAATAATTTTTACCTGTACACCAGAGTGGTAGGAACTTCAATAATATGTATCAATTTTACGGTTGACATCTGCGTCTTACAGATATTATAGTTAACACCAAACGTTTTGATCATTCTATACTTTTTAGTATTTACACTAAATAAATGTTACTATTCTTCTTATAATACTATATTACAAAGTTCAAACACTCAGAATAATTTGATTCGTTGCATCAGAACTGTTATTTTTCCGTCAGTAGGTTCTCAACTTTTTTTCTGTGTTCCAGACACACACTAATTATTTTTTGATTAATTCTGTATTTATATTTTCATTAAAATGTATATCAAAACTTAAGTAATTTTTCATGTCAAATTTCTTGAGTTACAATAACGTTTAAAAAAAATTTTTGTTATATTCTCGTTACACTTCTTTCTTGTCAACACATTTTCGTGCACAGTTCTTCCTCCATTCAACAAATTTATTTCTGAATTGAAGTATAACGCGTAGTGTTGAATTTTGTGTTTACAGTACATCGTATTACAAAATTTCCCATTTAGTCCTTTTGTAATTAGCTTCGGATCACATTAAAGTTTTCTTTAATTAACTTTTCAATTTCAAATATGAAATACATTACATATAGCCCTAGCTTACAAGACTGCTGTATTATTTGTCCCCAGCGATACGGTTAGACAGACAAGTCCTAACCTTGACTCTGACCTACGACTGCAGCACAGCAGTTCTGATTATAAGTCGTCAATGTAACCAACGTGCCGGCTCCCGTCAATTTTTTCATTTATAAGCATTTTAAACACTAATTCTGCAGTAGGCCTACGCCTACTTCCTAGCTTGATAATTTAAGTACAATTCTTCAATGAGCAGATCATAATTTAGTTCGTTCATATCTCACACGAAAAACCGACTTTTCCGATAAAGGATTCTAATGTCTTCGATTTCATCTGTATATTTATTATCCCATGTGGGCTTATTCAGCAGTTAGAAACATTTTATTCTTCAGTTAGAACTTGAAAGTTGGGCTATTACCCGATGCAATGAAGACAGATAAACTGTTAAACCACGAAATTCTTTGCAATAGAACGATTCGACAAGAAACCTTTTGTAATATGACATAAATATTGTTATTGGTATCCAAGTCTATATAAATTAGTCTATATAGGTGCGCACCCTTTGAAGGCCGACCGGATACTGAAGAAGTTATCTATGAATGTTTGTGCAAGTTCAAGGCTGTGTCGTATAGCGGGTTCGATTTAAAGTTCAAATGATCATGCAATATGAAATCCCGACTGTGTATGTTATTGTACGCTTTGTAAATTCGAACTCCACTAAAGCGTTCACGTACTGGCCTTTATTGCAAGTATGTAAAGGTTTTAAATTTGATGTGAAGTCTGTGTAAATGTGATTGCTTGAAATTAAATGTCGTGCAAAGTTGGATTTTATGTTATTAACTGAAGTCTTATATTAAGTTAGTCTTTAGTCTTTATTTTTTAAATTACATTTCGGTGTGTGTTTGTTAAATCTCTTTCAGAAACCCCTCTCAGTTTGGCCGACATAAAAACAATTGTCAATCACCTGTTTTCTTCTCTAACGGTGTGACACTATTATTCTGGCTGAGTATATTCAGTATATTGTTATTTGTCTTCAAACTTGTAGTGATGTTAATTTTACTTAACGTGGAGTTTAAAATTTTTGGCATTATATCAGTATAAGTGGTTGTAATAAACGTTGGTTTTACGTTTTGTCCTAATTTGGGTTTTAATCTCCTATTTTTATGTTTTTTGGGAAGGTTATCAACTAATGACCTGTTGTAACCATTAGCCAAAGCTATATATTTTATAGTGTTTAACTCGTCAAGGAAATCATCCTCGTTGAGAGGTACTGATAGTAGTCTATGTATGAAACAATTAAATGCCGCCATCTGTGAAAACGGATGATGGTATTTCACGTGTATAACCGCATCAGTGGTGCTTGGTTCCTTATAAATTCTGAAATTTAATTTATCTATATGTTTGGTAACTGTGAGATCCCAAAAATTAATTTATTATCAACTTTAACAAATACTTTTTTAATACATTCTAAGTAATATCTAGATAAATGTAGAAATGAAAGAGCTGTGTGCTTGCACCCCTAGAGGGTGAAAACAGCTTCTAAATTACAGAAAATTATTTTATAGTAAACTATTTGGAAAATATAATGAAACTACATACACTTACCCTACGTTGCGAGGTCTCTGATTAAAAATCTAATCGCTAACATTCAAAGTCTAACAGTATTTTTCAAACGAGCACCTTGGAAAATTATTTTAAAAATTTACATACTTAAGATAATATTGAAACGTACCTCTGCATTTTATATAAATTTTTGATAAGCTTTTTTTTAGGGCCATAACAAAATCCATAGTCATCCTCACCTTACTGCCTTCCAAACTAACTTTTCATCGACCGACGCTCCATATGATACATTGCTAACAGATTATTCAATACAGGCTGCTGAATTATCACCCCCAAAATTTACATAATTAACAAGACACAGACAACAATTCAACACCACATCACAACAAGAAGGAAAAACTTGATTTCTTACAAGTGGCTTCAGGGTTCTCAAGTGGCTTCAGGGCTCCCTAACGAAGCGAGAGGGAAAGAGGGAAACGAAAGGCGGAGCAATCTCCCCAACACAAGAAAACATGAATCAACATTGGTGCCAAATGTACATACATAAATAACACCACACGATACAAATTAATACAACTAGAATAAATAACATCTGTTAAAAATATATACACATGTGTTGCGGAAGCAACATTCACGACGGAGAATCCCAAATAATTCACACTTCAAAAAATGACAATACACAAGTGACATATGTCTAGATGGAAAAAGATGCGCTGAGCCCATTGTGACAGGACTTGCAATAAAACACTTGCATAACGATAACAGCTTTTATTAGTGTTCTTTCCTTTTATAATGATGACATTTTAATACAACATGCACGTTTAAATTCTCAATATTCATAATAATAACCAGTGGCATTAGTAACAAGAATTAAATTTTGAACCATTACATAATTAACAACAACAAATTTTTCAAACACCTTTTCGTGCATTGCTTCGATATAAAACAACAGTGCTATGCATTGACATTTACTCAAATGACATTTATAAATCACAGTCTCAATAACAATTATTACATTAGAATTATTTATATACATTATGAATTAAATTTACACTCGGATAATAATCACTGCCAAGAGACAGGTAATGTTTAATATTTGCCAACTAATAAATTTTTTTGTTTTTTAAACAAATTATGCATTACAGGAGAAATATAAATACATATAGATACATCTGGATACTATCGCCATATACTTATACACACCAGTTGCCCATAAAAATTGAGTACTAATACTTGATACTTATTCCGGCACAATGCTGTAACAGCCCATGATAAAGAACCTTTTCACACAAGAACATTCAGAAAGAACTACCCCCATAGTTATTTGTCAATGCATTCAGTATATGCTTGTTCATGAGATTTGATCTTCATAAGAAAGTTAATAAAACTGACCAAGTAACAGATTTAAATTTTCCTTGCTAATTACTCACAGCTAGAAGGCAAGTGGCGTCCTATAAAATACAGCATAGTAATGGACATGTTTAAACAGGCAGATTCTTTGACTCAGTTAATTACACAATTACTATTTCTTTTATAAATTTGCTAACTGCTATAATTTTTATTGTTCGACTAAGCTTTTCGTCATCACTGACATCATCAGGTCTTAAACAACGACCTTTAAACAACGTCTTTGTTTAAGACCTGATGATGTCAGTGATGATGAAATGCTTAGTCGAACAATAAAAATTATAGCAGTTAGCAAATTTATAAAAGAAATAGTAAGGATGGCTGCTAATTTAAACAATACGAAGAATAATTACACAATTACTTACTTTATCCAATGCCAGCTCTTGGCATCTCTGCCATTCGCCTACGAGCCTCCCAGTATAGACATGTATCGCGTCTGTCTTGTACGTCCGTCAGTCCTGTGCACTGCTGTAGGTGCGGACCGTCCATCTTGCTGGTGGTACAGAGTGGGCAGATGTCGGAGTCGGCTAGCCCGATCCTATGCAGATGCGCTTGTAGATAATCGTGGCCAGTTAGGAGTCTGAATTTGGCGACTACTTCTGCTCTTGGGAGATTCCGAGGGATTTGTTTGTCGTGAGCTAAGCTTTCCCATTGCTTTCCCGTGCAGGCTTCGTGTAAGAAGTTTTTGGTCCACTTAGAGACCACTCTCTCGACTAGATTTTTTGCGGTCATTAATGATGTTGTATTGCTAGGCTGCGGGTTTCTGGCCCTCTGTTTAGCGAGTTGGTCGGCGCGTTCGTTGCCCTCGATTCCTATGTGGCAACAAGCCTTTCCGCTGCGTGGTGAATTGCTAGTATTTCTCCGTCAAAGTTGCTGGTGTTGGATCCTACCGGGCTAAATCCCTCAAACAGGTGGCTATAGTAGCCAGCCCCCGCGGCTTGTGTCATCGCTGATCCGTCGGTGTATACGTGCGCCCACGTGTCTCTTTTGTACAGCTCGTGGATCGTTTGTAAGGCTGCTGACTTCAAATCGTGTGTATTTCTGAGTGCTTTTGGAGTAGTGTGATTTATAAGGGTGAGTTTCCCCGCTGGCAGGAAGCTAAAAATTTCGTGGAATGTTGAGAGCTTTGCAGCTTGCCCGTGTTGGATGTGATATTTTTCTATTATTTTCTCAGCATGGGTGAGTGGGGTGATTTGGGTCTTCAGGCGTGATGATGCTGGCCTGTAGTTCTCCCAGTGTCGGTGGTCGATTCTTTTTGCCCTTTCCCAGAATTTCAAAATTAGTTTCTCTCTGCGTTCTCGTAGTGGGTCAACTCCACTTTGTAGCTGCATTGCGGTTATTGGTGCGGATATTGCTGCACCAGTTATTATGCGTAGTGCATTATTCTGGACTACCTCTAATTTTCTTAAATTTGCTTCGGAGGAGAGGGCGGTTACTTCTGAGGCGTATTCCATTACTGGGCGCACATATGTTTTGTAAGCTGTGGCGAGTACTTCGTCGCAGTTAGTCGCTTCAGTAGATTGTTTCGCTTTTGGGCTTTATCCGCTGCTGTTTGGATTTGTTGGGCCCAGCTTAGTTTGTAATCGAAGTACACGCCTAGGCATTTTGCGTCGTATGTCCTCGCTAGCTCCGTTCTATCAAAAGTAAGTTGTACGGAGTGTGGCTTGGTGTATAGGGTAAACAGTTCAAATACTGTTTTTTCGGCGTTTAGCATCATTTTGTTGTTTCTACACCACGTGGCTATGTTCGTTAGGACGTTGTTCATTGTCTCCTCCAGGCCATCAACGCTGGCACTTGTTGACCAGATGACAACGTCATCAGCGTAGAGGAGGCATTGCACTCCGGGCGTTCTTTCTATGGCTTGTTGTAGGTCGTTAATCATGACGTTGAAGAGGAGGCAGCTAAGTACTGCTCCCTGTGGTAGTCCTTGTCTGACTTGTCTGAAGTTTGATACTGCGTTTTGGAATTTGGTCCGGATGAATCTCTGTGCGAGGAAGTTCTTTATCCACTTCCGCATATTGCCTGAGATGTGTAGTTGGCTGAGCTTGCGGAGCAGCAGGGATCTCCACACTTTGTCATATGCCGCTATTAGGTCTATAAAGACCGCAAGCGTTGATTGTTTGCGATGGAAGCCGTCCTTTACCGCTTGTGTTAGTTTAACAATTTGGTCTACTGTAGACCGGTGCTGCCTGAAGCCAGCTTGGCAGTCTGAGATGGCTCCGGCATCTTCCAGGTAGTGTCTCAGTCTCCTATCTATCATTTTTTCAACTGTTTTGCAGATGATGCTTGTAAGTGAAATCGGTCTGAAGCTAGTGAGGCTATTGGCGGGTTTTCCCTTCTTGAGGATTGCTGTAATTTCGGCCTTTTTCCATGAGTGGTGAACGTGTTTTTCCCATGTGAGATTTGCAAGTTTTAGCAGTGCTCTGCGAGCATTTTCGCCCAGGTTCTTTAAGAATTCTGGGAATATTTTTTCTGGGCCTGCCGCTCTGCCTTTCTTGTAAGAGTGAATCGCTAGCTCGAGTTCGGCCAGGGTGAAAGGATCATTGAATAGGTGGTGTTGAGTATCGGTTGCGCAGGTAGGTATGCCGTGTTTTACAGCTTTCCTTTCATTTCTGTTTAGCGTTAGTTGACTTACTGCTGAAAAGTGGTTGCATAGGGCTGCTGCGATTTCATTAGGATTTGTCAATGTTTTTCCGTTAGCCTGTACTGGTTCCCATTTGTGCGTCTTTTTTTCATTATTGAGGCTTGATATGAAGTTGTGGGCTTTGATACCATCTCATCTAAAATCCAAGGAGGCCACGAAGTGTCTGTATGTCTCGCGTTTTTCTGTTATGATTGCCCTTTTTAGTTGTGATTGTTTTTTCCTAAGATCTATGGAATCGCATTGCAAGTTTGTTGATTGAGCTTTTCTTCGTGCCTTGTCTCTGTTAGCTTTCAATTCCGTCAGTTTTGCGTTCCAAAAAGGTTTGTAACGTTTAACTTGGCCTCGTGGCACTGCTCTCTTTGCAGCTAGTAAGACGGCGTTGACAAATCTGTCGGTTGATTTGTCTGGATTATCGTCTATGAGATTTTCCGTAATGGTGTTGTTGGAGATGCTACAGAACTGCCCCCAATCGGCCTTCTTGAAATTCCACCTGGGGATCTGTCGGTAGGGTGGCGCTCTTTTCTTTGGTGCGATTTTCAGGATCAGTGATCGATGCCCGCTTCAGTCGTGCGCATCTCCAAGGCTGAGATTTGCTCTGGTGCTAAGGTTCGAGTGCACCATGGCCAGGTCTGGTGTCGACAAACTGGCAGCAAAGGACAGAAATGTTGGGTCACTATTAAGTCGGATAAGATTGGAATTGTCTAGTAGTTCTTCTGTTGCCCGACCTGCTCCGTTGGCGGTTTTGTAGCCCCATCTATTCGAGTGGGCGTTAAAATCGCCGATTATGATAGAGTTGTGCTGCTTAGCAGTGTTAGGAAGGCGATCGAAACTGGGTTTGTTGTTTGCAGGATTGTACATGCCAAATATATTGTATTTTGTTCCGCTTATCCAGATTTTTAGGCCAATTATTTCCACTTTGCCAATTTCCTCCATTTCGTATACTATATAGAAATCGCTAGCGTGTTTCTTGTTGACACCCACCAATATTCCAGAGGCTACTTGTCTGGATCTTTTCAGGACATGTGTCGTGAAATTGTTTACCTCATAAAATTGTGGGAAGTCTGTGGATGCTCCAGCTTCGACTATAATAAAAACGTCAGCGTCATGTTGGTATAAAATAGTCTTGAGTTCTGTGAACTTTGCGTTGTTTAAGCCTCCGGCATTCCAAAAAATAATTCGAAGGCCTTCGTCAGGGCCTTTAGAAAGGCCATTATTGTTCTTGCATCTATGCGTATTCATGTCTTTTGGCACAATTCACTATATGTCCCCAGGACATGTTACAACATACAGTTGGTCATAGAATATGTGAAGTTACTGTTTATGAAGAAGTCTTTGAGTTCATGCTTTAAATCTCATAAGTTGCTGTGTTCGTGTATTAAAATATAAGGAATAGTCCCACCTGTGTATAGAAGATTACTTGACTCGGGATGGACGATGATATTGAATATGGTGACGCAACTGGTGAGTCAGAAATTCCATAAATTCATTTCCTCCTCCGGGCAGTGGTTCAGCCTGGCAGTATGGGGATCTCTAGAGGTCTGACGGCGTTGGGGTGTTGCTTAGTTCTTCGGTCGATGAAGACTCCTCCTCTTCTCCCCTTTCACCTCCCGGCTATCCGGGAACCCTGAAGCTCTTTAGTAATTCAGCAACTCATTTCAAAGATGATAAAACAATAGGTGACGCCGCCAGACCAGTGTTTCCTTCGAGTGCAGAACCAGAAATGAGACCGAATGTCGATATCTGCCGACCCACGCGAACAGAGAATTGAACAAATCAGCTGATCGGAACGGCAGACTTGATTACGCACGCACGCACACACACAATTATCGCCACGTCACGGTCAAGGTTAAGTGATGTAGTCAAGCAGTGGCGCTAGCCGCTTGTTGTAATTGTCAATTGTACTTACTGTAATTTCTGAGACTTTGTGATATTGCTGGAAAAAGTAATTAAAATAATTTCAGTCAATATTTGTTTTTAAAAAAAGAACAAGAGAATAATATTCAAGAACTTAAACTTATTTTACAGGGGATTTATTGGCTTACGCCTTACAACAAAAGATTTGAGTTATTAATGAGAAACTTGAGCTTGTCGCTTCTTACACAAAAGTTCAATTCATGGTGGAATTGAAGACAAACACACGCATTTCCTGTTCAACTGAGAGAAGTCTCTCGCGCTTCTTGTTTTTTATGTTTGTTAGTGTCGAAAAGCCCAGCTCGCACAAGTAGCTGGTTGAAAAATGTAACAGGCTATTAACTGCTTCCACTGCTATTACTGGGTACTCTTTCTTCGCTAACATCCAAAACTTGAGAAGTGGTAGTTCACCATATTTCAGTTGAAGTGTTCGGTCTGTCTGAAATTCTGCGAGCTGCTCTTCTTTCTCCAGAGAAAGGTCGGTGGTGGATTCTGGGGACACAGCATAAGGATTGCGCACCCAGTCATACTTGTCGACAGTGATAGAGGGAAATTTTGTGCCATGTTATTCTCAAGAGCCATGAGGTGATTTAAAATGAGTTCGGATGTTATGACCCCGTGTGGATCTACCTCGAAAGTCAGAGGAAACATCTTAAGATTTTTCTTGTCCACATGTAATTTCCATATTCTAGTTTTTTTAAGAACCCGGTGAGTTTATCGCTTGACGTCAGCACATTTTCTTGTTTTCCTTGCATACTCTCATTTAGGTAATTTAAATGGCGAAAAATATCAGCCAAGTAGGCTACCTTTGCACACCACTCCTCGTCGTTTAACTGAGCTGCAAAGTCTGGCTTGTTGAGGCTAAACATACTTAATAGCTCTTTTCTCAGCTCAAAAAATCTCTCCAGGACTTTACCTTTTGACAACCAGCGGATCTCAATATGAAGAACCAGAGTGTCATGTCGAGATCCCACTTCATGGCACATTTGTTTGAGGAGTCTTGTCTTAAGAGCCCTAGACTTAACGAAATTTACCATGTTAACGACTGAGTCTAAAACACTTTTAAGTTCTGTTGGAATAGTCTTCGCCATCAGAGCCTCACGATGTATGAAGCAATGTGTTGAACCTACACTCGGGAAATCTTCTTTCACTCTTGCAACAAATCCTTTGAATCTTCCAGTCATTGCTGGTGCACCGTCTGTGCAAACAGAAAGACAATTTTTCCAGGACAGCCCATTTTGTTCCAAGGTGCTGGATATGGAATTATACACATCTGCTCCGGTTAACATTGAGGGCAATTCAGTACATGAAAGGAATTGTTCAATATCGATTCCTCATCAACAAATCTGATGTAACTCAGAAATTGATATTTCTTACTTATATCAGTTGACTCATCGAGCTGTAGTGAAAATACTCGACCGTCGCTTAGCTTTTCATGTACATGGCACTCGATATCTGAAGACATATCATCAATCCGCCGAGAAATAAGTTAGTATCGTTTGACAATGGAACCAACGATATTTCCTTCTCGGCGCCGTCACCTAACATCGATTTCACTATTTCCTTGCAGACAGGTAAAATTACGTCCTCTGCGATAGTGTGGGGCTGCATTTTTTCGTTACTATTTCGGCAAATTTATAACTGGCCACTTGTGCTTTTTCAGAAATAGTTGCTCTCCGTACCATAGCTTTTGCTTGCTTTCCTTCTGATGACAACAATCGGCTAAAATAGTTCTTATCTTTCCCAGATAAGTGACTATGTTTGGTATTCAAATGTCTTTACAATTTACTAGGGACCATGGATTCGTTGCTTAGTTTTTCTCCACACATGACACATCCTGGTGCACGACGGTTTTCAGGTCCACTGAACGAAAATCCAAAGTTTAAATAAGTATCTTGGTACTTACGGACTGTTCCAGTACCTACTGATGGTTCTACGCTCCCCTGTACTGCATTCACGACACTTACACTTGGAATCGGTTCGTTCTCACTTTTGTTACTGTTAAATGATTCTGTCACTGACTCATCTTCAACTTTTCTCCTTTTAATCAAAAACTTATCCATACTGAAGTTAGATTAAAAAAAAATCATAATTAACACAATAACGCATAGGCCTATAACACGCGTGAAACTAAAAATCAACCTCAAAATATGCCAGAACACGGATAAAATAGCGTTACGACTGCAAGCCTACAAACAACTGACTGGTGAAGGCAAGCAGTGCGCGCGCTAGACCGAGGTTCTCGCATTGTTGCCAACTCGTACGTTAGTCAGTCCCCTCTCGCATTGTTGCCAACTCGTACGTTAGTGTGCCGCGGGAACTCACTACATAGGATAGTGTGCCGTGAACAAAAAAAGGTTGAGAACCACTGATATAATAGAATAAAATTAAAATATGAATGGCCTAATATAAAAAATGATATCGAAGAATATATTAAAAGATGTGATAGTTGCCAACGTAACAAAAGTCACGTGAAAGACACACGAAGAGTTCCTATGCAAATCAATAACGAATTGAGTAAGCCGTTTGAGCAATGCGCAATGGATATAGTAGGTCCATTACCGGTAAGTCAAGAAGGGAATAAGTACATTTTTACATTCCAAGATTGTTTCTCAAAATATGCTGAAGCGTTTCCTATTAGGGATCAAACCGCGGAAACTATCGCGAGAGAATTCCCTACGAAAATTATATGCCGCCATGGTGCGCCAGAAAGATTGTTAACTGACCAAGGGTCAAACTTTATATCTGAGGTAATGCAATCAATTTGCGAGTTATTAAAAATAAAAAAAGATACAGACCACTAGTTATCATCCACAAGCTAACGGGTCTTTAGAACGAAGTCACAAGACACTTGCGGAGTATTTAAGACACTATGTTGATGAAGATCAACTGAATTGGGACTTATGGGTTCCATATGCGATGTTTGCGTTTAATACAACCGTGCACACAGCTACGAGACATACACATTTTTCGTTAATTCATGGAAGAGAGGCCGAATTGCCTACAAGTATAATAAGAGATTCGCCTCAACCTCAGTATAATTACGACGAATATAAAGACGAAGTAAAGAAAAGATTACAAAGTGCTCACCAGTTAGCAAAAGAAATTTTAAAGAAAAAGAAATAAAATAGTAAAAGTCAGTACGACAAAAATACAGCGGATAAACAATTTAGAGTAGGCGACAAAGTATTGTTACATGACGGAACCGTACGTAGAGGTAGGTCAAAGAAACTAGGTCCCCAATGGATCGGACCATACGTTATAACAAAACGAAATTCCGAAGTAAATTACACTTTACGGAAAGGGAGAAAATTAATTAAAGTAGGCCTACATGTAAACCGAATAAAGAGGTATGAAGACTAATTAGAAACTGCATGTTGCAGATGGAGCTGTTGACCTTGTGTACAGTGATAATTTTTGGACTTCTGTTAAGGAAAACGGACGCAGATGACAATCCATTCAGTGTAACAAAAGTAAGAAATAAACCTGGTGTATATTTCGAAAAAATTGGAACAGTTCAATTGACTAATGAAAATTGGAAATTAATTACGTATATAGATATTAATAATTATTTACAATGATTAGAAAATGTTAGAAACAGATATATGGTCTTTTGCGTTATACGACCACAAAGCATTGGCATTGGCATTTTGTTCATATTTCATTAAACTGAGTATAGTTCTCAGAATTTGCTATCTCTGTTTACTGATTAGTTAAAATGATATTCTCTCATTTACAGACTGTCGTACACTATACAAGAATAATTATAAGTTATCTTATCGCTCCACCGTCTGTAGTCGTAGGTCATTCCTGTCTTGTCGGGGCGTTCATGTCTTTATTTCATTTAGTGCGGAAAATAAGTAGTAATGAGATGGCCTTTTGGCCTACTGAATTATAAACAATAACTTTCCAGTTCGTGAAATTAGGTTAGGTTAGGTTAGGTGTTTTTGGTGTATAAAATTTGTGTTTTTGATGAATAAAATATAAAACTACTTCAAAGTCTTCTATGCAGATCTACATCATTATTTTGGTAAGTTTTCACTATTATGATATTGTTACAAAACAGAAAAGACCCGCTGACTGCGAAACTGTCTTTACCATTACTCGCTTTTGTTTCTATAATCAACTCGAATAAATCACACACACACACACAGAGGCGAGACTGGACGCAGCTTTTAACTAATCAGTAAACAGAGATAGCAAATTCCGAGAACTATACTCAGTTTAATGAAAGATGAACAAAATGCCAATGCCAATGCTTTGTGGTCGTATAACACAAAAGACCCCAGATATAATAAGCTTACGAGATTTTGTACTAGAGAATACTCTGATTATTGTAGTAAAGTAAGTATTGCAATGCAAAAGACTATGAATGACATTAAAGAAAATGTTAACCAATTAAAAATGCAATTAGGACATAACGAACCAAAGAATCATAGATTTAAAAGAGGTATGTTTGACACTATAGGTGAAGCAGCGAAAATTTTATTTGGGACTATGGATCATGTATTATGATGACAAAATTAAAGAGGTTAGCTACAATCAGTATGAGCTATCAAAATTAGAAAAAGAACAAGCCGCTGTCATGATTTCAACCATTAAGACTATTAATAAAACAATTAATGATGCGAATATCAATCAAGGTAAAATCATAGAAAGCTTTGATAAAATTGTTGATTTTCAACATTAACTTGTAAAAGTTCGTTTGTATTTTGCCAATCACAATAAATTGTCTTCAAGAAGAACGGTTCATTCTAATGATTCAACTTCAGCTCCGGAACCACGTCAAACAGTTGTAGCTTAGCAGCCACTCGATAGGTTACAACACGCACACGCAACCAGACGGCACAGTGGCCGCGACGCACACCGAATAATTTAATGCTTAAATTACATCGGCACAATATATATAACGATATGTAACAGGTATTTTTTTACATTTTTACTTAATTAAATTTTAATTGAATTGAATTTAAATTTTTAATTTTTCCAACAAAATTAAAAATACAAACTATTTTTTGATTATAACTTTATCGCAATATGTGTACTGTTCTCATGATAAAGCAAACTTATTTTTAAAGATAATTTACATTTTGACTTTCAATTTAGGCCTAAGCACTTTTTCTTCAAATTCACAGTTTCTGCGATATCAAGAATCAAAAATTCTTTTTGGTGGTAAACAAATTAAAGCATCATTTTTAAACAATCATACCTCCCAATATATTTGATATAAAGGAATAAGAAAAATAGCAAATTGTTAACAGTAAAACACCCTTTATTTTGAATTCTCAGATTTTTTTATAAATTAAATATTTCTTGAGTTATTTAACAAAAATTGTCACGAGGAAACGATTTTGGAGGGGGTTAAAATTGAAATTTTTAGCTTTTAAACCGTTTTTACCCTTTATCAAATACTGAGGTTACTTATTTTTTTACTTTCCACCCACTAAGATGGGGAGGGAACTACCCCCTGAGGCAAAACACTTAAACATTTGTTTACCTTTTATCTAGACACTATGTAGAAGATATTACAAAAGGTTTCATTGTAGTTCATTCTGTTGCAAAGATCCCATGGTATATCGAATCCATTAACTCGACAGGTTTATAGTTGAAGATCTGGTTCCAAAGATTTCGAAAATGTCTACCACAGACCACAATGTCTGTAAAAATTGTCCCTTTTTATAAACTTTGAATGATTAACAAAATTTAAGATATTAATATTTTTTGGTTGATATGACATTCATCTGCTTTCCGAAGTATTGTAAAGCCAACATGTATTTCATAAACATAATCATAAACACAGCCTGACACAGCCACTGTAGATTCTCATATTTCGTAAAGCCATTTTTAATTTTCTAAAAGCTTTACTAACATTTGGTAACCATAACCTCAACTGTTCGTATGCTCCCATGTCGTTTCGTAAATTTTCCTTTGCTGTAACCTACGTGTTGTTTCCCTATGAAATCAGTATTCATAGTATTCATGTTTCGTTAAATATCTTATATCGAATCTACCAGTGTTCCAATCCGGATGTACCAACACTTTTGTTCTCAATCTAAAAACCAGTATTTCTAACTTTTTCTTTTACCAAAATTTTGTCGATTAACTTTGAGTCAAGAGGAGCATATATATTTTCTATACCATTATTAGCTAATTTATTTTAAGTATAACTTGTTTGTTTCAATTATTTAATACTCTGTTCGGAAGTAGATTGTAAACTGCTAAATATCATTAAAAAATAAAATAAAATACATTTTTTTCAACTTCCTCCATGTAATTTGTTTGTACTTTTCTGATAATGTAATGCCTTTTATGTATTCACTTATTTGCATATACCTTTAATTCGTATTTAATTTACTTTCTTTTAGTTTTTTTAATATACTCTTATGGGCAGTTTTATGCAGTTGTTGGTAGTTTTCTCTGCTGGACTATTTTCAGCTGCACTTTTACTTAGATAATAAAATATTGTCGTGTAAATTTTGTAGCAAAATTTTATCTTCTTGTTAGTTCTTTTCATAACAGCGTTTATTCAGTTATCTGAAATACTTTACCTATCATTTTTCTCTTAAAAATACAGTCTCGAATTTTTATTACAATTTGCAACTTTGCCACAAAATCATCTTAATTGACTAAGATAGTAGAATATTTACTAGGCTATGCAGCTGGCATTGTTACAGTTGGGTACTCACGCAGTTTGATTGGGAACTACAAGTCATGAACTAATAGCTACTGATAATTTCGAGAGAATGTTGGCATGCGCACTGAAGTCAAAGTTCATCCTAGGGACTGAGACAATTCTAAAACTTGTAGTTTTAGGTTTTTATTTCATTCATATAAGTTTTTTATGATGTATCCTATCATATTTTGTTTTGCCTTATGTTGATTGGTTAGAGACTAGCCGTTATTTTCACGATTTTGTTATTCTGATTTGATCAAAGTCAATCATTTTCTCTTTACGTAACATAAAGTATTTCCATATTTTTTTAAATTTCTCTTTCCATAAAGCATTAGTTTGTGAATCTTCCTTAAATGAAGACTATAATCAATCAGCTCTCCGGTAGATCCCCCATTGGTGTCTCTTCTCTTCTTTGCACTTCCTATAGCTTGCATTCTTCACCAGCTTTCACAAACACATTAAAGTTCCAGACTAAATTGTTCTAGTTTACTTTTATCACTTAACTGTACGATTGTGTCTTCAAAATCACTTAGCTTACTTTTTTTTGGTAGATTAGGTTTCTCTGACAATCGGTAATGTGATGTGGCTGCCACAGTCGACTGTAGTCGTCGACATAACGTAGGCCTATAAGTTATACATAATGTGGTCTGAAAGAAGTCTTAAAGTATGTTCAGAAGATCGTATGATTATTTCATACAGTCCCACTATTGCCTTGTGTTACTCAGAGACTCGGGACGGCTAGCGACTTTTAGTGAAGTACGGCAACTGAAAATTTCAAAAAGGGAATTCTCCGGAGTGAACAACCCCTTTGTTAATAACATGTCCTGAATATTTCACAGAGCCAGATCTGGAGTTTCCTCCCGTGGTCCGCGACTGGAACCTCTATTTTACTTTTTGTTAACACTCATAATAATTTGATTCACTGCATCAGAAATGTCACTAGGTTCTCAGCTTTTTCCAGTAAAAATACTATGTTCCAACCATAACATAATTATTTTATTATAGTAGGCTATGCTCGTATTTATTATTTTCAGAATTATTATTCTAAAATTATTTTATTTTAGGCCTACTGTTCTTTGTAGTGTTTTGTAACATTACGTCATAAGTGCACAGTCTATACATAGTTTAAAAAATAAATTAAATAAAGTATTTTGAACCGACCCGAGGTGCGTATAAAGACAAACAGGCCTACATTTAGAAAACGAATTTCCTGTGAGTTGACTAGAATATGAGTAATCGACTAATTGACTTTCGTAAGAAATCGTGTTGTCTTGCCGTCGCCTTTAACATTTAGTCTAACAATTTTTTTTTTGTTTTTTTTTTTTGATAAAGTGAAACAAAACGATTCCACTCATGGACCACTGCGGGAAAGTCAGGGCGGATTCTCTGTGATGCCCAAATTTGTCAAAATTAAAAAAAATTCGTTCCAGAGAATCGTCTTTTTTCGATCTTTACAGTTAGACTAGTTCGGCGTTTATTTAAACATACATTTTGCCCAGACTGCTTGTTTACTCTCATTCGAAATGTTCCTGTTTGTTCTTTGTTTACCCACTAATCTAAATACTATAGTTCTGAGACGGATTTTGAGCAGAACAATCTGACTTGTTCTGTGTGTAGGCCAGTGGCGAAGCTAGTAGTTAATGAATGGGTAGGCAAAAGTCTTACCTTAAATTTTTTTGTAGAGTAGTTCAACACGGCAAGTTTTCTTGCTGTAGGCTACCTTGCGTTGTTACTTTTACATTTGTATAGGCCCTAGAATGTTTGCTTTCACATTCGTCATTCTTCTCTGCAGCATATTTTTGGAGATAATTCAACTCAATCTGTCAAAACATAGGCTATTCATTACCTTTCTTTCGAATCAGCACATAATCACATAAACCTTATGTATATTTTTGTATCTTTTAGTGATTAGTACTTATTCAATGAAATGCACAGTGATTAATAATGTTAAATAAAGTACAATGTAATTACTTTTCAGTACAGTAAACGTTGTACGAGATTCAATAGTTGTAAATTGAAACAGACTTATGCCATAGACTTCGTGTTACAGAATTGATACGCCACGAAATCTTGGAAACTACAGGCAGCAGTTTCACAATAAACGCTAATGTACGCTTTCCCTGTGAAGACATTTTTCGTGTCGAGGAAGGTGAATGAAAAGGAGAGAGGACGTGATTATTTTGCTGATTTATTATATCCCGATCAGTCTTCCTTCCATACCATCTGCCATGGCACTGTACAATTGAGGTAGGCCTAGATATTACCGTTTTCATCACGACGTCCAGTGGCAGAGGAAACAAACAGCACCAACTCGTGGTAACAGCGTGTAATTCCCTAGACGTATCATGGGTGGGACAGGCAAATGTGTTCCGAGTCCTCCGTACACTACGCATAATGCGTTTAGCTGGTTCTCCTGACCCTTAAGGGTTCTTTCTTTCGTGATGATAGCTCATCAATAACATTTAATCCAGCTGCAGACGACACCGTTTAAGCCTATAATACGTTCACCGTCAATTTTGCATCCCACATTCAGATTGTCATCACACTAGTGGTGTGAAAGTGCTAATCGTGAGGACTGCTTACCCCACTAAGGACATTTAGGTAGGCCTTGTGTGTGTGTGTGTGTGTGTGTGTGTGTGTGTGTGTGTGTCTGTCTGTGTGTGTGTGTGTGTGTGTGTGTGTGTGTGTGTGTGTGTGTGTGTGTGTGTGTGTGTGTGTGTGTGTGTGTGTGTGTGTGTGTGTGTGTGTGTGTGTGTGTGTGTGTGTGTGTGTGTGTGTGTGTGTGTGTGTGTGCACGCACTAAACTTTTATGTCACACGACATAATCATCTGAGTCATTATCTTAGGCCTATAATCTATCCGTTCCAAAGGCTTTTTATCATGATTGTTTTACACGGAAGAGTTACAAGTCCAGTCCCAAAACCACCAAGCTGGGAGGGTTACCATATAGGCTACCATATACCATAGTCGAGGTGTTTTGGTTTTAGAATGTCATACACTCGTCCTTAAACTTTTCCTTCTGAGAAACGGCCAGGTGGTCTTACATCTGTTGTTCTGATGCTCTATACCTCGTTAGTATAGCAAAATTGAAATTTAAAGGCATATGCGTAGACACCAGTTTATTCATAAACGAGTCCACTTTGAAACTGTGATTGGCGGGAGTTTAACGGAGACTTAGCTGGTATGCGAGCGAAGATGTTGCCTACATTCGTCTTTTTAGTTACGTTCTTAATTACTGTGTTACATAGAAGCTGGCAGTAGGCCTACGTCTCAACAGCAGACAATTACGGATAAATAAACACCGAGATAGGTTTATATAACATGTATATTATTCTCACATGTAACAAAGGAGAGAGAGAGAGAGTGAGAGAGAGAGATCCATCGTGACGCATTTTACAAACAAACCTTAACAGTAGGGAAGTTTCGGTTACTATTAGAAATAATACTCATAGGCCTACGTTGGTTGCATTGATGCTCATAACAACGATTCTCTTTTCACATCTCAGAACGACTCCTCCCAGATCGCCATTCCTCTCTAAGCGTAAGCCTTTCGCGCATTTCCATGGCTCTAACGTTCAATATTGGTGTATTTACACTACCCACTCATCGGTCTCAGTGGGGACTCTACAAAAGCATAACGGAAGTATACTTAACGTGGACACGAACATAGGTAAAGGAACATAGGAAACAATTTCCCAATTGTATTACAATATATACAAAACAAGAATAGGTTAAGAAATGCAACCGCACGGAATGTGATGGGTGCTCCTAGAAGACGAAGTATAGAGAGTAAAGCTGACCTGGGTAGAGGTGACGTGAACCGCATGTTGCGTCGTTATAAACCTGAGAGACGCCGTAGTGTGAAACGTTGACTGAGACATTGATAAAGTGGAACAGTTCCAGTGACCTAAGCCAGAAACAACACGACGACGACGAAGTAACATAGGCTTAATTGGTTTAGAACTAATTATGTTGTTGGATACTTTGCAACTCACAACCTAGGTGATTACATGTAGGGTTCTTATAGGTTATGTGAAGTAGGCCTATGTATTAACTCCGATGTACCATGAGGGTTAAGCCAGAAAACCATCACATTTTCTCCCGTTTAAAGTAAGGATAAAGAAACAAAGCTCTCTTGTATAAATCTACTGTTTTGTGTTCAGAACAACTGCGTGGTTGATGTATCACGTGGTTGTGCGTGATGGTTGGTCACCTCACATCCCACATCCTGCACTGCCTTTCCTGCCCCCACTACGATCTGTGCGAACCGTTTCACGTCTTACTATTTCATCTGTACTCGATAATACAAACTGTATGTCACTGTAGAAAAAAAGACGTAGCATAATAAAGAAAAAGGTGTTGCCAGAAAACACGTTGTACAAACGGAAATACAAAATAATATAGTCTTACGGAAATTGATAAAGGGAGTTGACGTTATGAAAAAACGTAGGCATAATCGAAGGAAGCTAAAACCTCATTTTGATTAACGAATCTACAGTCTCCAAATGTAATCGCGTAAAAACGTCAAACACATTCGACCACCTAATTTTGTCTTAGACAAGACTTCAGCTCCATGCTTTAGGCTTAGAATAACAAACACTAAATGGTGAGAGGAAGTGTAGGGGAGAGAGAGGAGAGATAGAAACAGAGAGAGAGAGGGAGAGAGAGAGAGAGAGAGAGAGAGTGAGAGGGGGCAGACAGATAGACGGACGGATGGACGGAGACAGGTAGACAGAAACAGGTAGATAGACCGACAGATAGACAGACAGACAGGGACAGAGACAGATAGAGAGAGAGAGAGAGAGAGAGAGAGAGAGAGAGAGAGAGAGACGTACATACAGACATAGAGAATTATATCCAATCAGAATTAAGTCAGAAATATAATTAATCACGTAGATATTCGAGTAGGGCTACAGAGAAAGGATATAGATGCATTCAGTGCCAAACTGTTGAGACACCTGTAGACTTAAAATATTCCCACAGAGCCTATATTATGCCTACATTGTTAACAGAGTAGTTATTTAGACTACGTTAGAAACGTAAGACAACTGAAAGAAAGATCAATTTTTAAAATGCTGCTGAGAGAATTATTAGTGTGTGTAGGGAAATAAAAGGGAAATAAAAGCAAGGGGAAATTAGGAACTATTGAACGTAGGAATTAGGAATCTACACTCGACATAGTGGAGGCAGTGAGGACTCACCAACGAGGAGTAAGTCTGGAAAAGTTGAAGAGCTTGAGTATGAGCTTAAAAAAAACTGTATTAAAACGTACAATAAGATAACAGTGGAGTCTGCGAATGGGCGTAAAGCGTTCTACCCGTCTACCCAAGGAAGATAAAATATTCTGAATGTAATGTAGGCTACTGTATATATTATATGTTTGAATGGTCTCTTTTAACTCCGAAAAGACTTCACCCATTTTGTTAAACGATCCTTCTTATTAACACAAGTGGACTTGAAAAAACCAATTTCGGGCGTAAGATGACATAATATTGTCAACACAAAACATTAAAAATCTTCATTAACCTTTAGGAGAATTCAAAATAGTCAAAATTTTTTAATTTTGTCTAGTGACCTTGGTTGCAACAGTGGGGATTAATTAACGTAAACTAATTTTTTTTCTTTTGAATTCACCAGTGATTATCTACAGGAAGTTAGGTCATGTGTTTGCCTGTTGTGTATGTTTCTATGTACCCCTGTAACTCAATATTTCTTCACGGATTTTGATAAATGTCATTCAGTTCGTCCTGATGGATGCTAGGTATGCGACATTTCTGAAAATTAAACGGCGGACGGTAGATGATGCAATGTTATAGTCTCAAATAAACGTTTTAATTTTGGTTACAGCTTCTTAGAACAGATTTTTTAAGTTTTTTAGTTTAAGCTAGTGTAATTCGTGTTAGTATAATGTCATAAAATTATTTTCTTGCTGTAGGCCCACTTCATGAAAACGTTCCCTACTAAGCATTTTATAAGCTTCGACATTCACGGAATTTTATTTTAATAAGTAGGCTATTGTTAATTAAATATATTATTTTAAATATGTTTTTTATTTTATTAAATAAGTTATATTATATTAAATTATATTAAATATATTATTTAAATATATTTTAAATATAATATTAAATATATTATTTAAATATATTTTATATATAATATTAAATATATTAAATATATAATAAAAAATATTATAGGTCTATACATAACTATAACTTCTTTACGAGAGTTTTTCCTCCTGTGACAATATAAGCGAGTCTACTTTCAAATAGGCCTAAACATTAATTTCAGTAGTCTGTGTGTGTTCTTGTCTGAATAAATATACTATAGACCTATAGGGACTATGTAGCCTATGTATTGTCAGTAAGCAAATATACTTCCAAGTTGTGCTGTTCAGAGAGATTTAAAATTCAAAAATCTTTTGACAAACATTCAAGTTCTCATAACATTCAAGTAATATGTTCATAGATACATAATCTATTCTTAACTAATCTACAGGTCTGGTAGTTTTCCCTATAAATAAAATTTAGTATATACTAATATTACTAAAATTTAGTAATTAGGTCTGTAAATTCCTACAGAGTCAGTGTCAGTAGCCTTAATTAAATTCAGATCATGCTTAATCCAGAAAGGTGCTCACAATACTGAATTCAACTGGATAACCAACCAACCGAGGCTATTATGTAGAAGCCACAATTGCAGCGAACCGCATGGTTAAAGTAACGTCTCTCTCTCTCTCTCTCTCTCTCTCTCTCTCTCTCTCTCTCTCTCTCTCTCTCTCTCTCTTTTCCCTTCTCCCTCATTTCCTATCTCTCCTTCCTACCTACCTCCATCGCACTCTCTCACTCTTCCCCTCTCTTTCTCTCTTCTTACACATTCGTACGTAGAACCGGACAATGCTCTATCCTTCCTTAACAATAAAATAATTTATTTTAAGTTTCTGAAGATAGATTGTACAAATTTCTCATTGGTTATAATTTTTTAATTTCAAAATTTTTTAAATCCAGTAATACTGCGTACCCAGTGAAGCAGCTACAGGGCCTGGAGCCCTCGCCCAGACGCCTTTAACTTAATCTGTTTCTCTTTTCACCTCGCGGTGAGTCGCTGTCTTCATCGCGGGCGTAAGCGACGTCGGAACCTCCTCTAACCACAGTACAATGTTTCACAAAGCACAGACAAACCTAATACGATGTCATTTTCCTGTAGCTACCGCTGTCTCAACTTACGCTAAGTGTGCATGAGGCGCAGCATACGTGAGGTTTATTGCCTCAGAGGCACACGATTCGGCGTGTTGGCCTAACTTCGTGGGACCAACACGCGTTTCTTTCCTTAACAGGTAGGCCTATCTCGCGACAAATAGTTTATCTACTCCACGTGTATACATGGGGTACACGGAAATAAATAATCTCATTTATCCTCATTAGGCCTACCTATTCTATCTGCTCGTGTACTCTTGCTTCACAGAACGCAGCTTGAATGCTACTCATATCTCTGTGTGTCATTACCAAATTCTCAAACCTACATAACAGGCTATAGTAGGAACTGCCACGACTCAATAAATCTTTACAAGGGAAGGTCTTGGACTAAATAAAGAGGAACTTGTGAAACCGACTAGGACTACAAGAGTGAATATCACTGTACCAACAGAAACGACAAAGAAACAATGAGGCACAAAAGGAATAGGAGATAACGTTGCAATGATAGTCTATATACTCCTATATAGCCTAGGCCTAGTAGCGTAGAAGAAGATTTTTAGAGGTAGTTGATGCTAGGTAGAAGAACTAGGTAGAGTCCTTCACGTAGGCCTATAAGCCTATACGTGAGAGAATTTTATTAGTAAGAACAGGGGTTATGCTTGGGTAATAGCCGTGAACGCACCAAGCGAAGGCAAAGACGAGGAAACCGATAGCAAGTGGCTGCAGCACCATGAGAAAGATGTAACCTAGGCCTACAGCTCGTGGTGATGTTGACAACGACAACATAATATTCTGTTAACATACTACAAACTCAGGACTATTACAGTCTAAGGTTTCTGACATTATGTAGTGACATTCTAATTCAATACGTAAAACATAGGCCTAATATTTTCTTTATAATTTCTAAAGTGTAGAAAATGTTAATATGAATTATGACATAAAATACAAAATGGAAATAAAAACAAGTCTCTTGAACTGATCGAAAAGCCAAGTAGGTCTGTATTAACGTCATTGACAGCGCCTATTATGTTTCAATTCCCGTAGGCCTACCTGAGATTGCGTTACATAAGTCTGTGGTGTTCTTAGACTAATGGGTGTAGGCCTACTCGCCAGGATCGTATTGCGAGTACCTACGTATACACGCAATCACAAGCTAACAAGCGATGGTAATTCCTAATTGTTTGTGCTTACATTGACTGCAAAGACGTTTTCCTCAATGTCCAATCCACATGTGTGTGTGTGTGTGTGTGTGTGTGTGTGTGTGTGTGTGTGTGTGTGTGTGTGTGTGTGTGTGTGTCACTGTTTCTCTGTCTGTGAGTAGCCGACAACTGAAGGTGGAAGAATATAGGTCTACACGTAAATGGTAAACGTGCTTCGTTAGTACCCTTACGAGCTACAAAATTCCACTAGCGAAAAGTGCCAATGCGGTTACAATAATTTTCCTTTTAAAAAAAGTGAGTAGAATTCGCCTTGAATACAGAACGGTAGGAAATGTTTTGACAGCTGAGGTTCCACGCAAACGGAGTGTAAGGCCAAGACGGATACGAAGAATTGGCAGGTCACGTGATGAGGTTTACTCTACAAGGTGTCTGACAGACTTCAAGGAATTAATAACGAAGGGGCTAATGATGGGAGGGGACTAGTGCTCCCTCTTTGGCACTTTCTTTCTACCGGAAGGGAGAGGGAAAAAGGTTTTAGTTCGCCGGTTGGCCGCAAAACGCGGGCGGGTGGTCACCGACACAAACCACGGTACGCGGATTGGAGGGGAGATTGTTCTGTCTCGCTCGCACTCACTCACAGGCGTGCGGAAAAAATTCAGTGGAGGGGGAGAAAGAATATTGACGAAAAAGGAATAGAGGTGGGGAGTGGCGCGGTGGAAAAAAAGTGGCGATTCTGACTTGTTTTTGAGCGACAACTGGCAGTAGAGTGTCGATTGGCGACACGACCAGATCTAGTATACGACAGGTTTTCGGTAGAGTTCGGCATAACTCGTGATAAGTTTTGTAAACCCCCGCGCGTCTGTTCCAAACGTCTTAAGTGTGTATGTTTGTGTGCGTGTGTATGTATACAAAGTGTTGTGGTCACACGATTACACTAACTTGCGGACTGAAACTTTTTTAGTTCAGAAATTAAATTAGGTCACCAGTGATCGATACTTAAGAATAGTCACGCTCAGCAAACGTAATAAAAAATCCTGCCCGCGTATTGTTGTTTTTTAAAATGTTATTCTTGTGATAATAAGTAAATAAATACACAAAAATACTTTTATAGTAAACTAATATAAAAGTTATTCGTTAAAAAATAATTAAAATAAAAACTTCATAGTGAAAGTAAAAAAAAGGATCGCCTCAATGCATCTTCCCTGCCCGGAACTGGACGGTAAGGCAATGACAACGGATCTGTACGCGGGCATACACGAAGCACTTCAAGAGTACCACGGAGAACTTGTGCAGACCGGCAGTCCAGCGATATTGTGCTCTGCACTGCCCTCGCATTGGAGGTCCAACAAGTCATTACCAGTGGCGTTCAAAGTGGTAGCTCTCGACGACATCATGGACGGTACCGTGGTAACCATCAGAGCCGGCAACGACGAGAACTACTGTGCAGAGTTGCGCAACTGTACCGCCGTCATGAAGAACCAGGTGGCCAAATTCAACGACCTCAGGTTCGTCGGAAGAAGTGGAAGAGGTGAGTTACAAATCGCGTAAAGTGTTAGGTCTAATGCTCCTGAGTCATTTGTTTATCAGTTAACAGCGATATAGCTACCTCTGTGTAAAGACACACAAAACACATTTCACGAGTTAGAGAGCGCGGAGGGGTGGGAGAAATTGTGTAAGGTAGGGCTTTCGTGCACATTTAGGGCACTTAGCGCACCGCGAACTGTGAAAGTAGTTTTAAGAGTTTACAGCACTCGTTATCACCAAGTACTCTAGAAGTACGAAATATTCAGTCATTAATCGTAAAATATTAGAAATAATAATCTTGAGAATTTTGACTACTATTAACTCCTCCATTCGAGATGCATTGGACCAACACTACATAAAAAAGGTAGTATGCCTATTTTCCTGAAGGAAATTTGTCAGTTTATTCATAAAAAAGTTAAATGTTTTCCAATACGGTAACCTTTCTAAGTTTCTCCTATCCTCCCATAACATTTGTAAGTAAAAATGGTTCGATCTTATGTGACAGACTTGGGAGAGTCTGAATTACTTCTTATTAAATCGATGAATCAGTGAAATAGGATTCTATCGTGGAACTACGAATAAGCCCAATTAAGACTGAAAACGAAAAATAATGAAGGTCGGATTAAAATACTTCACTGAATGTTGGTTTTTTATTTCACAGCTGATAATCAGCCAACAGTAGACTACTTACCAAAACGTACGATCAACTTAATTTTCCCGTAAACGGTAAAAAATTGTTATATTCCGCTAGTTTTATTTTACGAAAACATTGAAAGAGTAGCTTAGACGTCACTAGCCCTCCTGTATAGGACTACATCGCTAACTTGCATCTACCGTTTAGCCTACTAATATCATTTAGGTAACGGAGTGCTACAGTCATTACTCGAATGCAAATTTATTTGTTTAACATTTAAATAACCAACAGGGAAGTCGCCTTCACGAGGAACAGTCAATCGTTCCAATTATGTTCGCTACTCGTGAACAGTGGATGTAGGTCATTAACATCTCGTTACCACTAACAACTCGCATGTACACGCACGCGCGCGCACACTGATTTCCACTCAGAATATGCATATGCATTAATGTAAAGAAACTGTTACCAAAGTAAACGTTTCCCAGTAATTTTTAAATATAAAAAAGCACAAGTCTGATGAGACAATTGTGCGCACGCGTGCGTATACCTAATACGAATTAAGAATTAACATTTGTTAGTAGAAATGTAAAACAGATAACTAAGGTTGAACTTGTAATATTTCAGAATGCTGCGTATCAGTATTCTATAGTTATTCAGAGATTATATAATTGTTTATCAATATAAACATTTTATATAGACTCTAGATAGGCTATAAAATAACGTAACGTAACGTGAAATAAATGGACAAAGACCTATGTAGGGAATGCACATATAGGCCTAATTATAAGCAAATTACATTGACGCACACATGCTATAAAACATATAGACCTACACATTTGTGTGTTCACGCGCGCGTGCGCGCCTATAGGCTTACAGTACACGCTTGCATGTAAAATACATCATACCTACTTATAGGTCCACATCCAATATCAGTTTACAAATACGTGTCTTTTTTAATATTAAGCCCATACAACATCCAGTTTTGTGTTTACATTAGGCTTATTCACAATTATATCCTATTCTAAGATTTCTTCTGCAAGTAAGCAGAAGTTATACGATATTGGATTTCTTTATGTATACCTATATACACACATGATTTTAATTTTAATAATGTATAAAATAATTGCCAGCCGTATGTAGGCCTACACTTGAGAAGCTACATACAAGTAGACTATTAAGCTATGTAAGAATTTATATGAATTGGACGTCACAATATTATGAGTAACAAAAATTGTATATGCTAATTTATATTATAGGCCGACTTATAACAAACTTATGGATTACAGTTTACAAACACACAAATATGTATAGCCTACACTCTTATTTATAATTGAGTATGTAGAATTGGCATAAATTATGTAGTTTTGATTATACAGATGTCATAAATCTTAATTACAATCGGTTTGAAGTGTCTTTTTTTTTAACTTTTTCGCTTGCAAAAGCACTTTTAATTCCAATGGATTAAGTAGGCCTAATAGATCAGGATTACCTGAGAGATGGGAAAACTCCAGCAATGTGTGTCTCCGTAACTAAGTGTAGGCTACCTATAGGCCTACATGAACGTAATTTCTAGCTGGTGGATACGATAAACAGATTACAACTATTGGCGCAGCTTCGAAAATCCGTTACGTGCTCTTCTTTAAGAGCCGCTGCTGTAATTTAGGTGTATACCTTAATGTATAGACTGCATACTTCTATAGGACCACAACGGATGGACGCGTCATGTAGCCTACCCTATTTGCCACTAGCTACGGTATTAAGAAGTAGTGCCCTAAATGCGTCCGAATATGAAATTCAGTGGAGGTTCAAAACATCTAGGTGTCCAGCGGGTTCGCCCATTGTCTTCCTGTGACAACTGGAACTGAAACGTCAACAAACAATGTAGATCCCTATATCCATAGCCATTTACAAATACGCGTTATTTTTACTATAAAGCCCATACGACATCCAGTTTTGTGTTTACTTTAGGCTTATTCACAATTAAATATTGTAAGATTTCTTCTGCAAGTAGGCCTAAGCAGAACCTATAGACTATTGGATTTCTCCACGTAGAGCTGTGTGTCGCAGAAATAAAAAAAAAACTACGATATAGGCTACGCTGTTTCTGTGTGTTTTGTGTTTATGCCTATACGTGTGTTTGATAGAACTTTTATGTTTATATGTCTGTGGAGACTGGAATATTTTGAAGCAGGCCTACTTTTAATAAATACTGGAATACGTATTGACAAATTGCAACGCCTTTATTTATTGCTTCAAAATATTATATCAGGCAATAATACAGTCTGTGCCAACAAATCGTTTTTACCCCTTACAGCTGATAGGCTACGGCGCTCTTTCCTCGCAATCAAACGGAACCATTGTAACTTACCAGTAATGTCTACGCAGATATCTTTTCTACAGACTTGAATTTGTAAAAGCGAGTAGGTGAATTTAAAATCACGTGAAACATGTCGTCAAATAAGCACACTATAGCTTATATGTGTACGTGAACTCGTTATGCACGTTGGTCTAAGTAAATCTGTTAGCAAACCTCTACGTAACCGTATGCCAATGTCTCTTCATTAAAATACGAAGTTTTGCGATTATAATAACAAAAAGTAATAAAGGAAGCTTGTCTGAAGTAAATTATAACACAATTTGATGACAAATTTCAACGATGCGTTATTCTGAAAGGGGTTTTAATTAGATTGCAACTGTTCGTATATGACAAATAAATCCGTAATGTAGGCCTATCTGATTCGGCGATTTTAGTTGCCATGTTATTATTATTTATACTAGTTACGTGTTTTGGTTTCAGGCATGTTTATATTTTCCGAGTCAGTCAGTGTCATGATCATTGTCACGATGAAGCATTTCTAGTCCGCAGTTTCTATCTTGGTTTTGTTTTATGCCTCAAAAGTTTAGTATAATTCAGTGTGTATTCAACGCATCACGTAGGGAGTGACTAGAAGCTTTCAGTCGTTTCTGAAATTTTTGAACTACGCAATCGGTGCAGTAGAGGAAGTCTGTCCTGAACGTGGAATCATAAGTTATATGTTAATATGCATACACTTTGTGTGTGTGTGTCTGTGTGTGTGTGTCGCAAATGTCGGACCATACAATGTTTCTTCCTGTTTGTTGAGTGATTTTTGTTTTTTTTTTATCTAAGGCCTTAATTTATAGTCTATAGGTCTACACCCTAGAAACACGACTGAGAAAGCCAGTTTGTACCGCCTTAACCCTTTGAGTTTGAGTTTTGTGCATGATTGTACGATATAGGTCGTTTAAATTTAAAGTAAACTACACTAATGCACGTTTCTAGGGAGAACAGTTTAACTAAGGAAACTTTGTTAATATTAAAAGAGACGTAAGAAGCTCGATTTAGCGTAGGCCTACCTACTCTCGATTGACACGTCGAGTCTCAAGTTCTGTTACTCAAATGTCTTTACTATGACGAACACGTGTTCGACCAAACAGACGTAAACAGTATTTTCAGTTCTTACTTCAAAGCTTGCTCCAAATAAAGATTGTAGGACTGTACGTTCATATTTTTTTTTCAGTTTTGCAAGATGACTAGACCTGTAGGCACACGCGACACTGATTTTCAGGACGACCTTCTGGAATAGTCGTTTCAAGAGTAAACAGCAAAACCAGATCACTAGTGTATTTGTACATCAAAAACAAAACAAAAAAGAAGTCAGGTTATACATGATTACATTTATTTTTTAATTTACTGACAATAACTTTAAAGTAGGAACGTGAAAATTTTAAATGTACTGAACTTTTTTTTATGCGAAACAACACTGAAACTTACTTCGTCAATGATATCAATTTCTGTTTTTACTAGCTATTTATGTATCGTTTAAATACGCTATCGGTGCCGCCGATATCATCTTTTGTTAAAGTGAATAATTTTTTAAAGACACCAGTAATTCTCCGTTAAATTGGTTATTCAGCATTCTACTACGACCACTTCTTTCATCCACCCTACGTGTACCGAATTTTTTTTAAAGAAGTACAAACATGACGATAGAGCCTTCTGACTGTAGAAACGTTTTCGTAAAGAAATCTCGAAAGATAAGAGATTGTAGGCCTTGTTGGGGACGCGCAGATGAAATGGATGTAACCTGATAGGCCTATAAGTTAATTAATTTCTTGAAAGAGGTTTGCCACAAGCTTGTGATTTTTGTTTGACTGAAATTATATAACATTTTTCTAAACTGACATAGATTCTAGAACTTTCTCGTCAGATAGAAGCCTGTTTGTATATTTATGTTAGAATATTCCATTTGGCCTTATTCCATTATGCAAATTACAATGAACGTAAAATTAAACGTAGGAAAAAATAAAATTTAAAGTGCGCCGTACAGCTGAAAATAAATATTTATTTTTCCTTAAGTAGAGTAAAGTTGTCACGGGAACGTAATCAATTAAGTACGTATTCTAGAAATAAGGTGAACATATAGGCTTATTTACATAAAATTAAGATTCCGCGATTTTTAAACCAACATAAATGGACAAACGTTTAAAATTTTACTTTTATAAAACGTATGCGCGTTTTGTTCTTCATTGTACAGAAGGTTTAAAATTCATACAGTAATGGAGGGAACATGTATAGCCTACCCAGATGTAGGCCTATTCAACGATTAGATACCAAAGGTTTGAGTAACAGTCTTCTCCAATGGTAGACTTAAGAATATTGCAAAAGTGTATTTAAATTTCTTTAACTTGTCTACAGTCAAACAAGGTTTTAGGTATTTGATTATTTTGGATTAATTAGTCGTATAAAATATTGTTTACTGTAACGTGGGGGAGTGCAAATTACTTTTTGGATATTTTATTGGTTGTTACGACCAGAATTACTGCCGTATTTTAAAAACTATTGACATGAAATTTACTTACGCAATAGGCTATACTGAATAGCTAAAATGAAATTTCCTTGAGATATATTTTTTTTAACAACAATGTACTATTAATTGAATCGGATTTTCAACTTTGAATGTTAGGCCTAACACTTGAAACGAATCAAACAAATAACAGGAAGCTCACTTGTGAATCAATGTACGCACACACAGTATCTATAGTTTGCAATAATATTGTTACGTCTGCGGGAATCAAGTGTTATACTACCTCGTGTGGACCTCATACCGCTTCAAATATTGTTACCTCATACGTCGTGCCATTACTGAACTCTACGATGAATCAAAACCAAATGCTCCTACAAATAACACACAAGACATGCGTAGGCATACATGCGAACCGAGTCAGTGGGTTTAATTTATGAAGGAAACTACTACTGCTTATTTGTGACTATACTGATGTTTATGTAACACACACACACGGACGGACGATAGGTCTAGTCATTTAGGCCTACTTATTTACACACACATACTAACAAATTAGTTCTTGACGTATTAAAGAACAATATTAGGCCTAATCATCGTACAAATACGTCATAACATTTAATTAAATATTATTAATAACATATAGGCCTACGTTGGGCATAATTATGTGCTTTGATAGTGTAATGATAAAGGCAATGATACAATAATTAAGTTAGCCTACTACGAATGGTTTTTAAAAATTCTAATTTTAAATAATGAAAATATTAAACGTGTGAAATATAATAATACTGCCTTAAATTAATATCTGAAGTAACCGAAGTACTAACTGCAGTACTTCTGAAGTAAATATCTGACCGCACCTATGAATCTGTAAAATGTGGCTACGGCCAAACTTGTTAGTCCACGCAAGAAGTTAGCAGTAACTTCAGACGCGCACGACATTCTGTAGTAACTCCTCTCATGAAGCTATAATTGTCAATAACGCTTTTATTTAGGGACTACAGATTTTTTAAATGATCTTTACTTAAACATTTTGTTACCATCTAGGCCTACACTTTCTAGCTTTGATGAATATTTTATCTGTAATAATCCATCAAACCGAATACACTACTGGAATAACTAACCTGGAACTGGATAACTGGAACAATCACAGAGGAAATATCCTAAGAAAGTAGTGTACACATCTGTGCTTTTTTTTCTTGAATTTAACTTGCAGCATGACGCATCATTGGAGGCATTCAGGTGTGTTTTGGTAGTCCGAAATCCTGGAGTATCACCGAAATTTTCAGGCAGTAGCATTATAAGCAGAATTTCTTTATAGCCTATGCAACTTTATTTGCAGTTAATTAAACGAACGTCTTAGAATAACGGTAAGCAACACTCTAACATTACATCTAGACCTAAAGTTGAAATATTGATCTAAATTAAATGCCTACTAGTAAATGCAGTAACCTTACCCACTGGACGTAAAGAGTGGATAATGCAGTAACTGTTTCTTACATGTTAGCAAATCCAGTAACAATCTATTGTTAGTAACCCCATAAGACCAAAACAATTTACCCGTCATATGACGTAGCCCTACAGTAAACTTTTCACCTGTTCTAGCAGCAATAACCGACTACCAACTGTCCAATCGCAATATAAACAACTGTTCGTTGTTTGAGAAAATGGTTGTTATTTAAAATATATCCACCCCCAGCTTACGAGTACAAATGCATTAGCTACTTAACTAAGTATTTTTACCGCACGATGGCGCCAATGTTTGCCGTTGACAAACTCACCAATCACCCAAGAATGTTGCAACCAAACACGTCAGCTAAATTCCGTACATATTTGATAGAACTACATATGACAAGAATTCAAAATGTTACAGAATAGGCTATTGACATGTATATGCTGTCTTAATTAAAACCATAATTTTTTACTGTAAATTTAAATTCATATTCTGCTAAAAATGAAAGAATTCCATTGAAACTTTAATATCAGTTCAAAATATTTTATTATTCTTTGGTTTTTCATAAGGCGTTTGAGCAGAATATGTTAAAATTGTGTCTCACTTACACCATCAATCTATTTCAGCCTTGGCATGCCGTCACGTATGATTAATATGTTTTAGTTTTAACATTTTGACCCATTGAAATAACAGAATTCTCTGTAATTACGTATATTTATACCCAAGTAAACTGCTTCTCCTTTTAACCAGCAAGATGTAAAAGTCTGTTTTCTGTTCGGAGCGTATAAACGTTTTCCTAGAATTGTTCAAACGAAGTTAGTATTACACGGGCAAACGGTGCTTTGGAAAGTAAACTTCAGAAAGCTATTACCCGGTGTCTAAATAAACTTCACCTGAAAGCCAATTTTATATATGCGGTTTGCACATAAATAACCACAAACTTCCTCAACGATGACTGGAAAGGTGTTGCTCTTTTAGTAATTGTAAGCAGAAACTGAACAGAAAATAGTGATCGTCACATAAAAATATTACCACGAAAAAATTTGTACGTGTAACTTTGTGTTTGTCGTAGTATTCTATGAATTTTATTGCAGAGCGGTAAATGGCGCGTGTAGTTGTTAATGTCATCAAACTTCGTGCTGGCTGAACGAAACGCAATGTGCCCTATTAAGAATAATCGTTTCACAATATAAGGCCCAATTATATTAGGCCTATAAGGAAAAACGTTTATTAAAACACATAATGATGAAATTAAACAGAGCTCCTTGTTTCTGTTACCAAAGGAAATATAGGCATACGTGCTGGGGTAACCTCCCACACAAGCTGTGTGAGCTGCAGAACTCGTTGACTCTTTTGAACAAAATACGTTAATTATCGGATAAAATAAAGTTAAAAAAATTTAATTTTTTAAAGATATTAATAAAGTACCTTCGTAGTATGATGCCGAGAAACACCTTTAAGATGTGAATACACGTCGTTTCTCATGTTGTTTTCTTACTTTTTAACTTAATTTATAGGCCTATGTTTTGTTTGTAGACATATACAAGTGAAGAAGTTACAGGTAATGTACTACTTATGAAAGTTAATTATTCTGTATACAAAACAAAAAGCTTACGGTGTAGTAAGGGATACCAGACTTCTACAACTGCATTTTTTCAGTTAAATTTTACATCATAATGCAAAAATGGCAAATAAACCTATATCTAATACTTTTGAAAAATATACGGAACTGATAGAATCTAATATAGTCTTTTGCAAAAGTAGTTTACAAACTTTTTATAGGTCAAAATTTGCGAGACGTATTCACAGATATTGATTTTGTTAAATTATTAAAGATACCGATTTCGTATTTTGAATACAATTCCTCATAATCTGATGCTTCACATAGAATTTCCAATAATTCAGAATTTTGATATACATTTTTGGCTCGTGGTACGCTTAAAGTTAAAAAAAAAAAATACAAAGAAAACAGTACATTTATATTTGTATTAAAATTATCTTTACTCTGAACTGTGCATATATTTTTATATATTTTTCAAAATTTTTGATTCCCTTTTTGGGCCATGGTGTCTAAATTTTGAAACTTCCAACACTGAACGCTAGTCTATATTCAAATGGTGGTTAAAATTCTGCGTAATTTGATATCCGGCATGTAAAATACAATTTTACAAATATTTGATCCATCTTTTGGAGCCTGGTGTCCAAATATTTTGTAGTATCTAAAACTGAACATAGTAATTAGATTTTTGTTGAAATTCTCTTTAACGTTATAGCCCTCACGGATTGTTGCGATTTTTTAAAAATTTCCACCCCTCGCATTCCCTCTTATTTCTGAGGTATCCATTTGTAAAACAATGGGGCTAAAAAAATCCATTCCCCGCAATAACATATGTGGGGTAAAAGTATGGTCACTCATCCTAAGTTTTGCGAAAAACAGTTGATGCATTTAGAAGTTATCGTGAAACATCCCCCCCCCCCACACAACGTAGGCAGACAGAAAAATGCCAAATGACAATTCGCTTGGCTATTTTAGCAAAGTAAGCTCACTTGCTGATGCACAAATGATGTTTAACTAAAGTACTTTTTTAAGCACCAGAAATACAAATTTTTAAAACTCATAAAAACAGACAAGTAAGCTGTACTGAAATAAAAGTGGAAGAGATATATAATTTCCTTTATTGAAGGTCTACTTGAAGTGAAAGCAACCATGAAATAAAGATTTCAAAAAAGTCCCCTAAATGTTATCCTCAAGATTAACGTGTGTCATTATTATATTAAAAATCCGTAGAATCCTACTATTCTAAACAGTCGATGTACAGATAATTTCGACCACGAAAAAACTCTTTATTTGTTCCATCTTCGATTATCTGCATTAAAGTGTTATTACAAGATGTGACTTTCTTAATAGACCTACTGATCACTATTAAAACATACTTGACAACTTTCTTTGAATTTAAATTCTTCCGTTCCAAGGTGTAATTTAGATTTTTCTGAAATTATTTTCCATTCAAATAGGCCTAATTGTCGCGTTCCAATGTCTGCTGCTTCATCTTTTAGGAAATACCATATCTGGTCTATCTCTTCTGCTACCAAAAATTACACCTTACCATCTTATCTTAAAATTTTGTATGTTCAGATTTAAGTAATTTCTGTGATGAAGGCATATTCGTTGTCCGAAATTATTCTCAAATCACGTACTACGCGGCAGGAATTTCGTGTATTTTATAAATACTTTGAATGATTTGCTACATTGTATAGCCTACTATGTTAGAAGTATAAACCTAATAGAGAATAGATCATTTTTACTTTGTCTCTCCCTGATTGAGCCATTAACATTTTTGTTCTGCTGAATGTAGCGTCTAATTTACTTTCTTCGTTTTTACAGCGACATGTTGCCTTTGCCTGAGTTTGTATTGCTCATATAGTAGAAGCTCATATATGGAACAAGAAAGTCGTTATTCCCCGAAGGTTCTCTCCTGTAACCCAGGAGCCAAGTACACAAAAAATTTCGAATGAAGACGCTTACCGTTCATCTCGCTACTGTATTAACCTGACGGCTATTATACACAATATCGTAAAAAATCTTCTAAGGTAAAGTTTGACTACGTAAAAGTTGTAAATTTCATTAGTTAACTGAGAACTGGCGCGAAGCCCATGTTAACAGTAACACGAATTACGAATACGAGGACAGATCCATTGCTCCTTTCCCAGTCTGGCTACCTTTCGTTCGCAAGGTGCTGTTTGGTTTACATCAATATGTTCTTTCCTACCTTTCCATTCTTCGTATTGGTTAGCGCATAGGCCTACGCGAAATTCTCAGGTTAATATTTGGTCTTACCTTCGTGTATTCAATATCTTTGGAATTACGTAAGACATTTAAAATTTTATATTTCTTTCTGACACGAAATCTGGACAAATTTTATTTCACCTGTCAAGAGTGTCTCATGAAAAGCTAAAAACACGTGTTTCACTCACACATGTTTAAATAGATTTACATAATATTTGTTACCTTTAAAATGGCTGATGATGTAAGGTATACATCCTCCAAAAGTTATTAGTATTTAATGCGGATCAGAAGGTATAAAATGGTTTGTGTGGTAATTTCAAAATCGTCTTCTTATGCGACGAATAAATGTATATTATTTTCTTGAGCATAAGTTAATTCGTTAAGGCTCTACGTTCGCGTTTCGATAACGTATGAATTTAACGTGCATTCGACGCCAAGTAGGTCTATATGCAAAATTTCTTTAATGTACAATGTGCAAAACAGGCCTATATTAAATAATACTCATAATAAGTAAGAAAAATATACAGTAATTAATTCTCATTTTCCTTCCTACGTGATGTCTTCTATAATTTCTACTTACTTCGTACCACGTCTATGCTGACTATGTGACTTCAATGCGTGAAGAGCTTGTGTAGATTTCTCCTTTTTCGACACCAAACCTCTCGCTTCGCTTCTGCCTGCATCAGAGATAACCCATTTTATGTTCGTCCAAATTTGAAATATTCTGTCTGACCTTCCAACGAAATCTACTCATCAACGGGCTCAGCATCATAGTTAAGTCGAATTCATAAAATTTAGTTAACATTCCAACAAACTTCTTGTATGCGACTGATCAGTTAGACACTATGATTCACAGATAGTGATTTCTAAAGAAACTTCCGGGCAAATTTATTATTATTTATCCGTTGTTAACAATACATGTTTCTGTTAACTGAGGCTCTGCTACGTGAGTTTATAGCTGCTGAAATTATTTGCTTTCGGTCAAAAGTGTTTTTATACGTGTTTCAGTTAACGTGTTTAAAAAATATATATGTACACATTGGCACTTTAAATTCCGGCAGTGTGTTTTCTAAAGAAAATTAAAAATAACTTCGTGCAAGCCGTTAAAAAAATTCAAGTTTTGAAAGCAAAAAATTGAATACAGGAAAAACATTTAATATATATGTAACATTTATATTTGCTAATGATTTGTTAAGTAGGTAAGCAGGTAGTGACGAACAGTACCGTTTGATTTCAAGTACTCTCTCTCTCTCTCTCTCTCTCTCTCTCTCTCTCTCTCTCTCCCTCCTCTCTCCTATGGCGCTACAGCCCAAATCGGGCCCTGGCCTCCACCAATCTCCGCCTCCAATCCACTCTATCCACTGCAACCCTCCTCCAGTTTCTTATCCCCATGTCTCTCGCGTCCTCTGCAACGCCATCTTCCCACCTCTTCCTCGGTCAACCTCTAGGTCTCGTTCCCTCCCATGAATTTCAAGTATTACTTGTAAAAATAATCGTGAAGCTTGTCAGTACAACCTGTAATATGACTAAACCTCTTGGGCATTTCACAAAACCATAAATCTGATTTTAGACAGTTTCAATTAGAATAGAAGCAGAAGTTTAAGTTTTCTATCTGTATCTAGAATAATAATTGAAGACTTCATGACATTACTGGATATCGGTGGAAACAAGCATTTAGAAGTGACCCACTAGACGCAGTCAGCTGAAGGAAGCGAAGGAAATTGTACTTGGTACTCGTATAGCTACAATACACTCTTGTTTACCCTATACGCAACTAAGATTTGTGTACGCGTATAACCTCAGTATGCTCCACCGAAGAAATTTTATAATCTTTAAGATGGCTCAACACAATATACATTTTCAAATATTACGATTTTATGATAGGTATACAGAATATTCCATATATTCATTTATCCACATACTTCACCCGATTACTAACTCAATGATGCGTCAGTTAAGAGAGGAATACACAACCCTATTTTCATTCCATGGTAAACATGAGTGTGAGTTATGGCTTCAAGAAGTAACTCACAATACCAACTGTTCTCACAATTTCCCCCTCATCCATCCCTCGTTGTACCGATAGCTTCTTTTCAACCATCCTTACACACAATCGTTTCGTACTCAGTTTTGTTTCCAATCTAATATCCTGAACGGGACGCCCGTCATTGATCATCTCCCTTACTCTTTTCCCGGGCAAACTGTTATTTCATTTCCCCGCCGTCTCTCGTCTCGTCTGTTCCGTTTCATTTCCTATCGAGTATCAACCATTACTCTTCTGTTTGAGCTTTTTTTTTTTTATACAGTCCTAATACAAAAACAACCTAAAAGTATAAACGCAACTCAACTCTGACCAGCGTCGCATCATCTCTGCTCCGATTTATCATTACAGGATAGTGACAACGGACATAATGTTCTATTTCTCAGCCGGTTTAAAATTTGTTAGTAGTTAAAAGTAATGATGATGGGGATAGACTCAAAATATGTCTCCAGCAGCAGTTTTAAGTAGACTAGCACTATAGTACTTAAATGGCAGTAGTCACTATTTTTATTATTAAAGAAGCGTAGGGCCATAACTAACGCCAAACAAAAGCTTGTTATGTAAAACATTATCAATAACCGGTAAAATGTAATTAAAAATTAAAATTAAACAAACGTTTCAAAATTGTCATTTTTAGACACAGTGTAGGCCTAACTATGTCCGTTCTTAAGACATACGTAGTCTATCATCTCTTTCAGTTGCATTCTTAAGGAAATTCTGCTTTTCTCTCAAAAATATTAATTTCAAGACTAAAGTAAAATAGAATAGCAGTTTCCTTAAAAAAAAAATAAAAATAATTAATCCCTACAAGAGACAGGAGATACAATGTTGTTCACTTATATAGAGTACAAAGAAATTTTGTTCTCCTTCGACAAAAATTAAACGAAATAATTTTACGTTTTATGTATTTTATATTGTTATCAATTTTTGTTTTTGTTTTGCTTATTCATTCATTTCCTGGGGTAACTGCTTGTCGTATTCAAACACAATGCCGTTAGGCCTATAAATATAACCAGAAAATCTAATTATGTAATAATAGTCTGTGTTGCTTGGAATCCACGTTCGACTTCATGTAGCATAGGCCTACTACAGAAAATTAGTATTCTTTAATTTTAATACATATTGTTATACATATTCTATTCAATAGTATAGTAAATAGAAAATAAATTCAACTTTGAAATTTGACTTCTGGTGAACAATGTCAGGCACTGATTTCGAATTTTTGCTTACAGCCCAACATGAAAATTATATAAACTACAGTTGAAATCGTAGCAAAATTACCGGCTTACTGATATGCCTCCCTTCTTTACCCCTTCTCAGGTTGGTTGGCCCAAAACTGTGTATTGGTTGTTGAAGAGTACTGGCATTCTTTCGCGTAGTATACATTCCTGAAGATCTGTACAGTTGCTTAGATTAGGCGAGGCGATTTAATTCGGACGGACCGTGCAGAGAGAATTAAATTAAACATCTCAGAATATTCATGGTCAAACTCGTAACTAGGGTATGAAAATATAGTTTCATTTCGTGCATTGTTTTCATCGCCAAAACATTTGCTCTACAAATTTATTAATTTTGACTTGACTAGTGTGGCTTGACAGCGAGTTTTTCATGAAACCAACGAAAATTAAATATCTACTATGGAGCGAAATTACATAATTCTTATTGAAATGTTAGAAAAACGTCACTTAATAGTATGGCAATGAGAGTAAGGGGCAATGAGAGTAAGGGAAACAAATCATAATGATCACTAAATAAAGAGGCACATTCTTCACGTTTTTCCGCTTAAACCATCCCTAAAAAAGGAAAAGTCTAGACATCTTATATTGCTCTTTCACCCCTACCCTTTATTCTCAGCTCAACTCAACTGAAGTTAACCTATACCAATACATCATTTTACCCCATCGTCTCTCTCTCTCTCTCTCTCTCTCTCTCTCTCTCTCTCTCTCTCTCTATGTTTCACAGATTTTTTTTCTCCACCAATTTTCCAACCTTTATGTCTAACAGTTTTGAGTTACATACTTCTGACTTTTAACGAAAGTAATTAATATGCATAAGTTGCCACAAAGGCCTATAAAGTACGCCGGTCGTATTGTGTGGACGTACAGTAGGCCTAAGTGAAGACACCACAGTGTCAGAAAACATTCGTAAAATATGAAACCAGAAGCCGTAGTTCTTTTTTAGTCTTACTTACCGTTATTTAAAAAACGAAAAATGGTGAGTTCCTCCCGTAAACGTCTGTAGACATCGTCTAACCTCTTTTAGAGGTTACGTAATTTTGGATTTGGATTTTAAAAAATTAAATTTTTTTACCAATCCACATAATTTTTAAGTAGCAATCAGTTTTTGTTGTACTTCTGCTTGATTAACACAGTTTTTAAATAAACAAATAAGTAAAGTCCCATAGCAGGGGGGGGGGGGTATTAGTCAACTAAGGATAGTGATTACCACATTCATAATTAGAGAACCCAAATAGCACAGTTAATCAAAAACCGTGCACAGAAACCAAGTGACGTACGTTACTGGACGTTCGTGTGGTCCTCCCCATGAAACCTTCATGAAAGAGACACGTCTCAACGTAAGTTGCAGAACGAATGCAACTGTGAAATCCGAGACCGTCCGTTGTGCGTATGTTGAACCCCACGTGATCCTTTATATTTCTACGACGGATGTCCAGATAGGCCTATCTTGACGGACGTTTCGACTACACCTTCGTCCCTGGTTGCTCTGGCTTTGTCAACGACAAGTATGAACTCGTTGGCTTCCGAGTGCCAATGAAATTCAGTGACTTCGCAATGTTGTCGCCGAAAAAACAACACTATCACTGAAGGACTACAGCACGTGTAGCTGAAACATCTCTGGCTGAAGCAGTAACAGTGAAACACGATCAATCAGTTACATAGAAACTAAAAACATTAGCGGAATAAATTTCAAACTCCACACACTAAACACCCGCGTACTTAATTCGTTAGTATAATGTACATCGCTATGTGACGTTAAGTTCGAATGTTATTATTCCAATGTGTTTACACAGCGTACTCTATGAATACACGGATGTCGTATATACCTGAAACGGTAAACAATTTATGTTTTCTGACGATAATTCGTAGATGTTTGCAGGCGTGATGGGGGTGTGTCCCGTTTTCGTGTTGAGATCACCGTTGCCTTCGTGTTGCTTTCTATCAAAGCAGTGGCGTATCTAGAATTTTGCTTGGGAATCCGGTCGAATTGACTTCCTACAAAAGGAAAAAACGATTGCTATCTTTAAAGTGGTAGGAAAACGTGTGATTACATCCTGAAATCAGTCCCATTAAAGTAAAAGTAATAACACAATAAAAATACGCTTTATTCAAACATTATTTAGAAGATACTGACTAAATTGATTTTCCTATATTTCATATTTCAAACGTACACGCAGATGCCGTGTAATAAAGCTGTTTGTATATTTTAGAAAGGGTTACTTCTATATTAGCGGAAAGAGCTGAAAAAATAATAAAACAGCATAAAAATAAAGAGATTAACAAAATTCGTCAACTGTTTATGACCCGCTGGAGGGATCCGGTCTAGTTCCCCCCCCCCCTAAATACGCCCTCGCCCCAAAGGATTCCACAATACTTTGTCAGATACGGTACATCTGTCATCTTCAGGCTGATATCTCCTCGATGTCCTTGGCTAAAATGGTTTGTACACTACCAAATGGATTAACTCGAGTGTTTCCATTCATCTGCTACCGAACTCGAGTCTCTTAGGCGGTCGGCTTGTTTGACTGGCGGGTTTCTATCCGTCGTGGTGTTGTAAGAACGAAACACCGCCTTCCAGTTTGGCCGACACCGTCGTTCCATTTGTGAACTTTTGGGATGGAGGGGATGAAACAACAGTTTGCCTAGGAAAAGAGTAAGTGAGATGACCAATGATGGGCATCGCGTTCAGGATATTAGGTAGATTGTAAAAAAACCGGATGGATACGAAACGATCGTGTGTAAGGATGATTTAAAAGAAGCTATCGGTACAACGAGGGGTGGATGAGGGAGAAACTGTGAGAACAGTTTATACTGTGAGTTACTTCTTGAAGCTATAACTCACAGTCATGTTACCATTACCATTGACCTGCAGTCTTTTCTCGGTCTCGATGGCATTCCTGCAACAATTCAGCGGGGGCCAGTAGTTTCATTGTGTCGAAATCGATGTTATGTTTACTGGCTAATGCTGGTGGTTGTATATTGGGTGAACGGAGACGTTTAATCCATTGTCCTTTCCAAGTAAGTGTTCTCTTACCCGCTAGCTGGCTTATGTGGAGGTTAGACTGACTGATGTAAGAGTGGCTGCAACCAGCATAAAGTGACACTTTGTTCTTCTAGAACAAAGCTGTTTTGGACAAAGATGCTTTGTTCTTCTAGAGACATTTTGTCATTAGTGTTATCACCAACAATCCGATGGTTTGCTGCGGTCTGTAGGATATAATGTGTTTCCACAGTATTCTGCTGAATCCTACCTGGATAGTGTAGTGCCTCGGATAAAGGGTAGTGTGACTGTTTGTTGGAGGTTCTTCAGAGTCGCTGATCTATTCACGTTTTGTCTGATGACTGTGTTGATCTACTTGTCCGTACTCCGTACAGCAATTTGAATGTAGAGTATCTCTGAGTGTGTAGGCTACATTGCCTGTGTCTTCTGTCGGGAGTCTGTTAATTTAGCGACCGTTTTACCAGAGTTTTGAATGCTGAGTGTAGTTGGCCGTGGTAGTGTTGTGAGCTGGCGTTAAGATACCTTGAACGAACCTATGCATTTGTTCCTTCACGTGTTTATTTGTACTTACAAATATGTATTTTTTAAGACGGTATGTCTGACTATGTTGTGTGTAGCTTATTACACTAAATTACAGGCGTCTTACAATATCATAAAATTCGCTAAGTAGGCCTACTGATTGCCCGTATAGCAATCACTCATAAATATAGGCCTACAAGACTTGGATGCGAGCACGTCCGTGAGATTGTCAGCCATACTGTATAAACCAACCGTGCCTGTTACTTTCTGTAGCCAAAGAAAACGGACAGCCAGCGCCACCTACATCGTCATGTACTAAATATGTTGTTAATTTCTCTTACAGGTGTCTCCTCGAATAGATGAATTACGGTTTCATAAAAGCAGTTGTGTGTGTCATAATAAAATTTAGGCCTACAATAAAATTGATGCGAGGAATAGCTGGAAATCTGAGTCAGCCTATACGGTCCAAAAATTTTATTTGTTGTTGATTATGACTAAATTCAATTGTAAATGACAAATTAATTTTTATACTGTTTTGTGCCAACAGCGGAGAAAGGCACATTGCTACTTAAAATTGTTAAAAATTATAAACTGACAAAAACATGCAGGAAAGCGGGGGCATCCAAATATCGGAGACAGGCATATGGCGTAATCTATGAAGTGACAAAGTTGTTTCGTTTCAATAAAATTAAATGTAGTCTATACGATTAGAGCTTGGCATGTTTTCCACTTACAATAAAGGTAACTATATTGTATCAGAGAACTTCATTTAACTGTAGAAGGCCAATTAAGTTGTTGTATCGAGTTACATCATATAGACGAAAGGTTATCGTATCAGGGTACATCGGATAACTGTTGGACACAAGGAGGTTCACAAGTAAGTTATGATATCAGGGTACATCATACAGCTGTAGGAGCACAAGTAGGCTATCATAGTAGCTAGCACTACGTCCAAACATCTTTAATTATCGAAGTCAGGGATCCATTAATTGGATGGGTTTCGTGATGTCGTGATCTTACCCGTGGGATCTGAACCATTGTGTGGATTGTGTAAGAGACTGCTGAGCATAACATCAACTAGATTTTATCAGTCAATAAGTAACCGAGCTTGACGGTATGTAAAACATAAATAACATAAGTCTTCTTCTTCTTCTTCTTCTTCTTCTTCTTCTTCTTCTTCTTCTTCTTCTTCTTCTTGTATGCCTACGTTCCTCAACCTTTCCGATCTTGTAAAAACTTTCATCATCAGAATTCGATTTCTGACGCCTCAATTTTTCTTTCTTGTTGGCCGGAGAATGTCAGTTAAAACCTCCACACAGTAAAAGGCATACATCCATTTACTAAAAACTTTTGACCATTTCTTGAAAAATTTCAGTTTTACGCCACGACTTTGTTTTTTTTTAAACTCTGTACATTGTCCTACTTATCTTCTTCTGATATCAATATCTCTTTCGTGGTTATAAGTAATAGGCCTATAATTTTCAAGATAATTAAAATTATTAATCTGCTCTTCTTGTTTTAACACTAATCGCCATGTTATGTTGATCATGTTCTGGCCCTCGAAACGTCCTACCCTCTGTTCTTTATTGTTACATTATATTTGGCCAATGACCCATGTAGTTTGTACAGTGCCGAACGTATAGTTTATCTTCCTCGAGTTGAACTATAAATTGGTCTTTTACCTGCATAAGAGTATTTATCGGTACCGGTACGCAAAATTTTAGACACAAATCGATGCGTCATTCCGTAGTAGTGATCACCGGGCGTCAGTACAATTCGTGGTTTACAAAAACAATAAAATCGTGACGGGTTCGGTCTGTCGCGCTCGTCAGTAAAATGGGAAATAAAAAAACCGATGTCACTTAGCGGTGGCAGTATAGTAAATTGTACAGCAGCGTATAACTGTCTGTTTAATTTAATGTGAGACAGAGAGATGTGTTCGGCGCTAATCCCGTGGGAGACGTATATTTACCGACCTACTACATCCTAGTCGTCAGCTTATTTTAGCCTCTGCCGAGTAACTCGCAGAGTGGATTTCACTCACTAGGCCTACTTGCCAAAAGGTCTACTGGTCGTCTGTCATTGGGTGGAAACGCACGCTGTGGAACGCTCTATTTTTATGTATGTTGTTGGCAACGGAACGCTAGTGTAAACTATATCGCGGGCCAACCGGAATTGCGGTCGTGTTAATAACATCACAATTGGATAACCCGATCGGTCAAAGCATTAACGGCAATTAAACGTTTATACCTGTCTTTTGTGTACTCTGTTATTTTAACTGTAACCAACTTACCGTCCTAATAGCGTGGATCCATATTTATTCTTATGGGATCTTTCAAATGATCTGACACCCTCAAACTGAATTTTTCTTCTTATTCTCTATCTTTAATTAGGATCTAAAAGTAGAAGAAGAACTGGACCATGGTCGAAATAATTTATGCTACTTGCGCTGTCTCTTCTTTCTCGGCTCTACCAACTCTGTAACCAAGACTCAAGAAACTAATTTATCTTTCTTAACGATAATTTTCCCATTACACCTTATCGCATATTTTCGTTCGCAGGTTTTTCTTTCCATTACCTTTAAGATCTTCTATTACATCATCTTTCCACCGTTTTGCTTTGTCATTTAGCCTTCCATACGTCGGTGTCCACTTCAAGATTTTCTTTTCAATCCCTGTTCGTCCGTTCTTGCAGTGGTGCCTAACCAGGCTAGCTGTAGTATTTTGTCTACAATACAATATTTTCTCCGTTAATGAGTAGTCCGAGTTCATAGTTCCTTCTAAAGCGATAAGTTCCATCATCATTTCTAATTAAGCCGTAAATTTTCCATAATATTTTTCTGCCAGTTCTTCTTGCAGTTCTGATCATCAACTGCTGCCATACATCAATAGGATTTCTCTACATCTGGAGTTTTGCTTTATTTTGTGCTTACTTCGAGGATTTATTATTCATTATTTTCACATTATTTTGTATTATATTATATTTTTATATCGTATTAAATTATATTTATATTAAAATTAATATTTTTGGATACTTCGTGTTTTTACTAGTTCCATCAGCTTCTAGATATCCAAATTTACTGTAGTTATTTTCTAAATTGTAGACTATAGGTTATACCTTATAAAGTTATTTTTTTTTTACTTTACAATACGTGACAAGATTGGCATGGTGTTTGTTAATAATAAACATTAGATACGAGTTCGGATTAGATTTTTTTATTAGAATGTTTAAGAGCAAAAATTTCTTTGTGTCTGTAGTGACCTAAAATAAAGTGTGGTGTCACAGTTTTAATGTTAGTGTGCGACACTAGGTATACAAAGTCGTTTAGAACAATTATTAGTGCTCTACTCATTCCTTACTTTATTAACATTATTATTGAACTAGCGAAGCGAGTTCTCAGTTTTTACTCGACCGTTGTCTGCCTAGACCTCTCTCCCTGTGCATCTGATTGGGGTAGGTCTATCTATGTCTAACGATAACATATGAATACATCAACCGATTTCGTAAACCTATGCAAGCATACCTTACCCTGCAGAGTATTGTTTTTTAGATTGATCCCTCCAAAGTGAGGGAGGCAAATCAGTGAGGGGTCAATATTAAGATAAAATCGCGAAATCCATCTGTTATATAAGATTTAAGAAAACTTTAACCAAAGTCTGAACATAGTGTACAGTTTGGAAATTTCAAAATTGTACTTTAAAAAATGATAAAAATTTGAGAAATTGTAAAAATCTAGCCGAATGTTAATTTATAAATTAATAAAATTTAATATAATAAAAGTTAATTAATAAAATCTAAAAGGAAATTTTAACCCACATTTGAATGTAATGTTTACACGGAGATTTTTTTAAGTTTAGTAACACCAAAAATACATATTGGAGAGTAATGTGGTAATTTTCGCATTCATAGGTTGGCTAATCTGTACTTTCTGAAATTGCGCTTATCATGTTTATACGACACAGTTCACCGAGCATTGGCGGGCAGCAGACGTCAGAACGTTTGCTGCCTCGTTCTGTCTATCATTTTTTCTTGTTGTCGCGACAATTATCTAGGCCTTAGGCCTTAACATTTTTTTGATGTAGTCTGAGTGCCGCACATTTGCGCCTCATTTATCATGTAGCTTTCTTAAACGACTCGGTTCATCCAAAATTAAAATCTCTTCAGACTTAGCCAATCTTAACACTATGATTTAAGTGTACAACAAACTTAATAAATGTATTAAATACAGTCCACTACCGTCATTATTCTGCATCCTGGCAATAGCACCACAAAGCATCATTCTTCCTAACATTTAAGAATCCTACGGGACGAAACAGAACATTTTTTGGTACACACGTGCCGTCATTAACATTTTGTGGTCCACTCGGGCCGGATCTTACACATTTTTTGGTCGCTCCGTGCCTGGATTCGTCATTTACCTTTTGCAACTTATTACAGCGGTTTTCATCATTTTTCTGCCCCAATTTCTGGCCATCACGGGCGATTCAGCATATTCGCTGATCCGACCGTGTCGGGATTTAGTGAGCATTTCTTTCGTCGCCATTGAGCCTCGTGACGATACCACTGCAAGACCATCCATGTGCTAGCGTCTACACTCCAGTTTAAGCAGTCATCTCTCCGGTCTGTGTGTTTGCCATCTTCTCCACGGCCTCGACGCTCCAGGACATCGCATACCAGGTACCACATCATTAACATCATTAACAGGTGCGTACAATGGCTGAAGAAGGCCTCAAAGTGTTGGTCAGAAAGAGAGGCGGCTTAAAGTCTGCCATAGTGCGAATTAATTCGGCTATCATTAACTTTGATAAAAACACTAATACAAAACATTTTTTAACGGTCAGACTCGAAAGTCTAAAAAGTTTGGCAACAAACTACGATGAGGTACAGTCCGAAATTGAACTCATTTCTAAAGACATAAACGCTGCTCAAGAAGACCGAGTTGAGGTTGAAGAGTTGTTATATTCAACAGAAGCCAATATCTTGCAATTGATAGAAACCTTCAACGTTCAGACTGTATCTCCAGTATTAACAAGCAATATGCAATTAAAACCTATAAGTTTGCCCTGCTTCACAGGCAATATCTTAGAATGGCAGCACTTTTATTCAATATTTGTGGACTTGGTGCACGCCAGATCTGATTTAACGTCAGTGCAGAAATTACATTATTTGTATTCGTCTCTGAAAAATGAGCCGCTAGATTTAATTAAGGCATTACCTATTTGTAACGAAAACTATTCGATAGCGTTGAGTTTGCTGTCCGCTAGATATGACAACAAATTCATACTAGCTAAGGTTTATATTCAAAATTTGCTTGAAGTAAAGTCAACATTAAGGACTCTGTCCAAAGTTTGGCAGAATTCATAAATACAACAACGTCTTCCGTTAATTCACTGGCGGCCATGCAACTATCAGTGGATTCATTCGAGCTTATCACTGTACAATTATTGTCAGCAACACTGGACCATACCACGTTTAAATTATGGGAGGAGTCTATAGACCCCGATAATCTTCCTAACTTTCAAAGCTTCACTCAGTTTTTAAACGCACGTAGACAGTTGCTAGAAAATACACTGCCTATCGATGCCGGACAGCAGCTCAACAAACTAACTTTAAGATTCAATAATAAATCTGACAAACATAAATCACGAAACTCTGCTGGCAGCACTGCATTTAAAAGTTATCACACAGCTTCAAATAATTATTTATACCCATGCTGCAAATCTAGTCATCCAATTTACATATGTGACAAATTTCGTGCATTAAGCACATCAGAACGAGGGCAATTTATATTACATCATAAATGCTGTACCAATTGTTTAAGACCAGATCATTTTTCATCTAATTGTAAGATCAAACAATCTTGTAAGATCTGTTCAAAACGACACCATACATTGCTGCACATAAATAATGTGTCAAAACCAGTTTCTGCCAGCAGCAGCAACTATTGCTCACTTAAATTACAGCTACAAACAATGTTCTCTTATCAACAGCAATTGTGTTTGTCATCGACAGGGCTGGCAACAGACAACTCGCAAGAGTTCTATTGGATGCGGGGTCACAAATAAATTTTTGTACGGAATCATTTGCTAAGAAATTACGTCTTAACTTGACTAAATCTAACATACCGATTACAGGTATAAATAATGCCGCGTGTTGTGCCACTAATTTGGCGTCTATACGCATTATTTCACGCTATCAAAGATTTAGTTTCCAAGCAACATGCGCGGTCTTATCTGCATTAACCCATAATCTGCCAGCACAATCTTTCGACATAAATCAGTTTAACGTCCCAGATAACGTTTTCCTCGCCGATCCACATTTCAACATATCAGCTGATATCGACATACTTTTAGGAGCGCATTTTTATTTAGATTTAATTTTAGCTAACAAATATGTACGCGGTTCTCACTTCCCTATTATACAAGAAACAAAGTTAGGCTACATTCTAGCAGGCAATCTGCCCAAACACTGCCGTTATAAGGGTCCTGCTGTTTCGTTCCTGGCTAGGAACAACGACAGTCAAATTCTGGCGTCACTCGAGAAATTTTGGGAGACCGAAACTATCCCTGATAATGCACCCATTAGTAACGATTCAGCTTGTGAGGAGCATTTTGTTAAGTCCACTCATCGCAATGATGAGGGTAGGTTCGTTGTTTCGCTACCATTTAAGTCTGACAATCCCCAGTTGGGCGAGTCCTATGCTAGCGCTGAAGCGAGATTCTTGAGTTTAGAACGCCGGTTCATGCGTGATTCTAAGCTTGCGCGCGAATACGCAAATTTTATCCAGGAGTATAAGGATCTTGGCCACATGACGCTTGTACTTGTCACTTATGCTATTGTGCCTTGTATTCATGTATTTGTAATTATCTAAACCGATTTCTATTGTATTTATTATGTATAACTTGTATCTATGTAAAACACATTGTTTTATCAGCATCTACTGTGTATAACCATACGCCACGCCTATATTTTTATATTGTGTATTTTGTGATCACGTATTGCACAATTATTATTCATGCTTTACTTATGATATACATGTCATTACACTTTGTGCTTGCAATCATTGAACTATGTATAGCTTGTTTTCACATAACAATTTATTGTACATTCCTGAAACTTCAGGTATAGCATGCATCGTGCAAACTATAAAGCGTCATGCTAAATTTATGTCTTTACATAAAATGTATAATTTTTTAATAATTTTGTTTGTTCATTGCATTCAATACTATTGTATAGGTCAACTGGCCTTAACTGGTTCAAGCTAACCATTATGACTTGCATTAATGTTACAATTTATCGGGCCCATCATGTGATGAGTCACCGATTATTCATCATTAAACATTGTCAAACTATGTATTTTTCATGTCTTATATTGTTTAATATTGTATACGTACAATATATATTGGCAATACATTGCTAATTTTTGCATTTATACTCATGTATAAATCAGGTTGCAAGCCGACCTTGGCCTGCTCAACTCTTATCATCACTCAAGCTTATCTCTAAACAGTTACTGTCATAACTGTTATCTAACATTTCAATCTCAAGGTTCAATACAATTTATTGAGATTGACTTCTATTATCAAGAACACTGTGTTTTCCTACAATAAGTTATTAAAATGTATTAAAAAATCTTTTGATTTTTTGCGGGCAGTTATGGACAGTAATGTGGTAATTTTCGCATTCATAGGTTGGCTAATCTGTACTTTCTGAAATTGCGCTTATCATGTTTATACAACGACACAGTTCACCGAGCACTGGCGGGCAGCAGACGTCAGAACGTTTGCTGCCTCGTTCTGTCTATCATTTTTTCTTGTTGTCGCGACAATTATCTAGGCCTTAGGCCTTAACATTTTTTTGATGTAGTCTGAGTGCCGCACATTTGCGCCTCATTTATCATGTAGCTTTCTTAAACGACTCGGTTCATCCAAAATTAAAATCTCTTCAGACTTAGCCAATCTTAACACTATGATTTAAGTGTACAACAAACTTAATAAATGTATTAAATACAGTCCACTATCGTCATTATTCTGCATCCTGGCAATAGCACCACAAAGCATCATTCTTCCTAACATTTAAGGGTCCTACGGGACGAAACAGAACATTTTTTGGTACACACGTGCCGTCATTAACACATATCAAAAATTTGAATTAATTGTGAAAGTGTATGTAGGGCACTAAATTATGAGGAATTTTATTTAAAATTCAAAATAAACTCCGTATCTTTAATAATTTGACACGTTTAATAGTATCTCTCAAGAATCCTTGCAAATTTGAATCGCTTTCAAAACTGCTGTAAGCTATGTTCACAAAAATACTTTATGTTATCAGTCATGTATATTTGTGAAAAGTATTAAGTAGATGTATATAGATATCTATGGAAACGTACATAATTTAAAACTTAGGACTACATTATTTGTCGTTTAGACATGGTTAAAAATTTAACTAAAAACCAATGCAGTAATTTGGAACTTTTTATGTTTTTTGTATGTTGGCTTAAAAACTGTTTTACTAAAAAAAAAATAGTCGAGATTTACATAATTTTTCTGATAATTAAAAATATTACCTAATACAGGCATTTATCTAACTTAATAATAAATGTATTTCGTTTAGAACTGTGAGCGAGTTCTGCAGCTCAGGGCGCTTAGTAGGTTTGTTGTTATAATTATCATCATCATCATCATCATCATCATCATCATCATCATCATCATCATCATCATCACATTGTTATTGTTATTATTATTATTGTTAGTATTATTATTATTTAAATTTTGTCTTCTGTATGCTTGGTTTTGCTCTCATTTATGTAAGTATATAAGCTTATAATCCCCTTTGCTGTTTAACCGTCTGGTCTGTTCATTGTTCCTTCTGAATTCACAGTACTGTCTTTCAAAGTAGGGCGCTGAGGTTTCGAATCGATGAGAGAGGCACGTTTATCACGACGATCAGCCAGACACTGGGTCTTACTAACCTATTAATTGATGACCCTAGACAGCTGAAGGCGATTTGGCTACATACGAGTAGCCCTGCTTATGGAAAATACTGCCAGTGAAACCTACCCGTGCGATTGCTAGAAACTTGACTTTCTTAACAGTGGCACCTGGCAATTAATTAGACGTCCTCCGCTTGGTTAACGGTGTCTGGTACGAGAAATATGTGTTTGAATCCCGCAGGACAGTGGTTTTCAACGGGATTGCCACGGCGCCATAAACGACTACCAGGGGTGCTGCAGGGGAATACGGATATACTTCTTTGGCTTTCATATGAAGTTGCATACATTTTATGTAATTTTCCGGCGAAGCCGCTATGTTAAAACGAATCTTCTTCAACTGTTACATGAGTTGATTTTTATTTTCAATATAATAAGCATTTTTTAATTGCATTTTAAGTTTATGTATTTTTCGTGTAAGCTTTTCAATTTCTATTGAAATTTGATTATACTGAATTATTTATGTGAATTTCTTTTAATTTATTTCAAATCTCAAAAGTAGTCCTTTATTGATAAATTTTAGCATTTGTAATTAGGTAGCTATTACAAAACTCATTCTAAAAAAACATAAGGCCTTATATTTATCGATACACTACTAGAGTTCCCATAGAGGAGCTGTCGAATAAGCGTTGTTTATCAGCGAAGCCGTAGCTAAATAATTTCTGAAAACCATTCCGTGGAAAGTATCCAACATTTTTTTTTTAAATTGACAGCAACGTCTCCTAACACAGAAGTGTAGCATTACAGCTGGGGCTTGTCATCCCCTATAAACAAATTCGCCAGGAGTATCTCCCTAAATACTGTAATTGGTTACAGTTTGCTTCGTACTTCGAAGTGTATTCACGTAAAATAAAGTACACATTGGTTCATTTGGCAGATGAGTAGAACGAGCGGAACATGTAATCTTAATTTGAGAGTAAACTATAAAGTCGAATCAATATACTAACCGAAGACACCATCCCACTCTTTATTACAAAATAGTACTTACAGCGGATAGCGGGGGTGGCAACACAGTGTCAAAGGGCTGTGTTATAAAATGATTACGTTATTACTTGCAGACCTATAAAGAAACCGAATGCTTCCATCGTATCCCTGATCTATCACGATATTCTCAAATTCAGTCCAGTAAACTCGGCCCGTTGTTCTATGGGTTTCACAAATTGTATTATTACATTAAATGTAAATATACTTCATGTACTCGTTATACAATTAATGAACTGTTATTTTTCATTTTAGGCCGTTCAGTAGACCAGTGGGTTAGGCGGCACCTGGCTATTAACCTACAGGTCCCGGGTTCGATTCCCGGGCCCGCACCATAAAATCAAGGATCGTTTTTCAACCAGGTTGACTCAGCCTATTGAAAATGAGTACCTGGGATAAAATCCTGGAAATAATAATGAGCGGTTGAAGCGTAGTGCTGGCCACACTGCCTTCCTTGTATGGCGTACGGCTCACATAAGGCAGCCTACCCTCCCATCTCCTACACTACTTCCGGTGGTACACATGGGAGCCATTATAGGCTATTATTTTTCATTTTACATTCATTGCTATGAAGTAACGATATCTCTCGAAACACCAAAGGAAGACGAATTAATGTGCAACAAAATTCGTGAGTACACGCTTATGAATATAATGAAATTTCCACCGTCTATATCAATAGGAAAGTAGTCCCTTCTTTCCTACTTTCCTAGTTTTTATTTTTTTTAAATAAAATCTCCAGAAAACAGTGAGTTTAAAAAGTACACTCCTAACTATCCGCGATGTTGTAGGTATGTTAATTGTAAACACAATTAATATAAACGTTAATGCTGACACTAGACCTATGTGAGGAAACTGTCGGTATTAACTGGACTCAAACGTATACTCACGCAGTTGCGTCCGTCGGGTAACCAGTGAGTAGGATAAAAGAATGTACTGGTTACGATGCTCGTCAGCGTCACACAGACAAATCACCGTTTTTGTGACCTGGATAGAGAAATGTACTGCTAAAGTATCTGAATTTCAGAGTTGTCATTCATTGGATTGCAAAACGAATCCCGTACAACGAACTTCTAGGTTTAGCAATCCCCGTGTGGAAACGTATTTCTCCGTTGATGTCGGACATCTGGAGGATATATTTAGAACAGCGTGGTGACTGCTGATCGATGCTTAAAAATAAATTTTAGTTTATATTACGTTGGATTGATTGTGTGTGCTAGGTTTGAATTTCTCTCTTGTAAACCGTTAGTTATTATTTGATTTGAGTAACAGCTAAATTGTTATTCTTGTCACTGTTGATGTTATAACAAATATTATCAATACTGTAATATTGATGATAATATTGACTCAAATATGATTACTATATTATTACAATTACTACAATTGTTGATGCTACTGATACGGTTATTACCAGTATTAATACTACTGCTACTACTACTACTACTGCTACTACTACTACTACTACTACTACTGCTACTACTATTACTACTACTACTACTACTACTACTACTACTTCTACTACTAATACCACCAGAGATTTAGCTATCTTCACCATTTGTTTCCATTCTCTTCTTCTTTCCGCCAGCAGTTTCCAGTTGCCGATTCCCAGTTTTACCAAATACGTCTACATACGCTTCCTTACCTTTTCTGTCTTCAAGGACTTTCTGTCGGCTTCATTTCTTCCATTTGTCCAATCAAGATTTAATTTATTTGCTTGGCTCGATCTAATGGACGTTAAGTAAATGTCGGACGTTATCCACTACTGACTTATTTTTTAACCCGATGTTTCGTCTAAAACGGAAAACGGAATCTCCAGGATAAAATGACTCTAAACTACAAGAAAGCAAAGCAAATACTATTTTATATAATATTTATAACTTCACTGAGTGATGGATGGTTAGATTAGAATAGTATCTATAAACATTTTATGTTTCAAATATAATTCAGCATGAATTTGGTACCTTGTTCTGGTGTTATTACAAAGCATCATTAATTAAAAGAAAAACATATACTATGTTCTAGACACTTAACAATTACACTCACACGTTCTTCTTTTATTACAGCATCATACAATTACGTCTTACAGTTATTTCGTGTCCTGGTAGTTCTTCCTCCTAATACAGAAGTATAATTTTATAATTATTTGCCTCTTATTTCATTAATGTTATGGTATAATTTGACATTTGTGATGTTTGTAAGTTTAATACGTCTCGTATCTTCGTTACAGGGAAGAGTTTCTCGCTAAGCATAGTAATCAGTTCGACGCCATTCCAGGTCGCTTCCTACACCAAAGCCATCAAAGTGACAGTGGACGGCCCGAGGGAACCGAGATCAAAATCAAGTGAGTTGACCCCACTGGTGGTCATTTAGATGTAGGCCTAACATTCTATGTTGGAGAAATCAGACACGTGTGGTGATACCACACTCCTGGCATGTTTGCAGTTAACAGTGGTCGAATGTTTGTGTACAATTTTGAAATACGGACGTTAGAGGCTCTTGGCTCGATTGTTAAATCAACGTTCCGGCTAGAATGGAAATCGGAAGCCATCTTCATGCAAAGTAAACCCAAACATAAAAAATAAAAATAACAGTACACTATTCTAATGTCAGTGTGTAGAGCGTACGACTCCAGTGACGGAGAATCAGGTGAGAGTATTGTTTATGTGGATCTAATTTTAATGTTTTATGCTGTACAGATGTTTAATCGTGCATGCAGCTACCGTTGTCCAGTGCAGCCGAAATGTTGCTTCGATAATTAAATCAGCGATCACTAACTTCCGTCTTTCGGATTCTAAATCAATGATTCCATCATCGTGTACGTTTAAAGGTGCTGTTAATTTCCGTGTTATAAGTGACAGTCAATAGCGTAGTGTATAAAAGAGTTAGGCTGTTTATAAGCGCCTGCGACGTATGTGTACGTTTCTATCTCCACACTGCAAGTTTACTTATTGTGCTGTACAAGGTTTTACGCATTTTGTTGCCAGTCGGAGGAATGACGCCCAGACAATTATAGCCTATACACATCAGTTATTTTGCAGTTGTTAATACACTGTATATATCCCGTACACATCCAACGAGGCTACTTGTACACATCCAACGAGTGCCTCGGTTTGTTTCTCCAGGTGTAGGTCTATATGACAGCAGATAGTAACTATCAGTTGTTCTACTTACATTAATGTGTGCACACAGGGTCCATTTCGAACTTTTACCTCTGATCTACGCCAAGCTTGCGGCGTTTTCCCTAAACGGTGTTATTTGTTCTACATTCGTCATTCTTCGTTAACGCGTTATCTCTTATATGGGTTGTGGCATCTTCCTCTACATTAGCGGCACAGTCTAATGTTCTCTTCTTGAGAATTTCTTCCTGTCCGATTCTTGTAGGCAACGTTCGGTTCGCATCTAGTTATCCGTTTTTGAAGGACACCTCGTCTCAGCACCATTGTCAGTTCGATGTTGTTCTTTCGGCAATGTGCTTTAGTATATGAGTCCGTGTTGACGCTCAGAACCCAAACAAGACCCTCGGCCTTCCGTTCCGCTGTTTGCTTGAGAGGCTTTAATTTATTTCGTTGTCTTTACTACGTGATTTAACAATTTTCAGACGCCGAGTCTACTTTCTTTATAACTCTCCGGGTCATTAGGCCGTGGTTCACTACTGCCGCATAAAACAGACTTTTCGGCCCCACCGTTGGAGGCTGTTTCCAGTGTAACGACTCGAGGAACTGCTACGTCCTTCACCACTTATCCACAGTACTGTGGCAAAAGATTATTAAAATTTGATCACAAAAACAAAATTTTATTATTTTAATTGTTCTAAACATTAGCTGATTTGTATTCTGCCTTCAAGGTTTTTCAAGTTTGTTTAAGTGTAGGCCTACCTAGGTTTACAGCATAACATGCCAGTCGAATTTAATGTCGTCTCTACCATTGCTGCGAATACTATGTAGGTGGAACCTTGTCATTGGTCGGTCAACCTACACTCCAGTATTGTTTGTCTCCATTTTTAAGGAACCGAGTTTGGACTGATTCTACATTGAGTTACGAGTAAACACCCGTTTTACTCCAACTTAACGAGATCGGACATAACAGTAGCCTACACAACATTAATACAGTCGGTTGAGTTACATGCCGTAACTGATCTCAGCTCTGGGTAAATGGAGTTTAGTTCTTTACTTTGAAGGGCACACTATTGAGATTTGGTTAGTGGCCGTATTGTTCTTTACTTCAGTGGAAGTAAGTGTAGTTATTATGAAAAACTTCTACGATCCTTTGATCACAAAAAAAAATACCTATACGACGGAAAATAGTCACTACATCTCACCCAGTAATTTCTGTTGAGCCATTCATTGTTTGTCAATTTTTGTTCGCCTCAGTATTAAATATTACGCAATAGTCAACAAAATAAAAACGTATAAATAAGACTACCATACGCGCTCAAGAAAGATAGTCGTGTATACTCAAAATTGCTCACCATCCTCAATTCATAGATACGATTGTACCACGAATGAAACAGGAATAAAACTTTACTTTGTAGACGAGGTACAGGGACGTACCCAGAGAGCCTGGAGTCCACAAGGACGAGTGAGACTCGGCCGAACGTATTTTCCCCGGTCGAGACAAGTCAAGTACCTCGGTGTCCTTGATCGTCGGTTCACCTGGCGTGCCCACGACCAGACGATGAGAAAAAGAGCGTCCGCTTGTCTGGCGTCTCTGTTTCCGATACTTGTCATCAAGGCTATGACACACAAGCTAGGTAAATTGATCGTAACGCGTACCTGTTGTCGATCATCACCTATGCAATCCCCGTCTGGGGTTACCTAGCCGTTGTTCATAAAAGAAAGTTGCAAAGCTTTCTCGATAGGGGTCTTAGGCTAGCGGCCAAATCCTCCTTTCGGTTCCCTTCTCGTCTTTTGAGAAGTGGACTCGGTGTCCGCTCCTTGGATGACACCGTGGGGTGACGAGCACGTAGATTTTACGTCCGAACGGCAAGGACCCAGACAAAATCCCTTATAGCCGGCCTTGGCAAGTGCCGTCCACGACCAGGTAATACTGTACTAGAACGGCCTAGTAGGAGCACGCCGTTGTAACGGCCCTTAAATTTAAATAATATTCCATTCTGGACCGGACCACAAAGTAGGAGCTCCTTCCGGAAGCTCGGACTTAGAAACCAAAGGGACGTCTCGGACGCGGATCTCTACAGCTCTGACAGCGGCGGCGAGGTACAGAATAAGGACTGTGTGATCGTTAGGACAATCATTGTTCACCGGCCGTAATCACTGCACGTGGACAGATGCCTCCAAGGAGTCACTGCATTAGGTAATGAATGATGTAAAACGCTGTTTGTCAGTCAAGCTACAACTCCAATCCTATTCCTGTTTTATTCACAGCAGAGGTTTGTTCCATTTCCATTTTCACTGCACCCAAGTTATTTCTGCTTTTCTTCTACATTCCGGGAACAAGATTCCTGTTTCACTTTCTGATTCAAGTTATCTTTTGCTTTTTTCTACTCATTGTTTTCCAGTTAGGTCCACATCTTAAAGCTCGTAATTGTAATCTGTTATTTCCATGCTAATATGTGTTCAAACTACCTCAACCTATTTCCTTCTATTCTTCCAGTTAGACAAATTATATCTAATTCATTTCATGTTACATCGGTTCTAATTCTTTTGCTACTTAAATACTCTTGTGCGGATCCGAAGAATCTCATTTCTGCAACTTGCATGTCACATCACTTTTTTGAAATAATATCTTTGTTTTGTATCCATATAAAAGCATGGGTACAAACATCACTCTAAACTTTTAGTTAAGTTTTCCTTTCTAATATCTTCTTTCGTAAATATGTCCCACAAATTTAGCTATCCCAGAAAATTGCCAGAAGTCTCTAATTCTTCTCGACGTCCTTTGAAGATTACGGCCGGTAAAGGATGATTGGCCAAGCGATCACACACTCCTTAGTCTTTACCTCGCCTGTACCAAGTAAAATTGTATTCATGGTTTGTTTTATTTATGCTACAATCGTACCCATAGTTTAAGGATGGTGAGTAGTTTTGAGTAGAAATGACTATTAAACACTGGACTTTTAAAAAGGTATTTGAAATCGAATTCTATTTACTATAGCATTGTATTCCTTAAAGTAACCGTATCCGTGAAGCTAGAGCATGGAAATATTTACTATAGTATTGTATTCCTTAAAGTAACCGTATCCGTGAAGCTAGAGCAGGGAAATATTTTTTAAATTGTGTATGAAATTGTTTCGGTAGAAGTTTCAAAACTATTTTACAACTATCGAGAAAATATTACGTTCTCGATCGTAATAGTAAAGTGTAATATCTAACGAATAAGAATAAAGATCTGATTGGCATAAGGGAAGGGAAGAAACCAATATTTTCCTAATAGCATCCGCATTCCAGAAGGATTCAGGAAACACCATGCAGTGTCAGAAGTTGAAGAAAATGTTGCCAAAAAAATAAATAAATAAACTGAAGATTTCTGACGCGATGCATTGTAGGAAAAAACTGACGATGTAACTTATGAGTGTTGAGTAAGGGTGCTTTCTTACCTGTCTCCGCTGTCTCGCTTGTAAAACTGTTTTGAATTAGGCGTGTGGACGCGCAGTACTGCAGGCAATTGTTCTTTAAACGTTTTGATATATTGTTTTTGTTTGTCCCTGCCATCGGACAGACAAACTCCAGTTGTATACGCAGTAGGTATAACAAATCACATGCAATTAGCGTTAATTGATGCTACTGTTAGCGTGAACTGTTTTGTCTGTTCAAAAACATAATAGCGTTTTTTTCTGTTGTCTGTGATTTTTCATTTCTCTGTGCCCGCTGCCGCCGACGTTAAAAGAGAAAAGAGAGACTGAAAAGAGAGAAGAGTTAACAATCTGGCTCTCTGTTTTATGCAAATCCTGACCGAGCCAGCGGTATCAAAGAGAACTAAGGGTTGATTGCGTGCGTGTGTATGTGTGTGTCTGCTGTAGGAGGGGGAGGAGAACTAATCACCACACGGCGCGGCGTTGCTATGGACGCTACTGTGTAACCACCCTTCCTACGCGCACACACACACACACACACACACACACACACACGGCAGCCACCCCCTTCCCACACATCACCACCGCCGCCGCCGCCACCTCTCGGTGCACTACATCAATTAACACTGCACATCTCATCTTCTACTCCTGCTGTTACCGCCGCGCTGCACGTTATGTTCACTTACACATACACACACACACATCCTCACAGGTACACTGTTTGCCGAGAGTTTCTGTACGCGCTGAAGGGGAAAAGTACTTCGTCAGCTACCTACGCTTTACCGGTAAATCCGGTGTCTAACAGACTTTGAAGTGAATTCGTGAAAAGCATTGTGTACGTCGCCACGGGTTTCCATCGTACGTCTGCCTGTCAGATGTCGATGGTCGCTACCGCTTTGGTTTCATACTGAGTTCAATGCTTCTACAAACAAATGGAAAATAATTACGACGTCAAATAAATTAATTGCTTCCATTCTTAAGCGGAGACAAAATCCCAGATAACGAACGTCAGAGTGTATGTCAAAAAAATTATTCATTCAGTGCGTGAGGTAATGCAGTAGCAACTTAACGCATGCACACGATATACTATACAACAGTTCCGTCTTTCCCACAGCAAACCAGTTATATCATGCGGCCTCATGCACTCTTACTACGGCCCGCGCATCGGTTCATGAATTTGTTTACTGTACTTTCAATAGTTTTTGTAAATAAAGCAGTTTTACATACATTTAACAGAAAGCAAAATGAAAATACCTTCTACTCAAAAACAGAATCCTGATATGGAAAAATTATAGGGAGGCCTACCACAAAATGTGGAGGAAAACAAATTTAATGAATGTAAAAATAATGGCATAATAATAATGTGTTACAGTAATGCCTGTTATGTCCATGTCTCTGCGCGCGCGAGCTGTCGTTTTTACAATTTTATAAAGTGCAATAGTGTCCCTTCTTTTATAATAAAATTAAAGAAACATGGGATCGAATGTTTATATTTTCTACACCTACCTAAGTAATTTATATTTTATAAACATGCACCTTATACAACCTATGAATACTAACGTTTTGTTTAGTAGACTATAATAATCTATATTTCTAATGCAAATATAATATACGTTATATAACGCCAATGAATTTTTTCTCTTAAATTTTCTCATATCTTTTATTTTTTAACTTTTAAGTTTCAACTGTTTGAGAATAAATGACTAATTACGTACACAAATTTATATTTAAAAAAATAGAAAACTTGTTGGCTGTTAATAACTTATTTTAATAAAAGGCATTTAAAATTTTTGAAAAATTTAATAAATACAAATTAGCAAGTAGGCTGTAGGCTAGATATTTATATACAACGTATAGACCTACTATATTTGAAATGTTGCGGTCCCTCGCTGTTTCAGTGTCACCAAGTTGACCCTATAAGTTATGTGATTTCACATGACGTCTATAGTCTGTGTTTCACCAGACTTTCCTGCCCTACGCTGCCATATTCTTTCTGCTCTCGATGACAGTTTTTCTCCTTCGGATATCTATCAGTGTTTCTCACATTATACTTTCACATATCCTCTTTGCCTTCCATTTCTCTTTCACCGATTAACACGCACGGGATATCTTTCGGTGGGTTGACAATAGTTACAGTTTTGGCCTCGGCCGCTCAGTTTCTATGCCTACGCACCGTCACCTATTATCTAGATGATACATTCCGACGTCTAGACATTATCCTTAGGATTGATAATTTCTATTTTCAATTCCTTCATGGTTTACTTGTTTACTGCGGTTCCCACTCATATTTTTCTTTAATATTCTATCACCATCAACTGGATTCATACTTCATTTTCTGTTATCTCCTTTAGCTCCTCATCAGTTTCATTTAATAACTTCTCTGCTTCCATTTTTCGATAACCTCGCTGTTGATAATAGAGATGTTGAAATTCAAACATCTATTATTTCCTCCAATATCGTTTCCTATTATTGAAATATTATGTTTCATACCCTTCGTTAATGACCAAGTTTAGATTAGCGTCTAGCAGAGAATATTGTAAATGAATTCGGTATGGTACCCTTTTTATAAGTATTCTTTGAAGAGTTTATAATGCCACAGTAGTGCTACGTTTGCTTAAGGTTTGGTTTCGTGCGTTTCTGGTACTTGTTATCGAATTAACTGTTTTACACACACACACACACACACACACACACACACACACACACACACACACACACACACACACACACACACACACACACACACACACACACACACACACATACGTATAGACACGTATGTGTGTAATCATTTAGAGAAGTCATAGCTCATGTCAGCGTGTGACTGCCGTTATCTGCATGACTTCGGTCGGGGAAGCTTCCGAAGGAACTGATCAAAGTAAGGTGACAATGATAAACACCGTACGACAGTGAGCCGCTCTTCGGTACAGACGTAACAACTCACTTTCTTTTTTGTTTTTTGGAAAGTACAGGGGAGGCACTAACCGTCAATATGTAAACTTGCAAATAGGCCTACCGAAAGAAGCAAAATTCTGTTAACCGTTCTTGTAAAGTTTGCCTTGTAGCCATACGATTATTTTTAATGTACGTGAATGCAGTAAGACTGTGTCGAGTGACGAGCAATGTAATAACACAAAAGTGAAGTAAAGACGTTCATGGATTTTATGTGTAAATATGGAGGCCTAACAATCTAAGAACATTTTATGTAAGTGGATAAAGACGACAAAATAAGGATATGCGACTGTTACAGTGATGACGGCGGAGAATATAACAGGAAACGGTAAGCTTCGGATCCATAGTTGTGACGATTTTAAGTATATCGAAAATCGCACAAATTAAAATTTTTAATTTTAATAAGTAAAAGTATAATACACCCTTACCTATACCCAGATTCCTGAATCAACTTGAAACTTTCCAGTACCAACACGCCAAGAAAGGTATTAAGTAAAGAATAATAATAATAATTACTTTAATTATTAAAAATGCGACTATATAAATAAAGAAATCCCTAAGTCATAATAAAGTAAACATAAAGTATTTACATTCTAATTAATGAATAATTAATAATATATAAAGTACGAACTATTTTCTTAGTGCGTAAATACGCACCAGCTTACTGAGCCCTCGCCCCTAAACTATACGCGCATTCGCCAGTAGAACTTCGCCATGAAAAGATGTGAGTTGTGTGTTGTCTACATACACATAAGTGTATGGCGTTAAACGTAGATTCAACGTGAGATGGTTTTATTGTGAATAATGTAGTGTGTAGAGTTAGTGAGAATACATACAGAAAGAAAAAGGTAGCCAACACATCTCTTTTTAAAATATAAAATGTAAGTGTAAGATAGGTAACTACTAGACTTTAGTACTGCAAAGTGAGAACTATAATTAAAAAAAAAATGTGAACTACAAAAGTCTGGACCAAGGAAAGTGAAACTACAACAGTTGGAACTTCAAGTAAACAACCGATCTTCGAGAGCAGAAATAATCAACCCAATGTAGATTCACCAGGAACAACGTACTCCACCCTTAGAAGACGACAGGAGATGCCCCAAGGATACAACAACAACCTCATATGAAATTAAGGTGATATCAAACCACAACTTTTGTCAATTTCGCCTTAATAAAAGAAGTAACAAAGAACTTTAAAGAACTTTAGCAATGTAAAGAACAAATTATCAGATTTGTAAATTTTGTAATTTTGTAATGAAGTAATTGTAACCGCAATGTATAGATAAATGTAAGATAATAATGTAGAGTATCACCAATATTATTCTTCCAATAATATGGTTGAAGTTTTGATAAATTAATTATTTTGAGAAAGTTGAGACCCGGATCCGTGGTATTAAAACTAACATCTATATGAATAAATTTTGAGATAAAACGAATAATATACTTAAGATCTTTAAAGCAGTAAAAGCAGAATTTACTAAAATAACTTTTCTTTAAAATCAAGCATAATATTTGAATAGCAATAAAGAGATGTTTTCGCTAACACCTAGTGAGTGAATAAATTTATGCAAACCTTGTCAATTTCCTATATCATAATTGTTTTGTAATTTGTTGGTAAGTATTTTTACTAACAACGGCAGCTAGTTTAATTTACTGGTAAAGAATTGAACTAGTTCCCGACTTTTGTGTTGTCTTAACAAGGAAAACGGCACATAGTGTCGGAACTCTGTTACGTACGTCTATACTACGCCGGTAAAAGCTGTTGGAGGAATGAATCTGTTAACAGGTAGCACTCAAATATGAATCCGTTTATACAAAGACGTAAGCACTAACGTAAGCTTATTTATAGGGCTAATCTGTTTTAATATCTTGTTTTTGTTCTTTCCGTATTTCGCCTTCTTCCTGGACACATCCTTTACATGCGAAAATTCCAACTTCTTTGCTATCGCCTTATAGTTGCTACTAGCAAATGCACTGAGAATGTTTAAATGATTTGTCCATCCAATTCATGTGCATCTCTTCACAAAACTAGCCCAAGTCTCTATTTTACAGGAAACATAAAATGCTGCCCAAACAGCAGATCTCTATTCTGGCCCAAGTCTCTCATCCGCGTATCCCGTACAGTTCCCTTTACATACACAATCCAAGTAGTAATAAGGAAAGCTGACGAATACTTCCAGTTTTATGAATTTCTTTAATGGCCCGCACTGCATATGTAGGCTATTTAAAATTTACAGTAGTTTACTACACGAGTATCGAAATATTATTTATTTAAACGTAAACATTTAATCTTAAGTAAATTTAATTTAGACGCGCGGATGGGTGATCTTTCCGATTCGTTTTGTTTTATGTGTCTCCAAGTCACGTTTATTAACTAATTAGAATTAATATTAGGCATTACCTGTATTGACTTCCCGTCTTGTGACTTATCTGTTTTAATTTCTAAAACGACGCGTTTCGAGGATAAATCCTCATCTTCAGGTTTTAATATTACAAAAACATCAAATTCACCCGAACGGGGTCGTCAATTACTTAAAACACATAAAAACACCACACATAATTTTACATTGATACAGTCTCGGCACAGTCCTATGCGCATCGTCTCGTTGCCAACGATTAACTCTTTAATTACAGTTAATCGTTGGCAACGAGACGATGCGCATCGGACTGTGCCGAGACTGTATTAATGTAAAATTATGTGTGGTGTTTTTATGTGTTTTAAGTAATTGACGACACCGTTCGGGCGAATTTGATGTTTTTGTAATATTAAAACCTGAAGATGAGGATTTATCCTCGAAACGCGTCGTTTTAGAAATTAAAACAGATAAGTCACAAGACGGGAAGTTAATGCCTAATATTAATTCTAATTAGTTTTCCGATTCGGTACCGATTTCGCCCCTCCCCAATGAGATCAACAAACGACCGAGTCTTCAGACGCTAGTTGGCAACAAAGAGATCACCGTATTCATTTAAACATCGTAAACGGCCGTCAAATATTTCAGCGATCCGAGTGATGTGGTCTGTCGTGAAGACGAACAGTGAGCAGTTTCTGTGATTGTTTACGTTTTGGGGCTGGAGCCGCGGAGGTCGCGGCGGAGACGCTTTGACACCGACTGCCAGCCAGATGCCACACACACCCCTTTGTTCTCACATACACACACACAGATGCCGTTTAGAGTTACATATTTTGGCTAACCAAGTCGCCGCTAACAATCCTACAGTAACGCGCACAATCCTCAGGCCTATGCTTTTTATCTTAGGTTTTTTTCCTTTATCTCATTTTTACCCTAACTTCTTTCTGCTGATTTTAAAAGTGAATTTTTATTAAAACTAGTCTTGAAGGCAAAGTGTTATTATGTCTTGTAACGCGAAATCTAACTATGTACAATCTAAATTTAAGTGATATTCGCGTTTTAAGGTTTCAGTCGTCTTGCTCATTACACTACACTTTATTTTCAACAAGACGCCACTAAATAGTTTGATCCTCTTCAGTCTTCTGTTCAGGTTGTGATTAACTGGGAAATGTTACGCCTCAATTTTGACGAGTTGCTGTTGTCGCCTTGCTTGCAATGTGCATACCAAGACATCAATATGTCGCTATTAACAGCGAGAATTGAAGCGTACATACTTACTACATTGCGTAGAACTTTTGTTCTCGTGTTTTTCCTTTATTGAAACAGATTGTCGCCCCATGAATCTGGATGTCGCTGACGCACAGGGCAGCTCAAATATAATTTGGCAGCTAATATTGATTTTATTAAAAAATTGTGTCAAGCACGTTGAAAGAAAATAATACTGTATTTACATTAAATTAGTTGCTTTTCCTGTACACTCTTCAGTGTTCGTGGAGGTGGGCTAGGAAATGCAAAAAAATTGTATATTGGTCAAGACAGCGATGATTTGATTATATGTTTAGGATATTACACTTGGTTATAAAAAAGTGAGGAATACAGATGCTTTTGAGCAAGACAGAGCCTGTATAAAATCAACAGCGATGACATAGAATTTGGGTGATTCAAAATCAGGAATGTTAACCATTTCACGTATTTGGGTTCAGTAATATAACAGGAGAGACCTTTAAAATTGAAAATTGGATAACTATAGTAAACAAGAAAGAAGGCCGATTGGCATGTCAAGATCATTGTTGAAGGGTAGTAACGGCATGGCTAGAACAAAAAGTTCATGTATAAGTCAGCGGTGAAAGTCTATTGCTCTATGGTGCGAGGAGTGGATGGTGAATAGAGTACAACTCAAAATACTAGGAGCTAGAAAATAGAGTTTAGGAAACGAGTAACGCAGGAGTCAAGTTAGTATATGTGATTACGAAAATGAAATGTGATATGTGTATTTCCTTGTGATATGTGTCAAGGAAAGAAAATGATTAAGATCGTATGGTGATGTGAGGAGGAAGTATATGTATTGCCAAAGACAGTGATGCTCTGGGAACCAGAAGGAAGACCAAGCTGAAAGCCGATTAACACCTAAGTTCATGAAGTGAGAGAAAGCATGGAGCTGAGAGGACTACAAGATGAAGACATAATGGAGAGACAAAATGGAAAAGTAGAATAGTTACTTCTTTGCTAGTTGGTTTTTGCTAACGCGTCGTTTATGTATACTTTAGTTGAGGAAAACACATAAAAAAGTAGACCAGAGTTCATTCGGTGGTCTAAGTTCGTTTTTCACACTTTAACAACAAATTTATCTCTAGATGACTCTATGAATAGAAATGTATTTTTCATTTTAAGCAACTTATAAAGCAACAACTTACACTACGTAGCCTAACTCAATGAGTAGAGCAATATTACGAATTCCGTAAGTCAGGGCTACTGAAAGAGATTTGAGCTTCCGCATACCAATCTTTATGCACGGTAAAGTTATTTTATACCAAGAGGATCGTCTATAAGTATCCCAATAAACAAGTGACTGCCGATCTAAGTAATCGACCATCGACTAACGAAGGTATAGTTGACTGAATAATTTTCAATGCCTACGAAGTTAGAAGTTGAGAGGTAAAGATGACGACTAACCTATTTCTTGCATACTGATACGAGAGTTTAATAGAATTCTGATATGAACGTGAGTAAGGTCTGTCGACAAAACTGCGATGCGCAACACCGGTTATGAATTTCTGCTATTAAGTTATAAAGAGTCCCAATAAATTTCATATTATAGGCGATGTGTAGCGCACGGTAAACACTGCAGACGCCGCCAGATGTTCGCTGTATATTGAGGCGTAAACAAATCCAAGCTGTTGAAAAACTACATTGTAAACTCCGTAAGACTGGGCTCGCAGCCGCGGCCGACCACATTAGCGATGTTGCAATTCGCTTTGTTTATAATCGATTGTTCCACCCGCACCAGCAGGAGCCACCATGTCCGAAACATTGATTAATACCAATATTTGCTAACGTATTACCGAAAATTTTATTACCAAAACTAAGTTTTTAGAAAATTCCATATTAATCGACACGGAGTCAAAATTAGCAAAACAATTTGCAGCAGTATAATGGGAGCATCCTAAACTAAGTATTAATTAAGATTATATGAGAACTATGATATTATTTAATGGAAGTAAGGTGCACAACAGCTTATTAAAATAGACAAAGTGTAGAGCAAATGAAGCATTCCAGTATTTGACAGTGATAATTGAAGAAAATTGGAAGATTGGAAAGAAATGCATTGCAGGGTGGAAAAGACAGGAAGAATGGACAGTTCATCATCATCATCATCATCATCATCATCATCATCATCATCATCATCATCATCATTATCATCTTCTTCAAGGATTAAACCAAGGATGGTTTGTTACGGTTTCAAATAGGCAAAGATTAGAGCTGGTCACTCCAGCGCTTCCTCGGACGTCCCACACCTCTCCGTGCCCTCGGCTTATAGTTCCATAGTTGTTTGGGTATGTAGTCATCCATTCGGCAAAGATGTTCCCACCAATTCAGCCGATACTGAGCGATCCTGTCGAGTATACTCATAATATTCAGTTCCTGCCGTATATCTGTGTTTCTTCTATGATCATGGAGAGTATACTCTGCTACGTGCCTGAGAAATCTCATTTCAATCTCTTGGATGCGACTGCCCTGGTCTTTCGTTCAAGTCAAATTCTCAGACCCATAAAGAAGTGTGGGAAGGGCCATCACCTTGTAGAATTTTAGGCGAGTTCCTTTACTTGCTGACTTAAGGGTTCGCCTAAAGGTCCCGCACATAATTGAACTGTTGCAGCTTATTCAAAACGTCGTTGCTTGCATTATAAGACACACTGTAGCCAAAATTGAACACCCTTAACTGAGTATTAATTAAGATTATATGAGAACTATGATATTATTTAATGGAAGTAAGGTGCACAACAGCTTATTAAAATAGACAAAGTGTAGAGCAAATGAAGCATTACAGTTTTTGACAATGATAATTGAAGAAAATTGGAAGATCGGAAAGAAATGCATTGTATGGTTGAAAAGACAGGAAGAATGCACAGTTCATCATCATCGTTATCATCTTCTTCTTTCAAAATTGCTAACTTGTTCCAGGACAGTACCATCTATAACAATCTTTGCCCGTACGGGATCAGTTCCACGAAAAGCCATCACCTTGGTCTTAAGTGTGGATGAATCCACAATTCAAAGAAAAAATATGTTTATAGAAAAAGATAAGTACCAGGTTATGTGAATCAGTAACGTAATTAGGTCAACACTCCATTATGTGAGCATTTGCAGTGAATCGTGGACGCACAAGCAGAAAAGCCTGAGTCAAGAATAAGTCCCACAGAAGCAAGGTCCCTGCAAACAATACAGGACGAAATCAAGAATAGATGAGATAATCAATGAAACATTTAGACAAAAACTGTATCATATTTTTCCTCTACACACAAAACAAAATGTTTGAAGTGCATGCACATATGATATTGTTTGTACACATTATGATAGTGCAACAACTTCAGATATCATTAAAACATTACACACTGTACTACCTGTGAAAAACGGGCGATTGAGAGTGCATGAAATCTTTGAAATCATGGGCATCTCATGTGAGCATATGTATTATATTTTAATTTAAGAACTTGGTATGGAAACATTGGCGCCAGATCTTTTTTAACAAAGAATTACAGCATATTGTTTTGATTTTTTCCTATTTTTCAAGACACGCAAATTTCGAATAGTCAGTTTACAATTAATAAATTGATAGGTAGACTTGAAAATTAACAGGTGCTTACGTGAAATATGAATTTTACATTACACGAAATATTTTAGTTCTACCGCTAGGTTATAGACGTTGCGCACCGAACTTACCAACTAGCCCTCGAAATTGAAATAACCACAAGAAACCTTTATGAAACAGAAGTATAGAGAAGGAGCAAAAGAGGAAGGTCAATGGAGTACGTACAGAGAGTATAAAAGAACAAGCGAAGGTGAACATCAAGTTACATGTAATTTTGAAAATCGTGCTTAATAATAAACAAATGAAGGGGAAAATGTATAATAATAAAAGTGTAAAAGTATTGACTATACGTGAAGGCCATTCAGTTTGGTTATGATTATAATTTAATCTATTTTGTTGTGTTGTTATGAACTTCATAAATATGAATAAATAATACAATTTTGTACCTATATTTACTGGAGACACTTAGTATTGCATTTTTAAAACTTAAGTCAAAAGCTTTCGGGTAATTGTTCCCTAACGATGGTCAATATCAATGACGAGTGACGCGTAATGTCAAGACAAAATTCATAAGAATCAATTTATAAAATATGCACATTGGGAACGCGAAAAAACGAAATATAGTAGAAAAGTTAGTGGCTCCGTCTTGCAGAATGATACGGGTGGCGTTCGTGCTGTAAACGAGACTGCCCGTCAAATATTTTGTGTGGTTTGTCAGAAAGCCAACAGTGAACACGCAAGAAAACCGTAAGCTACACGGACGTCTGCCCCCCCCCCCACAATACACACACTGAGACATGAAACTTAAACGACTTTACACAAACAAACCAGTTTAATAATAATCTACTGTGAATTTATGCTTCGCTAAGCACAAACCACTAAATACAGTTTTGTCAACACCGTTTTTGTATTTATATCACGATACATTTAGTAGACTAATTATTAAAAAAGCAAATTTCAACCCAGTTACATTAATAGGCTACTATTAAAATCTCATTTGCTAACTAGTGCCAAGCACTATTCCATATATTAAATGACTTTTCATGCATATAATGTGCTTGAAATAAAAATCCTAGAAAAAGAGCACAGTTGAATTACATTGTAATATAGGTACTGCAATCTTTCAGAAGTTAATGCAATTAAACTTTATGGGGAAAGTTACTTAACGAACTAATTTACTTTTGTCTGAAGTGGGAGACAAGATGTCATGAGCTAAAATAGAAATCGTATAGGGTCTATCGGTTGAGGTTTGAAAACAGAATTCTAGCGAGTCTGAAAAGTAAAGTGCTTCCAAAAAAAATAAGTTAAGTCAGCGGAGGTTCGACAATAGACTGCTAATATCAAGAAATGGAGATTGCTGTCATACAATACGAAGTTCCCAATTATAGGCCTGTAGTTATGTCCAATAAGAATCCAATAATAATGTCATCAGCAGACGTTTTTAATATAAAAAAATTATAAAGGCTTGGAGTACTGGTACAGATATAGTCCATGTAAACTCGCAAAACGGTTTAAAAATAAATTCGGACTGACCTAGCACGTGTTTTTCTATATTTATATATGAAGATATTTTAACAATATGTCTAGTAAGTGTAGAGTAGACTTTATAGTATTCATGGTCCCTCAAGCAATGTAAAAGAAAAACAGTGATATTCAATGTAGGAAACTTTAGAATGAGACAAATGTATGTTCCAGTCCTGGTCTATGCTGATTATATTGTCTAATTGCAAAAAGTACGAATTGCAGAATGCAGTAACAAAATGGGGCGGGCAAATGCCATCGGGGACAGAGGTATGAGACCAACATTTACGGAAGCAAAGCAACCAAGCTTGGAATATCAGGCCTAATTACCTCAGGCTGATGAGGAAACAAATCAGAAAGCAAACCAAATGTATTCCTAGCTTTTTAGTTTAAAGTGGGTACAAAGAAAATCAAAGAAGTCAAGTTACATATACACAAGATAATTTTCTATCCACGTGTAGGATAGGAAGCCTCGCCCTGCTAGGGAACTATAAAATATAGATTGCAATGAAAGCCAGTGAAATGAGGTTTTCGAGGCTGGTTGTCTCTAAGGAGAGACCAGGAATATACGACTAACGAAAATCTGTTCCAGTAGTAATCATTTATGGAGCCAGTAAACAGAAAAGCATTGGTTTTCGTCATGTAATTGAGGTTCAACGAAAGAAAGCTGAAGGTCATCATGGAAGCGCGCCAAGGTGGTGGGGGAGGAAGAGGAAAACCAAGATTGTAGATAAGTGGAGTAGCGAAAGAAAACAGAAAACCTCTGTAGAGGTCTCAAACAAAATTACTGTAGCATTACTTGGGGACACTTAAAAACTAACCGATTTTAGGCACGATTTATTAAACATAGGTTATGAACTGTAACTCGTCCTTACAACGAAGAATTATGAACGTTAATAAAAGAAACTCGCGACCGTCTTACGGCGAATATGTGAGAATTAATAGTCGGTCTAAAAAGTCAGGAGAAAGAGAAGATTCAAGAATAACACGATTTCTAAACCATGTTTAACAATGCTACATAAGATAATGAAGAGGTGCAAGTTTTCATAAGCACGTGTAACCTACATTAATTTTGAATTAGCTCAATACTTTTTATTAGACAATAGGTATTGTATGGAGGGCGCGCGAGTGTTTATGATATAAGCGTTAAAATTTACGACGATGAGTCTTCGCCAGAGGTGGGGACCGTGAATGTGGGTGTGCGGTCGCAGCGAACGAGAACGCTGAACATGTGTGCCGACCGGTTGCAGTACAAAACGCAAACAAAAATTAATAGATACAATACAGTATAAATATTTGCAAGTACGTGAACACAAATTGTGCCGGGGCGGATGTTTGGCTTGCCTGTGCCCGCCACGGTACCCGTTATTGATCACGTGTCTGCCCTACCGTTGTTCAACAACAATCACTATAAACGATAAACACTTTATAAAGGATGTCGGGATTTTATGTCGGTTGCGCGGCGAACGTAACTACAGAACGCTCGCGTGAATAATAACTGACGACGCTCAATAAAATCGCAGTATTATTGGAATTATTAAGAGTACTGCGCTTAGAGGGGTTTCGAGCGGATGGGTGCGAAGCGTTTTCTCTAAAAATCAGAAATTAATACAATTCCTTTAAGCAGATCTGGGGTGTTTTTGAGTTGACCTTGGGGTTAGTACAGCTACACTAGTTCACAGAAAGAATCCTGACAAGGTAAATGTCAGGGAGGTGGACAAGTAGGCACTCGACTTTTATACATCGCCGAGGTAAAACATACGTTCGCTGTCTTAGTAGTTTTCGGACCGCACGAGGTGAACACGATCCTAATGCTAATCGAAGTTTACAGGTCGCACGTCGATCAGTGCTGAAACTGTTTTACGAAGGAAGAAAGTTGGAAAGACAGCTAACTTGACATGAGTTTTCAAGAAAAACTATCGGCACAACTAAGTCATCTGATCTAAGATTAATTAGTTTCAAATTTTACACTTACATTTTTAGAATTATAAAAACGCTTACAAGTGACTTTCTTGTTAATCTATAATTATAATTACTTAAATATAAAAAATGATATTTTTCGGTGTCTATTTGGAAGTTAGACAAATACTGAATTTAATAAATAAATGCGAATGACTGTGGCTAACAACAACTTTTCTGCCTACTTCCATTATTATTTTTCTAAGTACTAAGCATTAAGAAGTTAAGGATATGAATAGCTTCATTTTTTAGACAACACATGGACTTTTTATCCTGAAAGTCAGATATACGTGATGCTTATAGAGTAAGATACATTCCTGACAAATTTTTTACGGAAGCAGATCTCGTATCGGAAAGACTAAAAATCATTTTGTTATTAAACAGTAAACAGAAAGTGGAGAAGATGTATTTTTACCGGAAAATATGGTGGTAAGAGATTAGAATAAAAATTTACAGGCATTGCACAAATGCAGTTCACAGAGAAGGGCATTGAAAATGCTTCAATAAATCTAAAAAGTACATATATTTATTTTTCTTCATTTACCAATGTACAGATTATTAGTTAAATGTAGTCGCATTCATAAGCGCGCACGGAGAGAAGCTCGCTGTTCTTCTTGAGATTCATCGATTTCTCTTGGAAGTATAATCATCGGACGATGCGTAGTGAAATATGAAGCGTATGGGACCACTTCGGTTGGTCGCAACTTATAAAATACACCATCAATCGTAGTACCATTACGAGTGCTTATGATATTTCGATCAGATGCTAAACGTACCGAATAAAATTCTTCCAAATATGCGAGCAGTCGTCCAGCTTCGGGCAGTTTCAAGTTGTAGTTAAAATCACCACATATAATTAACGGGCTCCAGTATAAGTCATCGGTACGTGACGTATAGCTGCAAACGCTATAAACGTTAAAGCGCAAAAGAGCGGCGTCAAATTAGTTCCTTCTACACTCGAATCGGTGGAAGTCTGAGCCGTACTTCCACTCGCTTCCTCCTGATCCATCGCTCCGTAATAAATTCTTGTCTGATGTACTACCTTAAGATAAACTTAAGGGGATATGGCACTGAAACTCACCAAAAAATTCAAAATTTATTACGTTATTGACAACAAAGAATTAGTTTCTATGGAAACTCACCGGTTCCCATTTTCGATCACGCACCAGCGATCGGCCGCAAATGTGCGAAACGTCCTTATAAACATTTTCAATGTTAAAACTTGTTCTCTTACACTTTAAATGATGTGAGTTAACAGGTAGGAACACTTACAAGAACTGCTGATGAAGAAAACTGCATATATCACGCTCGTAGTTTATTTACACCGAGGCGTGAACCGTTACAGTCAGTGTCGACTATGTCCTTGATTAGATGCGCTTCCACTCAACTCTGTCCTCTGCTTACCTCTTCCAATTTCTGACCCCCAGACGTATATACAAGATGGCCTGTCCGTCTTCATCTGGGCCTTTCTCTCGACCTTCTCCCCCTGGTGTGGTCAGGAACACGTTTATCCTTCTCTTTCTGCCATTTCCTCTGGCATTCGCTGCACATGTTTTCAGCCCATCTTGTCCTTCATTGTTTAATATTGCTACTATGTCCGGTTCCCATAAGACCCATACACTCGGCATTGTCCTAATGCTTCAGACATATTTATCTTGACTGTAGTAAACAGAAATTGAGTCTGCAATATAAAAAATTAAAAAAATAACTCTCGCATTAGGTTAAATTAATAAAAAATCATTACGAAGTCTTAATTTAATTAAACTACACCACAAAAAATTGTACAACCTCTTACAGAAAGTATTTATAGGAACGATCTGAATATGTATAATACTCTATGTAACTTCCTTTGAAGTATTTTTACTGACGTTTCGTAAGTAAGCGGTGATCACTTCCAAAAAATTGATTTTCGGATGACTGTGTGTGCGCGTGCGCGTGGGAAATTTGGATCTAAATGATAAGCATTTATGTAAAATATAAGTAATATAATATTTAATTAAATATTGAACTATACAATATTGTTACGACGTTCACAGCAGTCGTCATGGATACAGTGGAAACAGAATAAGTGACACTATTGAAGTAATTAATTAGAAACATTAATTAGGCACAAACAGTAGTTAGAAATCAACATAAGGCACTTTTATACAATAATTCAAGTTTAATTCGTCCAACAACTACAATAAATGTCACCTTATTAAGTTTCGCACTAATTAACACAACTATCACTTCACACTAAACAGCCACAATAACTTCAAGCCACACATCTGAAATCGCCAAGTGTAACTGAACTGAGCCGCTTCGATATCCAGTATTTATACTTAGACATACTTAGACGGCCTTGCATTGTAGTCAGATAGAGTTCCTGGATGCTGGTGGAGTAAGTAGCCGAGTAAACGTCTGGAAGGGGCACGGCAATCTCGAAGAATCCAGAACGTTACGTAAGGAAGTTCACATTATTTTACGAGAAATCGTGCCCTTTAATTCACTGACACAACACCAGCGAGCAGCCGCCTTGGCTGATTGCACCATTGTGTCTGTCTACCCACGAGTTTAAGCATAATGTCAACTGCTTGGGATCCCGCTGACTTTCCAACACACCTTTAGGTCTTCCCCTCGGGTCGTGCTGTACCTCCTGTAGTTTTTTACTATTTCTTGATTAGTATGATGTGTCTTATTCTGTTCAGAACTTGATCTTGCCACTTGCGTTTCTGTAACCTATTGCAGGAAATAAGATCGTAAGTGGTAAACGGGGTGAGGAGTTAAGGTCTTCTTATGTACTCGAGCACACCTGACTGACGCGGGTGCTATATGATGGTTCCGTTCCATCGGTACTACTACTACTACTACTACTACTACTACTATTACTACTACTACTACTACTACTACTACTACTACTACTACTACTGCTACTGCTACTACTACTACTACTACTACTACTACTACTACTACTACTACTACTACTACTACTACTACTACTACTACAAATACTACTACTAATTTTTACTCGAATTGACTATGACTTACGGAATTGCGCGAACTGCGATATAGGCCTATGTACGTATATCCTCTAACATATCCTTGCGTGTCTCATAACAAACCTCTAACTTACGTGTCGGCCAGTCCGATTGTCTTGTTCTTACCAGGAATTTTCATGGTAGTCTGAATACAAATGTAAATCCCGTAAAAACGGGTGACTGGAAACTGCCGTTATTTGAAATTAAGACTAGTGTCTTTAGCGAGAGCAACAGAATGGTGCAATTATTAAAAAGAACGTGGAATAATAAGTTAAACTTCATGGGAATTGTGGGACGAAATTTAATTACTACTCAGATATTTACAAATAGCTTTGTGCTGAATTTTAAATGTATATGAAAAATTAGCACAATGAAATTAGTTTTTGGAGGGAGCTAGTAAAATATACAACTCGCAAGCACCGCGTTGGATTACCCGCTTTAACCCGTCATATACGTTTGGATACAAGTTTTTTGGGAGTCGGGGATAAGACATATTTTCCGAATTTCAAATATTTCATAATTTACATCTCTTAGGAAGCTTTAACAAAAGCGCTAGCACATTATTCTCGCCAGGACTTAACGTAATAACTAATTACCACACTTCAATAGGAGTGGTAGAAAGTTGTGTACAATCAACCAGGGCAGTGCTAATGTCGTAGATATAGACCCAACCAATGTTTTAACGAGGATAAATGATTATTTCTACTCCGCTTTGTCAAAAACGTTTAAGACACCCTTTGGAATCCGTAGACTTGAGTCTTTCCTCTTTATTCCATTTTAAAAAATTTATCCATCGGTACATCCTATATTATCATATAATCTTCCTGACCACTTCCTTCCTAATTTATCTAGGTAATACAGTAGGCCTATGTTGTCTGTTTGGTTTTTTAAAAGTATAGAATCTTCTTCCGTATATTTAAAACAGCATCATTAAGAGGATATCTTAAATTACGAACTTGCTTGTGAAGTTTATAAAATTACTTATCAATTTTTTACCATAGGCAAAAAATGATTTCTCCCAGAACGATGTCTATAAACAAAATAATTATATACACGTTTTTACCAAAAGCCATATTATGTCTTATAATTACGTAAAACTATATAATCTCGTGATGGTAACGTCACGAGAATCTCTTATTCGCTCACCCTCAAAATTACAGTGTATGTGTTTATAGTTTCACGAGAATAATTGCTTTTAATTTAGATTATTTAATAGTTGTGTTTAAACAGTGGTAGGCCTACTTAATATTCTCTGTACAAATCAGAGATTCGGTGCTACAATAAGGATCGCGAAACGAATAATATCAATTAGTTAAACAAGGGTAGAAAACGGAAAAATAGAGGGAGCCAGCGAATTAAACTGAATCAGATAGACAGAGAGATGGAATGAGCGTGTGTGTGTGTGTGTGTGTAAGAGAGAGAGAGAGAGATAGACATCGACAGGATTCTTTTACCGCCATGGGGCACAATACAGTGCTTTATTTTATCGGAAGCAAGCAAATAAGGCTTTATATAATTGTGTGTGAGTGTGCGCGTGTGTGAGTGTGGCCAACTTCACAATAGACGCGAGGTATCTAACAAAGTCCACACATGAGGTTTGTTTGCCAACGACTCGGCTCCGTTTCAAACAATCTGCTGAATTAATTAAACGAGTTTTGTTAAAGTTGAAACAGACTCGCTCCCATATCTCTCTCTCTCTCTCTCTCTCTCTCTCTCCTGTCCACTACTCTGTCTGTCTTCTCTCTGTCTCCTGTGTTCTCCCCCTTCTTGTTCTCTCCGCGCATCTCTCTCACTACAGTTTTCCTGATTGCTCTACTTTTTACTATACTTTCTGTCACTTGATATGTTTGTTGCCTATTTTCTCTACCTTCTATTATTTTCGCTTTTTAATTTCCTGTTTTGGTTTATATGTCTCTCTCTCTCTCTCTCTCTCTCTCTCTCTCCCCTTATCGCACTTCCTCTCCATCTTTCCTCCCTGTCTCTGTCTGTCTGTCTGTCTGTCTCTCTCTCTCTCTCTCTCTCTCTCTCTCTCTCTCTCTCTCTCTCTCTCTCTCTCTCTCTCTCTCTCTCTCTCTCTTTCTCTCGCTCTCTCATTTCTATCACTCGTCCCCAGATTCCCCTTTTACAATATTCATAATTTTAGAATCGCTTAATCTTAATTTTTTCATCACTGGTTAATACTGAACTAACACAAGTACAAAGTACAGTTTGAGAGAGTATTTAGTTATAATTGATAGAAAGAAACAACTTCGTTGTCTTAATCTACAAGCCCGTAGTAGCGTGTTCTAAAGACAGAATCGCGTGTAAGCTTACGTGTATTTTGAGTGTGACACCCTTAACTAGTAACAAATTCTGTTAGTTTAAGTTAGATTATATTAAGCTCATGGGATTCAATGAATACGCATGGGCGCGTGTGTAAACATTTATAAATTTATATTAACTTCTAAAACTCATACTGCAACGTGCAAGTTTTAAATTGGGAGTTCGTAACGCTTTCATAAGAACGATAGTATTACGACATCCTGGCACACAGGAGTAGGAATTGGCCACTCAAATGCTAAGTTTGCCAGATATGTAATGCTACGTTTTTAGACGAATATAATGGTTTCTAATAAATACACTAACTTTATAAACTAGGCTATTCATAATTTCAAGTAGACTTGCAGTTTTTTTTATAAAGCGCTTAGGCCTAAATCAATTTTTCTAAATTTTGACTTTTTCAGATTCCTTAAAAATATCTTTCTTTCTTTCTACATAATTTGAAGAGATCTTTAAGTGGTAAAAGACAATATACAGTAACTATTGCCCTTCATGTATTGCAGACTCAGCCGAACATTATTGATACCGACTTAGAGTTTACATGTTCTGACATTGTTTAATAACGTTTATGAAGTTGGAGGGAGGTTATGACAGGGAAAATAGGAAGGGGGAACATGTCGCGGAAATAATATCCATAAGTAAATAAAGGAACGTTTTCACAAAATAAATATCAAAAACCTTTTTAATGTGTACAACACACACACACACACACACACACAATATGCACATATATACCCTATTTAAATATATTGGGTACAATTCGGGCCATTGGTTGATTCACAATTCAATTGGCACGATGATTCACGAAAATAGTAAAAATAAAATTTCCAAACATACATGATGTATTTATTGTTTTACAAAAAAAATGCAAGGCAGTATTTGAACACAATTTATAAATAACCTGCTTAAAAAAGGCGTGTCTCTTATTTTAAATATTGACAAACTTTCATCTTGTGTATTAACAAACAATTACTAATCTTGCGATTCAGATCGAACTTTGATTATTATTTCTATCGAAAAAGTAGCCCTACGTCATCCAAACAGTTATATAACATGTGGTAGTATTCACCTCAAGTCCATTCAGATTTTGTTGTTGAAACTGATTTCGATGAGTTCTGATGAAAACGACAGTTGATGTAAGACATCCTGTTTTCCCTTTTGTTTAGTTCGAATAATGTAAACTATGTTTCAGACGATAAATATGCCCATCGCATGATTTTATCTTCAGTCTAACACAACAGTTAGGTACACTATTATTTCAATAAAAATCTACTTTTTTTTATTTTAACATGAATAGAGCATACCAGTTTTAGGATTCCTAAGGCACTGGCAGACACTTGGATAACACTCGCTGTAAGTCAGCACACTCCTCGCTGTAAAATTGTTCGTTAACTGACTGACCGTCTTTCGCCTCCTGTGATAGGGAACAGCAGAGGCCACCTGTGTTTTCAATACTGACTGAAAAGTAGTAGGTACCTGTATATTAATCATGATGGATTTTGTGCTAGTAAGAGTGCTATTTTTTACATTATTGTATGATGAGTTATCAACAATAACTTCCGCTTTGCACCTGTAGTAGTTGCTCGGCGCATTACCAAACAATACGTACATTTATCTACAGTGAATTAAGTACAAGATTGCAAGTACCAATAAGAAACGATAGGCCTACAAATAAAAATTTATACAGACACACATAATATAATTTCATATGATTGATTTATGTAGATCCACTCAGCACAAAAATCATTAGATATTGAGATTTCTAAGAGACAAATATTCCTTGCACAGTCAAACCTTTATAACTCGAATTTTTTAATAACTCGAAATTTTTATATTTCTCTTGACTTTCTCTACACAACTTCAAGTTATGTAACTTGAATTTGTAACTACCTTTGTAACTAGAATATGTTTTAAAAGAAACCTTGATTAGCTAGAATTTTTGGTTGGCACTTTCTGGCCATGTCACGGAACCTCTATAACTCGAAGAATGTATGTGCGGACGAAGATCTATTAAAAAGCTTTTATAACACGAAACTGAACTACGTAAACCTGTATAAGTCGAAGACAGCATGGTTCTGCTGTAGAAAAGTTGACTCACTTTCCTGTTGAAACAGGAAATACCTGGAAATACCCATCGCCAACCCAACATAAATACATAAAATAAAATAATAAATAGCATATTTTGTTGTATTTGGCATATTTTCAATGGGCATTTTACTAATATTTTATTCATTATAAGAAATTATTAAAATAAAATAGACGCATTTGTAACAATTGTTCAGTTTATTTTATCACAAAATTTCACATTTATGTTAGAGGATTTGTGTTTAACAACAGGAGTACACATTGTTCAGTGCCGTATTTAAAAGAATGCAGTTATTTGCGGGCTAAAAAACTAGCTGAGCGACAATTACCGGCTACACTGTGCAGTATATTTTGCTATAGCGAATATCTATAATTCCAATTTCATTAACCCTATTCTTGATAATCGAATCTCGATATTTAGAAATATTCGATAACTCATATTTCCCCTGTGATTCGAGCTATCGAGGTTCCAGTGTATATTTCATCTAATTCGTTACACGACTTCGGTAGCTGTTGAAAAAGACAAATTTTAAACAGATCACTATCCTGTTGTGGTATCTTAATCGCTAGCAGAGGCCAGTCATTCATTTGCTTAATTTTAGCAGTTATAAACTTTTTGCGATGGACTGTGACACCCCGAGCAATTACGTCATTTCCCTTGCGTCTGAAGATAACAGAATCTAAATCTGATTTCATCTCAAGGTAACGTTACGAATATTTCTTTCGTTTCGTTTTGTTTCAAGGCAACAGTTTATTTTCTTTTAATATTTCGTCGAAGACTGAAATATGAAATGGAGATGGGATTGGACAAGTTTTTTGACATTATCTCAAATATATAAGTACATTACTGAGGAATTTAAAACTAAAACAGTGAAATATGAGTTTACTAATTTCACATAGCTAACGTTTTTGTTCACAGAGCTCTTAAAAATTAATAATACAACTGGGCCTAAATATCTCAAGAGTCATTGGGTTATAATATCAGATATAAACCGTTAAGGTTATCATAAAAATAAATAATACTTAAAACGTGGGCGATAGAGTGATTACTTCATGAACGTTATTTACACGATGTGTTTCCAGAGAGTAACAGGTTTTCATGTCTACGTGCTGTCTCAAAATGAATGTGTTAACTTGTGGGGGGGGGGGAGCGGCCGCCGTGGCTTTACGCACTTCGCGACTTGATTTCAGTTTCCACACCATGGAAACAAGTTAAATGTGGCTTTTAGACGACCGCTGTAGTCTCGGAAGACAGCCACAGACCAACGAATTAATTATAGCCTTATGTCTGTTTACAGCTGTCTGTGTGCTTATCAATACCTGTTAAAATAACAGATTCCATAAACCTATTAGGTAATCTGACAATACACCACTATAGGTATCCCTGTATGAAGAAAGGTAGCCTTTATTAAACTCGAGTACCACACTCAAAGAAGATTTCGTTTAGAATGCGTTCGTTTTTAGTTTGTGGACTGAATAATTCCTTCAGAGGAGGCAGGGTGTGAGCTGTCACTATAGAACAAGTTAGTAGCTACGTCAACAGGGCCACTGATCATTCGTTACGCAGATATTCATGACATACGGGCGCACTTATCCCAATTAATTAACACACTCGGTTTGGTCTGCCGTAAGTGCCAATCACTTTAAGCCGTTGTAAATTATATACAGTGCGCGGTAAAGAAAGCAAGGTATTTACCGGGCACAATACGCCGGCAGGGGTTCCTTCTTCAACAAAACGAACCCCACGTCTTCTTTTCTCTCTGTCTCTTATTCTTTTTTTAACCCTTTATAATGTCACCCTTTGGCTGAATGCTGTTTAAGCTTCTGGTTTACCTCCGCGCACCACAAGCAGCCTCCTTTTGTAACAGTTTCTCATTCACTCGCGCTCTCTGTCTTTCTATCTCGCTTTTCATTTTCTCTCTCTACGTGTGTGTTTTTTATTACTTAATAACGCTATTGAGTTCTTTGACATTAATTCTAACCAAAGGGATTACGTAACCGGCGTTTTGTAGTCTGGCAGACGGTTTTTTTTAGTCATCTTCGTGAATGGCCGAATGGACGTGCGGATAAATGACAAGAGAAGAACTGTTGGAAACGCACAACTGTTCGTCTATAATTAGCATCTTCGTTGCACTTATTATATTTAGTCATCACGCTCAGACGGTTAGAATTAGGCCTACTGTTTTCACGTAGGGACTCATATTCTGAGTCAACGTTTGCAAGTTTTACAGCTAGGAAATTTCTTCCAATTTTAATACGCATTTCGTTGACATTGTCAAAGCAATCGGCTGTTAATATTATTCGACAACAGTGAAAACGACACGTACCAGTTGAAAAATAAAGAGTTGTCGGTAAAAAGCAATTAGCCCGAGTAATTACCTTCTCTCACCACAGTGACACAAGTGACGAGCATTTCACAAGAAATATAATATGATATATAATGTAAAAAATTCAACAAAACTTATCATCTGTATCTTTAAATGGTGTGACTGAATTACGAATAAAGCTACTGAAGAAGGGTCTGCAGCGAAAAGAACCAACAGCAATAAAACAAATTTTAAAATGTTAGTTTGGTAGCTCTCGTCAATGGATAAATATCACTGAGTCGTGAATTGTAGGTATACAGCGGTGAAAATTGAAAAAGGGCGAATTAAAAATGTTAATAATCTATGAAAATATTAGTAATTTCTGGAGGTATTGTATGTCGGCCTACTCCTAGAGATCTTAGGCTAAACGAAGACATTCGTTTTAAACAACGGATGACAACTGTCTTACTTCTGATCTAATAGGCCTATCTACAGTTGATCGCTACAGCAGCAATCAGAATGGAGCATCTAAACAAGAAAAATGGCAGTTCTCTCCTAAAGTACTATCTTGAACTATAGACCAATGGAAAGATGAAGTCTTGGTTGACACAGAAGCGATGAAGTGACCGGTCTGTGAATCGCCTCGAATATTAATGTAGTGTCGGATAAAGCTTATTGGTATACTCAATTTAATTTGATGACGTTGAATAAGTAGTACGAACATCATGCATAAATGCTGCATAACTTTTTATGTCGGACAGGTAATATTTCTTCTCGCTCGAGGCACGTAAGACGAGATTATAATAGATTTTGTGTATTTTAAAAATAATTGAAACTAAATATTTTACACTTATAATACGTCAAGTTTTATCAATTTATTATTTTAAATGGCTTCAGAATCGTAAGTATTGTATACATGGGACTCATTCCTACTGGAGTAATGTAGCTTGCGTTTCGTTATCGATTTTTATAAGATTTAATTTATTCCTTTTTTTAGCTAAAATAATGATGTTTTTAAATTATAACAAACTGTCAAAGCATTTTAATCGCTGACACTGACAATATTCTTTCTTTTTTTTGTTTCAGATTTCCACTACTTGGGCGGTCAGCATCCCGGCCCTTTCGGACCTTTCTCGCTGCTGCCACCGCAGTGGTTAGACCCAACGTATGTGTCATACGCCTGGCCGGAATATTTCAGGCGACCCGTCGACCTCTGCAAACTTCCACCACCACCGTTGTGTCATCTTCCAAAAGGTAAAAAAAAAGAAGAAATTTGTCAGTGTGACGGTGTGTGTGTGTGTGTGTGTGTGTGTGTGTGTGTGTGTGCAAGCGCGCGTGCGTATGTAATTGTATTAAATTTTCCAATAGGTTCGAAAGCAAACACATCAGTCTACAATGTTGAAAGTTATTATATTATATTATCTAATAATAATTACTTCCGAATGTATTTTTAGTATCCCTTATTCCTATATTTGCGTCTGGCGCACCTTTTACAGATTCAATCTGTATTTGTATCGATTAAATATCGGCTGTTGTTTTTTCAGAATTCAAAACAAGACTCATCTCAATAACATTAGTCATTTAAACTCCGAATCAGAAAAATAGAACTTAAGTCTGAGAAAGAGATTTATTTAGAATTTATACAGAAACCTCTGAAGACACAGACAGAATCTAAGAAAAGTGCATCAGGTGCAAATACACTTGCTAAAGTAATTATTATTTGATAATATAATATTCTGATAATACATAATATGTTACAAATTCTGCAAGAAACATCCAGAGTTACTTAAAAAGCAAGAAAATGTTAAGTGTGTAAATACTTTAGAATTAGTAAAGTAACATTAACAATCTATACATAAATCGGTAAAAACAATAATAATTAACTATAATTAAACGATTGGTTCTTCAAGAATATTGTGCTTGTTACAATATTTTAGCAGAAGACTCGTTTAAATGGATTTTTTTCTATTTGCACGCGAATTTTTTTAATCACCATAATGGGTAAGACGATACTGAGTACGACTTGCGAATATTGAGTAACACCCATTAGAACAATTTTCATTAAGGAAATTCACTTATATTTTTCTTTGTTTTCAATATTTTTGTCTTCAATACTTTTCTCTTTCAATGTTTTTAGGAGCGGTCAATTTATTTGTTCTTGTTGCTTTCAATTATTAAACAAATATAGCGTCTTTATTGAAATAATTACTTACGTTTGTCATTAACCACAGAATCACCATTATTTTTAATCTGTTGTCCCTGTATAATCCCATATGTCTCTCAAATTGTCTTCAATAAAGACGTTGTACTCAGAAAAGAAGATTTACTGACATCAGCGAAACTCAGAAGACGTTTTTTCATCGTTCGTCTTGGCAGAAAGGTTTTACTTTCCGTGAAAGACCTTGTAACAAAAAGGCGGTTTGTTTATCGGATGTATGAAGAAAACATATTAAACTATACATAATCATAATAAGCAGCCTACGATGAAACAACTTCACATGTAATTAACTACCGGATAGAAGTAAGTTTGAGTTGGCTTGATTGATAGCCAGCAACGCGAGGAGGCGAAGCGTCAGCCACCCCACCGTTATATAGAATACAACCCTGATATGTTAATATTAAACACACCCCATCTCCGCAACATGAAATAAATCAGTAGCTGTGGGGTTGTGTTGGTTGGTTGGTGTTGTTTCAATGCACCCTTCACACAAGAGTGACCGCCATCTTGGTGGCCATTGTGGGAACCCGATGAGTCACAGGGATGATAAAGTGGTGCGGCAGCGTAAGCCGAAGACAAAAGCCGCCCTCCAATATGCGGGATGGGGAGACTTTCGCTGACTGACGTATGAATATTGATTTGTTCAGTCGCGATTATAATCGAAAACTCCGTCCATGGTTTTTGTATTATCACGAACGTACTAAATGTCTGAAAGGAAATTTTTTTAACATTCTGAAGTAATGCGTTCCGGATAGTTAAAAAGTGTGGGGTTTTGCAAAAGTGTATTCTCCAGCAGCACCGTGGAAATATTCAACAAGGTAACAGTTATCAGTCAATAACTTTATGAAGTACATTCTCCATCCAGGATTTTATTGCCAAACTTGGCGATTGGTAAACATAAACATATACGTAGTTGAAATTCAAAAATTGTAATGAAAAACTCGTGAATATAGGCCTAAGCATGACTTGAGTACATTTAAATAGGATATGCGTAAAACAGAGTTGATTAGAGGAAATTTGATGACTGCAGAAAGAACACATGTAATAGGAATTTTAACTTAAAACTCCCATGATAACTAGGTTACTAAGGTGATATTAATTTCGACATTTAGGTTTTCTACAGTGAGCCTGACCTACAGCAACGGAATTTTTCGGGAGTAGATTTTTTTAATTATAAGAAAATGAATATCTATGTTGTGAACACTGATCGAGTTATGTTTTTGTGAACGAGAGATCGATTGTTTCAAGAACATGTCACATTACGCACTATAACAACGCGATGCCCAAATATTTTGTGACCGAGAGATCTATTGTTTCAAGAACGTGTCACATTACGCACTCTGACAACGCGATGCCCAATTATTTTGTGACCGAGAGATCTATTGTTTCAAGAACGTGTCACATTACGCACTCTGACAACGCGATGCCCAATTATTTTGTGACTGAGAGATCTATTGTTTCAAGAACGTGTCACATTACGCACTCTGACAACGCGATGCCCAATTATTTTGTGACCGAGAGATCTATTGTTTCAAGAACGTGTCACATTACGCACTCTGACAACGCGATGCCCAAATATTTCAGGAGCCTAAACCGTTAATTATTCTTTATTGTAGCGTATACAATCATTTATTTGCTACGTTGTTAAAAAGAAACTAAACCCAGTTATTTAGCGTCAATAAAAATTCTTCACCACTATACAGTTAACGTATGTCTAAAATTTATCTTCGAAATTTTAGAAAGACCTGTTTTCATCTCACTCTTTCTAAAGTTAAGTCCGAACCGAGATTTGCACTGGAATTTCATTACTGTTACCGTTACTGACAAGAGACCAGAGCCATTAAAAAATTTTCGCGGACCACGTAAAACTATTTACGTTATAGTAACTATTCAGGATTGTTGTTTTGTAATATAAGTAGAAGTAGAATTCAATAATTCGATTTAGGGCCTATATTATTTTGATAATGCTATTGCGTTACTTGTTACTCTCAGTTTATAGTTTTCAAATTATACTGAATCGCACGTGAGTTTTGCGTGTTTAGTATGGATACAATTTACAGGAGTTTACATTGTATGAAAATGCAAATCTTGAATCTCTGTCTCTATATGCCAATCTTGAATCTAACACGCTGGGAAGTTAATAAAGCCGATGTTGTAATTAATGTTATTCTGGAGAAGTCTTAACGTCTGTAGTGAGTAATACTGTTAGGTGTGGCCATTACTAGAGGAATTGCAACCTCTCTTTTAAACACGCCCGACTCGTGACTGAAGGATAAAGATTGGGTAACGATTATATTGAACAATATATCTAATTACTGGATAAGCAGAGGGGTTAATTTATTGACATGTATAAAAGTACACAACTTTAAACACTGAATTAAATATTATAATATAATGTTATCCCGTTGCTTAATGGACACAGTTAATATAGGCCTATGTACCCTCCATTCATAGATGCAGTGTAATGTAATGATGTTCGTGAAGCTCAAGTTATTCCTAGTACTATATTTCCTTCATTGTGTAACATACTTATTGCAGCCTATTTCTTTATTTACGAATTCGACGTGCCTGTGAAGACATTTTTGTTTAATGAGGGATGTGTCGTTAAACAATTTGTTAACATAACGCAAAATAATACGTAAGATAAAAGTAATATCAATGCACAAAGTATTACATTGCGTCGCATTACCGGGCGTGTTTGACGATCTGCTTATCCTGTTCTGAAATACTAAAGAAAAGTGAAACTTGCGTCGAGCGCACGGATTTGTTGAAATAATGGGTCAAGACGTTTTTTGTAAAGCCACGATGAACAGAGGCGGATTTTCAAGTCTCCTCGAGGGTAAGGGCGCTAGAGCCAGGAAGCAGGGGTTGCACGGAGTTGTGCTGAATTAGCCGTCATCGTTTGAGAATCATCCCCAACATAATCCGATTTCACTACGGCTTACACCCTCATGACGAGGGAGCCTTGTTCACTTCAATTGAATATACTCCCTCTTGTCTTCCTCGTATATGCATATATACTGGATACCTTTTAAACTCCGTTCTTGATTACACAAACAAATCGCTCATTCATATGAATCCCAAAACTCTTTCGTATCCGATGTGAAGCTGTGGAATTGTGTTACCATGTAGACGTGCACACATAGACAAACAGAACACATGCATATCCTCAGCAGATGTCTTCGGGGAACAACATGCTGAGGTGTCTATACTACAATAATACTAGCATCACTTCCATTGTAGAAGTAAGTTTTCTTCACTCAGACTCAATTCGGTTAGATTTCTGAATTCAGTAAACATTTCCGTATCACTATATAATCAGAAATGAATGAGAGTACCGATTTAGATGAAAAAATTCTGTAAGAAATATAATTTACTTAATTTTTACCAGTTACAATAGGGAAAATTAATGTACTACTGGCTCATTGACTTTTCACCAATTTTATTACACTTTGGCCTATTATAATAAAATTGTTTTATTTCCGAAACAACCTCGTCATAGCTCAAAGCGTACGATGTAAAAACATTCTTTCAGCTTCTTTGACTGTCAATTATTTTAACCGTTGCGCCCGACATAAGAATATGGCCGCTTATCTTCGGGAAGTAACGTCGGTACCCCTGTCGCAATGCGGAGAAGTTCCGTAGCTATCCACAGACCGATTTTAGTAGTCGAGCAATCGGAGTCAGTCTACCTTTTTGTGCCCGTTCATGTAGTGTCGCCCCGCACCGTCTACTTCTGTTCGCTTCAGGAATTACGTACATTACCAGTTCCACCTTCATCAAGACCACCCATTTCTTGGCGTTTCTCACTAGCTTGTTATTCTTATGGGTCCATTCTATCGATGTGTTTCCACCTTGACTCAGACCTGTTCTATCATTAATATCATACATGTGTATTATAAATAATAAGGACTACTATTATTTGCGAAGTCTACCCTCTCTAATGCAACGCCGAGCACTCGGCAGAAATAGCATGTATTGTACATAGTACCTCAGCAATCTACGACTTCATTTGCAATGGGCCTAATTGGTACCTAATCAATTTTAAGTATTGATATGTCATACACTAAAGTCTACTCTTTGGTGTCTCTTACCTTCATGTGTAATATAAACAGGACCTTTTCCTTGTGTAACAGGTGGATTCCTCAATAAACCTGAAAACGTTGCTTGACATTAATGTTACATTTTTTGGTGCAACCATAATGTCATTTAAAATTTTTTAATGAAAATACACAAGGTGTAGCCTAACTAGTTAATAAGAATTGTTATTTGACATTTTTTTTTATTATGCATTTAGAAGTTATGACGCCCTGAAGTGGAGGACCTTATTTCATTGAACCTTATAGGTTCACTCGTCGTAAATTATGAAACGAAAATCGTATTGTAATCTATTGCACACCGTCTCACATTGTCTGTTTTAACAATAACTGGTAATCAGGAGTACCAGATTGGATACCATAATTTCTGCGAAGGTAGATTACATTTAAAGAATTCATGATTATCAAACCAATAGTCCGAAGGGTGAATGTAGGCTATACTGTTAGTACAGGTACAGCTTAAACGTAATACGATTTAGAAGAATTGTATGCGGTGTTAAAGTCATTAAATCAGTTCAGAGTGAGTAGCTATTTCTAATAAACTAATTTTTAAGAAAAAGGATGAAAACATTCCGTTTGCAATTAAATAGGCCTAAATGGCTATAGGTCTAAACTGGTGCAGTTACACTCCATCTATTTAGTTCTCTCTATACAATACTGCAGGAGTGAATTTCTTCCTTCCTATGTACAACTTGTCCAGTCCAAAATGGTGCCCTTTGGTATCTGTAGCACACAAATTCAGAATATAACATCTAACTCTCCACCATTGCGTTATGAAAATAGTGTTCTTTTTTCTACTGCATCAGAAGATACATGTATCAAGCGTGAATTTGTAGAGATAATTCTAAATAATACAAATGTTTACATACAAAAATAATACAAAATTCGCTAGGTTTTTAGAAAATATGCAAATATATGAAATCTGTTATGGAGTATGAAATATATGAAAAATCAAATACTATTTGATTTTTTAGAAAATATGAAAGAGTAAATTAGGCGTTGTGACTTCGGAAGAGACGAGTGAGGTATTTATTTTTTACTATTTTGGTGAAACAAGGTGGTTGTAGACAAAAGATAACATATGATTTGTTATTTCAATAACTTTTTGGTGAGGACGCTTGTTTTGTTACAATGATGACACAATTACGAAGTTGAAGTTGTACGTGCGCACCGCTCAGACGCCAAATATCGTGGTGTTTATCTCGGACGTATTAAATTTACGTTAACCATTATTTTTACGTTTGTATTCATTTTTTGTAATAAAAAAATGTTTATAATCTGAAAATTGAACTGAAACACACTCGAAAAGTAGCCTAAATTAAGCGAGTAAATACGGAAATTAAAAATTTCAACCGCGGGTGCTACAAATAGCCTACATACTAAACAACTGAACCGTGTGTCAATAACGAAAATATTATCAACAGAAAAGATCATTTATGATTTATGCTTATTTATGGTCAGGCTTAAAATAACAACATTAACTCCTACGTTGTTGTGAGTAAAATACGATGAGTCTGTTCCTGAACTTAATGAAGTGACGGTACTTGAATTCTGAAGAGAGATGACCTATGCAAACCCAGTACCTTTGCTTCACCCGCCAGTTTCGCTTGGACAAGATGTAGTTGACTAGTGTCTCGATTATTTTCATCTTTATTCAAGTCGCCAGTGTATCTCGTCATTCGGAACTGTCGCTTTCATTGAGGTCTATTAACATTTTTCTGCAAAAATTATATTATGCAATATTGTCATTAACATAATATGGTGTTTATAAAACGCTGACGATAAAATATTGTACGTCTTGTGTTACAGGTAATGCCACCAGCCCCATATCGGCAGCCGGGTCGACCGAGTTTTTCTTACCACCTGCCACGCTGGGTCTTGCGCCCCTCTACCCGACTTTACTGCCCTATCCAGCGGAAAGCTTACTTCAAACCCCGACATCGCCGTTACATAAATTGTCTCCGCCGCCCAGCACGGACACCAGCGAAGCCGAGGATCATCCGGCGGCATCCTCGTCGAGTCCTCCGGTTCAGTCGTCTAGTCCCGGCGTTCAGTCGGCTTTCAAACAGGTCAGACCGGCGACGAAGTCCAGCCCTTCGCCCGTTTCACCGCTGCTGACGCCCGCCAAACCTGACAGTCCGCCAGCACCTACCACGGCTTCCACTACCACTACCACAACCACGACCACCATCGTCAACCAATCCAGTAGTGGCAAAATCACAACAAAACAGGCACAACAGAACAAAGCCGTTGTTTGGAGGCCGTATTAAGTTATGTCTCTGTTGTCTTTATGGACTTCCTCTTTAAATGTGATAACTACCTGTTTCTTTGTTAGTGTGCATCAAGAACTTGATTCGACAAGTGAGAAAACACTATGACGTGTTACAGCTTAAGTGACTGTCGTTTATGAATGACAATCATTAACTCATTAGAATTTAAAAAAAAAGATGCTATAATTTATTTTGCTTAGAAATTATATTATTCTGTAAATTGTTTAAGATAACTACTCTGTAAATATCTGTATATAAGCAAATCCGATATTTAATAGTTTAATGGTACACACTCACACACACACACACACACACACACACACACACACACACACACACACACACACACACACAGATACATGATGATGCTAGTATTTATGTGGTACGCTCTCCGTATAGCACTGCATTGTACAAACGATGAGGTATTTTTTAAATTAATTGATATTATTTATTTACTGTTAAATTGTTCAAAGAATGATTTAAATAGCCTACGATGCTAAATCAGATTGAAATATTTTGTGTTTTTGTAGTAATAAGTGAAGACACTTGTTAAAAAAAGTATACGGTATAAATAAGGAAATGCAAGAGTCGATAGTTTCGTAGATAAGTTGTTAAAACGATATAGCCTACCTAACCTTAGAATATTAGACTTCGTGGTCGTCTTCAGAAACCACACTATGTTAAATCGCAACAATTATATAAATCATACTCGAGTAGATTCTGTCTGATTCTAACCACACTCGTATGTGCCTCAGCGCGCACTGGTCTATACATATCGTTGTAAACGGCTTTTATAATTTGTAATGTAGTATTTCCTACTATGGAACGCTAAGTTTTAGACAAAAATTTTTAATTAAATTTTTACCTTTGTTACATTTTAAAAACGAATCCTTTTGTATGAAGTAGTTTTGGAAATTTCTAGCTGTGTTCATTGTTACACTTCTGTAGATCATTATTCCCAGCTATACCTACATTATTTTATCGCTGACCCATCATGGGGCTAATAAATACAACTTATTAATGTTGTACTGCCGGGACTAAAATTAATCCTGGGTCTCTAGATTTGCAACCGAGCACCATAACTGTGAATTATCACACTCCATAGATAGTTGTCAAATTCAATCATTTACGTAAAGACATACCTACACAATTATACCCACTGCTACCAAATTTAATTTATTAACTCGAGAATTTAGAAGTGGTTATAAGTGCGTCTAACAAAGTTCCATAATATTCGGCACATAAGGAAAGCTTTTTGTGTACTGTCAGCTTGAGCTTGGAGATAGATATTTTGAAAGAACGTGCGTTTTTTTTAAGATTAAGAACATTTAAACCAATCTTCAATCTCATTTATTAATTTCTATTATATTGTGCTGATATTCATCTGTCTATGTCTACGCCATACGGATACAGTCAGTTGGCTATAATTCGGTAAATGTTTAACCGTGCCACTGTAATGATAAAGTGTCCTTTGCAAGTCACACTAGCGTCTGGGATCCCTCAGATTATATTTTGTAAAATTCTAATTGACAGCGAGTGTCAGTTGGCTGACACCTTCGATCATACATAAAATTTAGGGGAACTGGAGGTTGTTTACATACGCCATTTGTCGACTCTTGCATTTTCACACAACAGGATCGGGCTGTTAGGCCTATATGACCAGAGCTACATAGAATGTTGTAGGCAATTGTTATATGTGATGCAATAAGAAACAGATACTTTTATCTTTTCTGTATTATATGAAGTTTTAAATAATTTATTTGACAATGTATATAATGTCTATAAATGTGTGGGTTTTTCGTAATATGATCTCATTTATTGTGCTACTACCAGTCCAAACAAATAGATATCCTCTCACTGACAATGAAGTAATTTGACATTATCCTTTACACACGCTTATTACGTAAGAAGCGTGCGTATATACATTATATAGCATACTGTCTTATCAGATTGAAAAATTGAAGTTAGTAGTTTGAATAAGGCAACTACTTTACACCGACCAACATTTTGCTTGAAGCGTATCTGAAACGTCGGGTAAGAATCTGTTGTTAAACAAAACAGTATAAGCTGAACTGTAACAGCCGCGAACCATTGTAATTATAAGCAACTCAAGAATTTGTCTTTCATACGTGATCATATGATATTTATTATTGATTAAATTAATTTAGTTGTAAAAAATACATATACCTAACGAAGAACTGGTACAGTGCAATGAAATTACGTTTTATAATGAAAACCACTCGCCTCCTTCAGTTCTGAAGTAGGCCTACCTATGTTTTGTACAACTTTTATTGTTGTTTCAGAAGTTCTTCATCAGCAGAAAGTACACAATCTATTTATGTAGTGTGTAATTCGTATTCATAATTCGCATAGAAGAATTGTGTTAGTCAGTTGCAAAGTAATTTGCGAGCCGATTTTGAAAAGGATTCAAAATTTTCAGACGCTGTAGAAAGAATAAAAAACAAACCAATCTATCTTTTTTTGTAAAGTTAGTGCATGTAATATGTTTTTCAACACAGGTTTTAAATTAAACGAGTTTTTTAAATACAGCGTTTTGTTTACGACTTAAGACGCCAATTAACATCATGTATACGCTTTTGGAGTGAGCGTGCATTAATACTTAGATTAAAGATTTGGTTAGGCGATGAAAATAATTAAGGAATCACATTACCTTAATCTGAATTTTTCACGAAGTTTCAGTAACATTTCTAAACTAATGGTCAAACTATTGGAATATTTTTATACTAACTTCAATTATATTACAGCGCAGTACAGCGATGGGATTGAAGAAGATAGTTCAGTATGGAAGTTACAAACACGACAGACACTTTATTTCTTTGTATTTTAAAGAAATAATCAAATCAAATGTGTAAATAGTTAAAGTTTAGATTATTTAAAAAATGTATATAGAAAATGTTTAGATATGATAAATTAAAGAAGTTTATATTCCAGAAAGAGTTTAAATATTTACCTCAATTCCTCAGATAAACAGTACAAACTTTTTTGTGCCATTCAGTACTATTCAGAAGTTTTCTTTATTTAACAATCGTTGTTTCATGAGAGGAAATACATTCTTCTTCTCCTGTTTTGGACTCAAGATCTAATGGCTTACAGTTCTACTGTTATGAACTCTAGTCAGATACCACTGTCAATTCAGTACACTTTGTTCGCAAATAGAATGATTATATAGTAGCCTATATGTAATATAGTACTGATAGTATATATAAAGTACTATATACTACGGTACTATATATAGTATTATAGAGTGTATATAGATTATATGCTGCTACCAAAAAAAAGTAGCCTAATACAGTTTAGATTATTAAATCTTAAGTTTTTCGTTCCACCGAAGTTAGTAAAATCGTAATTCGATTATTCCTAGTTACTTTCACAATTTCCGTCACACAGGTATAGAAAACTATTCATTTTATAAAATGGAAATACAAAAGTGAAATAATAGAATTGTTTTTTATAATAACAAACTATTTCTCTCAATAGTAAGTTATTAATTATATAAACATAAAAAGAAATAATACAAATTAAAAAATAAAATAATAGTTTCCCTCAAATAGTTGTGATGACTTGTAAATAATGAGTGGTAGGCCTATAGTGAATGTTTCTCTGTCAGTCTAAAGAGTAGGAAAGAGGAAGAATGTTATAGGAAGATGGATGAAGATATCGTGGACAAGTTCAGGTCCAGAGACGGAGTGCCTTCGTGCTACTGTGTTTCTTTCTGAGCTCTTTTCTTTTATTGTCAGCTGATGAGGCTATATATCTTGTTGGGATGCGTCCAATTCCTCATTAGATATGGATTCGAATCCGTGGTATACCAGCAGATCTATTACTCAAGATTAGAAACGTGAGGAGTTATATATAGAGAGAGAGAGTTCCCCTTCCATTACAAACTACGCATGCATTACATTACACAATATTACTTTTTTGCAAGATGAAATGTGAAGATTTGGTGGTGTGTCCCTTGTGCTGACATAGTATGTCACCTACTGACGCCTCACGACACGTCTTCAGATCACGCAATATGACGATGGGATGAAGGTCGCATTAGGCGGAGGGTATGTAGTAGACAGGTAAGAAAAAATATTCCTATGCACGACGAATGTGACGTCCTAGAACCGAATGCATCTTTGGCAGCGACTTTATTTTCTTTCTTTTTTGTGGAGCAAGAGCGCATATATGTAGCTGTATTGCCCCATTTATCAAACCTGTATTTGGATTGCCTCTAGAAAATACCTTCGCCTGCACTGTCGGTTCGTCTTATCACGATCGCAGTAGTTTTACTGACCTAAATTATTTGTGCTGTCGTTAACGAGCTGAACTCGAGGCTCTTCCGATATCGCACTAAGCAAAAGTAATTCTGCACATTAAGCCTATCATACCGTTGGCTTGTCTAGCAACACCCTTTCTCTCGTTAGTTCACCGTCGTATTCCGCAACGTAAATTCTCATCGGTAAAAGAAACCATCCCCGACCCTCATATCCGAAAATCTAAGAGCAATAATTAGCCTAAAGTCTTATTTACGGAGGTGGCATACGAACGATACTGAGAAAGTAAATCCAAGGAAAATTGAACTACGGTCCATTATCGTCAAACATTAAGTTCACCTACCTTAAAAAAATATTTTTGTTAATGCATTACAAACTTTTATAATTAACCGTCTGACGTCCGCCATATAGCCTATGTTCTCTGTAGGCCTATGTGTCACCGTACTCATGGAGTAACAACTAAAAAAATTATCTATGACGATGCAGAGTTGTTCTGAGACTAAACTAACTGAGAACCAAGAGAAAACATATTAACACCTACTGAAGAAGAAGAAGTTTATTATTCTGACAAATTAGGGCCTATATTTAAGATTTCTACAAATCAAAAAATATAGGGACCAAAGTAAAATCCTTATTCACGCGTGGGCTACGTATGATTTCCAGCAGTATTGACATTAATTTAATATGAGGATCACGGTCTAGACAAATCAAACCAAAATATAGGCTCTCTTAACTTCACTATTCAGTATATAACTGTAGGAATAGGACTCCTGAAGTAACATCCGTGACACTATTATGTACATCGACGGAACTAATTTCGCCGTGTTTCTTATCTTCATGAACGTCTTATTGCTTAGGTCTCTTTATACAATCTGTTTACTCATAAAATATTGAACGAAAACTTATACTGTAATCCTTCCCTTATTTAGAACTGAACATTTTCCCTTATTTAGTATAAAAGAACTTTAATTTTTTTGTAATATTGGTTTTTAAAGCATGTGTTTTATTGTTTCAGTGCTAGTTCTAGGTCTACTTGAAGACGTTTTACATTTTTACAGGAAAATCTTAATTTCCACCTATAAACTAGTATCACATAACTAATGTTCTACAAACATTCTAACTTTTCTAGGTCGCTGAGCTAAAAAAAAAAAACAAGACATTTACACTTAATCCGGAATTTTAGAAAATCCTGCAGGTCTCACTCTTTGTTCTCAAGTCACAGCTGAGACGTGAAGGGGCGAATTCCGCATTCTAGGTCTCTGGAACTGGAACAACAACGGAAGTCGTTATTTTTGGCGGTGTAATGCGGCAATATCCAAGGAGGATTAATGGTCAGAAACGTCATGAAAATTATGTACACAAAATTGTAGTTTCCTAAATTAACCAACTTACAACCTGGCGGTGGCAAAAGAGATAAAACTATTACGAAAGAAGTGCCGATGACCGCGCGCTTGTGCGTCAACCGAAAGCGTGCCAGTCACTCACTATAACTCCAGCCGCATGACAAAAAGTCACAAACGATTTCGCTTGCTGAAAATAATAATTGAAACGTTATGACGTATTGGGACAGATGTTTGCCTTGCTTGCCCTTCTGTCCCACCCTCCTTGCTCCGACGGCCGTTGTGCTCTCTCCCTCGCTCACACTCTCTCTCCCTCTCTCTCTCTCTCTCTCTCTCTCTCTCTCTCTCTCTCTCTCTCTCTCTCTCTCTCTCTCTCTCTGTTTGACTAGGGATGCCCAACAAAAGAACCAGTGGTGCGTCTAATGCGATGAAATGTGATCCCGGCCATCGTTCACTCGATACATAGCAACCGTGCGATTTATCGATCCTCCGTCACTCTATCGAGATATCGGGAATTAACTTGCGATTTGCGTTTGGGGTCATTTCAATGTTCCACTTTGGTTACCGTTTCCAACTAAATAAAACCTGAACGAATGTGTGCCGTGTGTGTGTGTGTGTGTGTGTGTGTGTGTGTGTTGAGCGTGGGCGAGGGATTAAAATTTATTTCCAGAGTGAACAATACTGCTGTAAGGCTATAATGTATCGCGTTGAAAAGGTGATATCTCTCTTTCCTATTCAGTACAAAGCATTACCGATAATTATTCCTTCTCCGACAGTTATTTAAATGAAAAACTGGTTTTCGTAATGAATTTAATATTGACACAATTTGCGTGATACTAGAGTAACTATATAATTTGGCTATCAGCTTAACATTCATATTTGGTATTACAACTTAGTAAATTTTGCCTCTATTTCTTAATCTGAAGTTTTTTGTTCAAGAAAATTATATAGTTAACTATATAACGAATCTTGTAAAATACCAATGTTAAAACACACAGACACACAAGCAGTGAATATTACAGTTGTACGTGTTTCTTTTTTATAATCCAATTATAAAATATAAACACAGTAGCAGAAGTAGAGGCTTTCCCACACCAACAAAGCCCTCTTTTTGGTGGTAAGTCTTGTGTTGAAAATAACTTTGATTTTTGTATTGAGTCTTGAAGCTTTGAAACCACCCCCAGCTTATGTTAGGTCTTCCTATTTGTTGCGAAATGTCGGTTGTTGGAAAATAAACATTCTGAATATATCAAAGATACAATATGACAAAACATTTATTGACTCTTTTACACAAGGAAGTCATTAGTGATCACTTCGTTGTTATAAAATGTGTGGATGGTAAATTTTGGAGTATATATTGGTTGACTATAAGCCTACCTATAATGTTGGTTGTTGGAATTCAGTGAAAGCTGCATTAAAGTGATTAACGAAATTTGTGGTCGTTACTGTCTCCCATTTGGATTTTCATACTTTAAAGATCTATGAAAAATCACATACATATGGCACCATCGCAAAACTTAAAATATGAAATTATGAAAACGTGTATCTTAGCATCAAGCTACGATGTTAAGACGATAACCTGTTCAGCAGGAGCCTTCACTATTCCCTTGAAAACTCTAATTTATCAGAAGTTACTGACGGCGCTTGTTACAAACAACGAACTTACTTTAAATCAAAATAAAACAGGGAAATCTGAAAAATCTTCGTATAATGCAGTACGCGTTCTATCTCTCTCTGTTCTCTCTGTCTGTCTGTCTGTCTTCTCTCTCTCTCTCTCTCTCTCTCTCTCTCTCTCTCTCTCTCTCTCTCTCTCTCTCTCTGTCACAAACACGCGCGCGCGATCACGTATATGCCCGTAAGCTTTTATTATGGTTTGCACATTTTTGGGCTATTGTCCACTCTTATAATACCAACTGAAACACTTTATTTTCATAAATCTACACAAATAGTTTCACTAACGACTCTAAGTTCTTCTTATTACTTCTTTCTTTTAGTCTGTTTTGCTTTCTAGCCTTATTTTTGTACTCTGATATAACTTTGTCCAAAGTACGTATCCTTAATCCTCAAGCATTTTCAAAATCTGAACCATTCGAGCTCACAATATTTGACTGCTGTTATACCTTTCCCAATTGACCTATAGCCTGTATACAAATCTTACGTCTATTTCATAAAATTTTATGAAAATTTTCTATTTTTTACAACTGAGTCTGTTGGGACATCCATTTCTTTAAGACTAAGAAATTGATGTTTAGTCTCACAATGATTACATGACAACTTTACCTGAGATGTCAGGCCGATGTGGCAATTTGTCGTATGTAACTGAAGTCCACTTTCTTACAATTTTTACACAGAGAATACTGTGACAAATTGTTTGAGAATAAGTTGTCTATTATTTCATTTCCATGGAAATCACAAGAATCGAATTATTCTTGTTGTTCAATAAATTATTCATAATCTGGATAGCTTTCGTTTTTATTGTGTAAGGTATATTAAAAAATGTATTTAAATATGAATTGTTCTTCGAAATCCTATATATTATATATTGCTGTAAAGACAAAATCTTTTTAATTAAAAAATAAAAAATATGATTGTTTTTTTCTTTCCAGTTACCCTCAAACAACTTATAGTACGTGCACGTTATTTGTATGTCAACTCCAACGATAAAATCATATTTCTCTACTAAAGTCAAGTAACTGCTAGTTTACCTATGCAAAGACGACGATTCAAATCATAGAGATAGTAGACTATAGGATTTGTAACATAGACAACCCTGTAAGGAGAAGTGTGTCTGCGAGACAAAGGTAAAGGCAGATTAAATGGCGCTCTGCCTTCGTTTTCTGGCGGTTTGTGTGATTGGTTTTTCTTTTTTTAATGCCACAATGACGTACGTTATTTATCAAATGTTGAGTGACTGTCATTATTTAAAAAATGTCAACTTTATTTTATTAATTTACAAATATTGTAATTCCTTTTATTTCTACAATTACTTATAAGCCCTAATTTAACACATACAACTGGCTTAGAAATATGTCTATGTTAAGTGATTATGAAATTTCAGTGGAAATTTTAAAAGCCCCGTGAGAATTGATCACTTGATCCACCTCCCCCCCCCCATGTTACGGCACTGGGCTGTTGATTAATATACCTATAAGAATTAAAATCTTTCCCTTGGATTGCGAGTGTCTAGTATGCTTGTAACATAAATAAGAGCTAACATCATCCTCAACCCTAACTAGCCCAAAGTATATATTAAAGATCACGGTTTACTATTTTAAGAAGCTGATAACATAACTTCCCATGATTATTTTAGGACTCACATTTTATACAATACTTTTCGTTTCTTGATTGGTTTCATTGGAATATTAAAATAATCACTGGGAAGTTATGTTGTGAAGTTTTTGCAAATAATAAGCCATGATCCTTAAAATACTAATTGGACTGGAAAGGGTTTAACAGTGATTATTGGTTTTCAAAGAAAATAATAAGTATTTATTGCTTTCATGCTTTTTTTATTCATGATATGGTCACATATTTATTTTGAGATTAAACTGGTTTTTATTATAATTAATTTTGTCATTAAAGTTATAATTATATTTAATTTATTTTTAAAGTAGTCATTTATACTATTCTGCTTGTTAACTGTTTACGCGCGCGCGTGTGTCTATATATTGCAATGGGCATTCTACTTGTGTATGGAATGTAGCAGAAAATAAAGCATATCATAGCATAAAAAGATGCTGTATGAATAGTAGAGATTACAGGTTTGAACATTGTACAAAATGTTAGTTTTAAGTATTTTTATACTTATAAAACACTTTTAAGTGCAGTAGAATGGTGCGTAAGGATACTTAACCGCGTGTGGGAGGGTACGTAATTATTTTATGGGATATTCTTAAAAAACACCTTCATTTGAATAACTATGGAAATATGGGGAATTTTAAGATGGGAGGTATATAAAAATACTCGTAATAAAAAGACCTGATGATAGTAGTTGTTTGAAAAATTACCAGCTGAAAGTAGGGCATATACGTTTTTTGAGTAGCCTAAAACGTTTTAGGCCTATAGCCCATAGAATTGGTCACAGACTATTTCAGATTTTTAAACATGAATTGTTCTGTTTCTGAACAGAGGAAAACAAGAGAAAGGGCTACTGAAGAACGAATCAGATTACTAGAAATTCAGTTTTAAAAATAATACTCTGACATATAGATCAGTTTGTCTTCGGAATCGATAACGAGTAAACGTGGTTTTGGTCCAGATGTTTGGTCTGCCAGTCGCGACGAACGCAAGTTAGAAAATTCCTGTTGAGTTACTGCAGTAAATATTAAAATTAAGTGCAATTCGCGACAGTGCAAGATATTCGTTTAGGGTCTATAGCCACTTCAAACTAACTGGAGAGGTATAAGCCCAATACACCACTTAAGCAGTCACTCTATCGGTTCGCGTTGTGAAATTGTATGTAACCGTGCCCACGAAAACATCTACACACCCGAAAGCGACCCTGAAGCCGGACAGAGCCAATTAACCCGCGTATTCATCCAGATAGGATCAAACCGTCGCGTCGTCCGAAGGATCTGCAGTCGCCGTTACAGGAAAGTGATCTTGTATTATTTACATACTCTTATAAAACTTATTTTAAAAAGACTCTGAGACAAGTTATAACAGTAAAGACTTTACAGTTTCAGTAAGAAAACAAAATTTTTTTTAACTGTAATTTATTTTACTGTGTAGAAATTAAATTTTAGTTTGTGTAACAGAGACAAATTAATTATTTTTTATAAACTGTATTAAAAAAAACACAGTAGACTGTAAGAAAATAATGGCATCATTAATAAATCCACTTCACTCCAGTAACATATATCTCGACTACTTATTCTTTGCGACATCTATACATCTCTCTCTCTCTCTCTCTCTCTCTCTCTCTCTCTCTCTCTCTCATACAAGGGTATGTTGAGGTAAGATGCTGTGTCACGTGTTTAGTAGGGTTTGAGTAGTGGTGGGGGATTGTTGGTCAGTAGAGGTGGGCTAAACTGTTATTTTAAAATAATAGGTACGAAAATACCGTTCCAAAAAAATAACAGGTATAAATACCTGTTATTAAATACTTATTATACATAACCTATATTATTCCTTTGTAAGTAACTCGTTGAGTTTCCTGCAGGTCTCCTATGTAATATCTTCAAATAAATACACTGCAAGTAGGTTTATTTTCACCTAGATACACTTATTAATGTATAAACATGATTGAGAATAAACATGATTTAAACCGATTACCATTTTAAAAACACAACCTAAACAGTTTGGGGTAAAATTTCATTAGATATCTCCTCTTATGTTATTTTATTTTCTTATCGGGTAGTACTCGAAAAGAATGCGGAAGATCGAAGTGATACACGGGTCCCGAAAGATTGGGAACCACTGCTAGTAGATCAACTGTGCAACTGATAGGTCCTGGCAAAAGCACAAGTTGGGCAAATAATGGAAACTTCAAGCCATATCATACATCAATCATAAATGTTTTACATTCTCCAAGAAATTCAGATAAACTTGTAGCTTTCTAATGATTTACCTTATTGAAACCGTCCAGTGACTTCAAATTGTAAATTTATGACGCATTTCGAGTCATATGACCCTTCATCAGATATTATCACTCACAAGGAGATCATCAAATATTAAAATTCACAAAAACACAAAACACACATATGTACAATAATAAAACCTATACAAGGGTCCGACACAGTGCACTGCGTGTGGCCCACTGGACTCTGAGCAAACGCGTGTCACGCCGTGTGTTATCTCATAATCGATTGTAGCGCGGTGTCATACAGCGGGTTTGATTTGAAATTTAATTTATCGTTAAGTATGCCATCATGAGTAACTGGGTTATTATGTCCACTATAAATTTCAAATTCTTCCCATGCATCCATATAACGACCATTACTACAATAATGTAAGGGTATTAAATTCGTATTAAAATTCGTGTACGAATGGTTGCATGTAATTAAATGTCTTGTGAAATTAGATTTTATATTATCTATAGAAACACCTTTATTGATGAAATTATGTGGAGTGTGTTCCCGAAACCGTTTAATAAAAGGTCTCCCCGTTTGACCAATATAGAAACATTCACAATCATTGCAAATCAATTTATATACACCCGTCCTTGACTCTAGTTGTGTGTGAACAGCCTGGCGAACCGAATTCCAAAGGCTATTATTGGTTTTAAAAATGGTGGTGAAACCAAGCCTATTAAAAACAGACGTTAGAATTTTGGGCATAATCTCCGTGTATGTGGTTGAGATGTACTTATTTTTGGTTTTTATATTATTTATTTGTTTTGATTTCTTAGTCTTGTGTTTCCTAAGAATGTTATCCACCATCCGGCAATCATAACCATTAGCAGCAGCAATATGTTTAATTGTATTTAATTCATCATTAAAATCGTTAGCGTCAAGGGGGACACTCAAAAGCCTGTGTACGAAACTATTATATGCTGCTAATTTTTGCGAATATGGGTGGTGGGAATTCGCATGTATAGTAACATCAGTGGTGGTAGGCTTTCTATATATTCCAAATTTCAGGTTGTTATGCTGTTTAGTTATGGTTAAATCTAAAAAATTTAGTTCATTATTTGCTTCGGTTTCCATGGTGAACAGGATATTGTCATTTACAGAATTCAAGGTGTTTTTCAAAGTGCTTAGCTGGCGTGCAGTACCATTGAAAATCAAAAAAGTGTCGTCCACATAACGACAATAAAAAATAATGTTATTGGTGACCTTGTGGTTATTAAGAAAGTAATTGTTCTCATAAGAGTTCAAATAAACGTCGGCCAGCAAGCCGAACAATGGTGAGCCCATAGCAAGTCCGTCTCTTTGAATATAATAACGTCCATTAAAAGTAAAATAATTTTGTTGCAAGATAACTCTCAGTACGCAGATTAATTCGTTTATGGAATGTGCATCTAATTTATTGGATTTGATTAAGTTATTATATAAGATGTCCAAGGTCTGATTTACGGGAATATTAGTAGAAAGGTTGACAATGTCGAAAGATGCTAATTTGTATGTGGGTTGCAATTGTATATTTCTAACTTTGTTTATAAAATCCATGCTATTAATTATGCTACGATTATTTTGTAGTTGAATATTATCATTTATTAAAGTAACCAATTTCTTAGCCGCCTTAAAACCCGGTGCCGTGGTATAATTAATCAGAGGCCTAATTGGGACATTGTCCTTGTGGATTTTAGGTAGGCCAGTAAGTTTCGGTGCATGGGCATTGATAGGTTTCAAATAGCGTCGCGTATGGTCGTCAAACAACTTGGTACAGTTATTAATTGTGTTATTTAAAAGTTTTGTAAATGAATCAGTGGGGTCAGTGTTCAGCATGATAATGTTGTTATTGGAAATAAACTCGTCGACTTTACGTGTGTATACATCGTTATCTATGACCACTAATGTATGTCCCTTATCAGCTCTCGTTATAAGTGCGTTATTATCTATTAGTTTTGCTTTTATTTTCTTAAGAGTTTTGATCTCAGTTCGAGCTCTTAACTGTTTCTGCGTATTCCGAGTATTAGAATTATGAACGTTTATGATAATATTAAATTTATTGTTTATTAAGTAGCGTGATTCTTTTTGGAGATTGGGATCCTTGATTGTTTTAAGGCGGCTAAGAAATTGGTTGCTTTAATAAATGATAATATTCAACTACAAAATAATCGTAGCATAATTAATAGCATGGATTTTATAAACAAAGTTAGAAATATACAATTGCAACCCACATACAAATTAGCATCTTTCGACATTGTCAACCTCTATACTAATATTCCCGTAAATCAGACCTTGGATATCTTATATAATAACTTAATCAAATCCAATAAATTAGATGCACAATTCATAAACGAATTAATCTGCGTACTGAGAGTTATCTTGCAACAAAATTATTTTACTTTTAATGGACGTTATTATATTCAAAGAGACGGACTTTCTATGGGCTCACCATTGTCCGGCTTGCTGGCCGACATTTATTTGAACTCTTATGAGAACAATTACTTTCTTAATAACCACAAGTTCACCAATAACATTATTTTTTATTGTCGTTATGTGGACGACACTTTTTTGATTTTCAATGGTACTGCACGCCAGCTAAGCACTTTGAAAAACACCTTGAATGCTGTAAATGACAATATCCTGTTCACCATGGAAACCGAAGCAAATAATGAACTAAATTTTTTGGATTTAACCATAACTAAACAGCATAACAACCTGAAATTTGGAATATATAGAAAGCCTACCACCATTGATGTTACTATACATGCGGATTCCCACCACCCATATTCGCAAAAATTAGCAGCATATAATAGTTTCGTACACAGGCTTTTGAGTGTCCCCCTTGACGCTAACGATTTTAATGATGAATTAAATACAATTAAACATATTGCTGCTGCTAATGGTTATGATTGCCGGATGGTGGATAACATTCTTAGGAAACACAAGACTAAGAAATCAAAACAAATAAATAATATAAAAACCAAAAATAAGTACATCTCAACCACATACACGGAGATTATGCCCAAAATTCTAACGTCTGTTTTTAATAGGCTTGGTTTCACCACCATTTTTAAAACCAATAATAGCCTTTGGAATTCGGTTCGCCAGGCTGTTCACACACAACTAGAGTCAAGGACGGGTGTATATAAATTGATTTGCAATGATTGTGAATGTTTCTATATTGGTCAAACGGGGAGACCTTTTATTAAACGGTTTCGGGAACACACTCCACATAATTTCATCAATAAAGGTGTTTCTATAGATAATATAAAATCTAATTTCACAAGACATTTAATTACATGCAACCATTCGTACACGAATTTTAATACGAATTTAATACCCTTACATTATTGTAGTAATGGTCGTTATATGGATGCATGGGAAGAATTTGAAATTTATAGTGGACATAATAACCCAGTTACTCATGATGGCATACTTAACGATAAATTAAATTTCAAATCAAACCCGCTGTATGACACCGCGCTACAATCGATTATGAGATAACACACGGCGTGACACGCGTTTGCTCAGAGTCCAGTGGGCCACACGCAGTGCACTGTGTCGGACCCTTGTATAGGTTTTATTATTGTACATATGTGTGTTTTGTGTTTTTGTGAATTTTAATATTTGATGATCTCCTTGTGAGTGATAATATCTGATGAAGGGTCATATGACTCGAAACGCGTCATATATTTACAATTTGAAGTCACTGGACGGTTTAAATAAGGTAAATCATTACTATATAAAGTGACTTGGACCGTATAAAATAATGTTTAAATTGTAGCTTTCTCTTCGTATCACCTCCTTGTTTTATTGATGGCCTTCTAAAAAGTTTAGCAAATTCTTATCTTCATCAGATCGTGTATTTATCTTAGGCTGCAGTTTGACCATTTACACTTAATTATGTTATATGTTATGGAGTTTGTTATTTTTATTTCTTTACTAAGTGGAAGCTACTAGTAGTCAAAAAATAATTAAAGTGACAGACGAAAATTCAAAATCACCAGTTTAGAGAAAAGAAACACATTTACGAAAACACCTTACGTTTTATGGTAGCCTTATCAGATCAGTAAACATTTAATTAACAGGACTAGATAAAGTGTATAAATGTCCGTTACAACAATCTCATCACTTACGTGAGATGTGCAGTGAAGTTAAAATCACATTAACAAAAAGTATAATATGGCCTATCAACCAGCAGCCACTCTATAGGTTATAACACAATATAATTCGTTTTTTCAAAATTTACCAAGTAGGTGACTAGTATAATATATAATTTATTATAATCTGTATTATATATCTGCATAACACACGAGAATAAATGTAACATCAGTATCAATTTTTTTCATTTATTAAAAACAGCTTCGTTTCTTTGCGCAGAATGAAATATTCAGGACCAAAAAGTGGATTCGTACTCGTGTACTCGAAATACTCCTAATACTAGTTGTTCCTTGTGTACCTAGTGTTCCTCGTGATACCCCCAGTATTTGTAATACTCGTTTACTTGTTGTTCCTGTGTACCAGTGATACGCCTAGTATTTGGCGTACTAGTTTACTTGTTACCGTTAGTTGCGTACGGGCGTCCCTCGACTCGGAACAGCGAGGCCGCGAATAACAGATATTTCAACTTTTCAGTCTCTGTTACATCCGTTCCACAAAAATATCGTTCCAAAATACCTGTTATAGGTATATCGGCCCACCTCTATTGGTCAGTGTGGCTATTATAGTTCTTGTGCTGATGTGTACGCTATTTGATTTTCTGCTCATATGACTAACTTTTACAGTTATTTTGTGGCCTGTTTTCACCCATACTGAAAGTGTAAGTGTAGATTATTTTACGTATGTTTTACATATGTTGACACAACGGTTTTAATATTATCGGTAATCAAACTATTCAACTAACTTAAGTCTACCAAGTTTGGTTAATTGTCTATAGGTTAGAGGCGAAAAACCGCGTGACTGAGCTTACTTATAGCGCCCGCCATCTTCTCCAACAAACCGGGGTAATAAGCCGTGTTAGATTCGGAGTAACATGCCGTTATTTATTATGTCGGGGTAACATGCCTGTTCTCGTGCATTTTGGCTGCATTATTTCTATAATTAATAAAATGGGTTTGATTGCAGGAAAATCCCTTGTAACTACGAAAGAAAATCGAGGAGAATGGACAGAGCAAGATTTAAAAGCAGCCTTTATTGCTGTGCAAAACGAGGGAGTGTCTATATATGGGGCAAGTAAATATTTCAAAATTCCAGAGCGGACTCTAAGGAGGAAGCTACAGAAAACTAACCTTGGGACCTAAATGATATTGAAAGAAAGCTCGTGTCTCACCTAAAGAAACTACAAGCTGCTGCTTTCTCTCCGACTGTAACACAAGTCAGAACTCTTGCTTATAAAATTGCTGAGCCTTATAGTTTAAAACATAATTTCAATCAAGATTAAAAAAATGGCTGGCTACGATTAGTTTTATAAATTTTTAAAACGAAACCCAGACATTGTTGTTAGGAACTCTGAACGTCTGTCACTGGCTAGAGCCCAAGGGTTAACTAAAGAAGATGCTAAAAATTACTTTTACTTACTGAAATCGGTTCTTATAAAGCACAATTTAATGGATAAACTATCTAATATTTATAATGTTGATGAGACCGGATTGCCAATTAATAACAAGCCAAGATTTGTTCTCGCTGAAAACGGAAGTAGGGATGTACATAAGCATACTTCAGGCGAAAAAGGGGAATCTATAACTGCAATATTCGGTTGCAACGGTGAAGGCAATTTCTTCCACAGGTGTGCATTTTCAAAGGAGTTAATAAGAAAGCGGAATAGGAAGACCAAACGCCAACAGGGTCGTCAATTGTAATATCACAAAAGTCAGCGTATGTGACAACTGATATTTTTTTCAGAATGGTTGGAAAATCTTTGTATTCCACGGAAACCAAAGGTAAAGTGTTGTTGATTCTAGGTGGTCATACATCACATACGAGTGCAACTAAATTATTAGAGCTGGCTGCTGATCAGGTCATTGAGCTCTTGTGCTTAACAAGCCACTCAACCCATTACTTTCAGCCTTTGGATCGCTGTTTTTTCAAATCACTAAAGCATCACTGGTTCCAGGCATGTCAGAACTGGATGGACACCCACTCGTTTCCAGAAAAGCCAAGAAAACTGGGACGGGTTCCAGTAGGGGAGTTGTTGAATTCGGCATGGAGGGAGTCTGATAATTCTAAGAACGGGATTTCTTGCTTTCAGGCAACGGGAATTTACCCATTTGACCCCTCTGTTATTACTGATCGGGCTTTCATCGGATCTGCAAACACTCCCAGTACACCAGATTCAAAGCAGTGTTCCCGTAACCATCAAAGCAGTGTTTCATTAACTCTGCCTACTTCTCAATGCCAAGATGATACCACTACAAAAGTGCTACAGCACATATCTCCAATTCCAACTCTTGGAAAGCGTAAAGCAAGTGCAAGGGGACAAGACGTACAAATATTGACGTCTCCAGAAGTTATTGCTGCAAAAAGATTAAAATTTGAAATGAAGAAGAAGAGGAAAGAACCTGTTTCAAAACCCAAAGGCAGTAAATCGAAGAAAACATTAGAAAAGACTAAAAAAATTGAGGGGGCAGGATGGAGGAAGATACTACCTTAGAAGCCAGAAGTATACTAGGAAATGCAGCAATCGCTCAAATAATGTGTCAGAAGAAAATAAGTTGTCTTACACCTCATCAGCAGATGATACTGAGACTGATGTACCATACCAGGAATCGGATGAATATGGCGAGCTACGTGGACTGATCGATGAAAACCAATGTTCTGAATGCTTAGAAGAGTATGAAAAATGAAAGACGGTTGTGATTGGATGAAGTGTGTGGTGTGTTCTACACGAGAATTTTTTTTAATTTTTAAATAAATGTGCTGTGTGTTCTTCCCAAGAGGACACAAGAACAGTCGATGAAAGCACAAAATTTTTTACTTGTAATTTTTATATGCGTTATCTTACATAATTTTAGTTTTAAAACCTAAGGCAGTCTACTACTACAAGTACTTTTAATATTGTTATTATCATCATTATTATTGTTTTGTTTTAATTATTAAAAATTAAAATTATTCCGAGAACAACCATAACTTGACAAGTTCAATTCGGTTTCCATTAATATAAGAGTGTACTGCTTATATCACTAATATTTTTTAAATGTAATTTTTGTGTGTAATATAATATCTGAAATTATCGTAAGTTCAAATTTGTGTTCCAATATTTGACATTAAAATACTTGATTTAACAGAAAAATAATAGCTTTGTTGTTTTTTGTCATTATGCATCTTTTTATTATTAAAACCCCACCAGCCATCTTACTCCAAAATGGTTTACCATCTTCCCCCAAGTTTGGGGTAAGATGTCAAAATGCACTATTTCACTATCTCCTTACGTTATGCAGATACATAGAGTAAATTATTTACATATAATAGACGTGTAAGACATTGAACTTCATTACTGTGATGATAAAAAAAGTCAGTGATAACGCGCGCGCGTGTGTGTGAGAGAGAGAGAGAGAGAGGGAGAGTGGCAGAGAGGGTGATGTTATAAACTAATGGGTTGCATAATCACAATCTATGGAATGAAAAGAAACAGCATCTATTTTCATACATTTCCTACGTTACCATTAACGTCTAAACATACTGGGAGTAAGCAGTAAGTTTGTGCATCAGTTGTAACGTAAAATGTTATTATTAGTGTAACTACGTTTTTCGTTTACATATTAAAAGATTGTAGCACTTTATGTTTGTACCTGACATTACCTATACAAGCCTACAGAGTCATAACCAAAAAAAAAAAGAAAAAGAAACATACGGGTAAAAACTTAAGGCAGGATGTTTTCATCCGGCAGAGAACGTTGAGCACCAGAGGAGAGGGAAGACCGGCTGATGAAATTAACCGGGCGTGCGTTCCGTTCAGCTTATTGTTAGTCTAATCAATGCTAATATTATCAACTGTAGAGGGCAGAGGCGAGGCGCTCAGTCAACTGAAAGGTTGAATTTTCAAATCCGACTCGCCGCCGGTGGAAATCCAATTATATCTGGCCGTTTGTTTGGCTACTGTAGACTTACAGCAGTCTGCTCATGGTGCGCTGGTCATTACACTGTTGGATTTATTGTTGTCCATCCCCGCCCACAAGTACCTGTACTGTCTACTGCATACGGCCTTTTCAAGAAACTACACACTCTTAAATTAAAGTACACACTCTTTCATGAACCTTCGCGGCTAATGCATACTTTTAATAGGCTCTAGGAAGAGATACAAGATGAGATCTGCGCCAGCATGATCAGAAAAGGAGTATAATAGGGCAGACTTGCCTAATTTCGCAGCATTTTGCATTTGGATGTACTGTGAAGTTAGGAATGGTAATATGTGACATTTTAAATAATTACTGGAGATCGCAGCACTTGCTTTATAATCTAGAACCATTACAAACCACTGTTCGTCGACAGTTGAGTCTAGACTTTTGTATCGAGAAGACTCTGCACCTGTTTTTTTGTGATTTTCTTATTTTGCAAAGTAAGTTGTTTTTATTTGCTGTACCTTCCTAATTAATTATTTAGTAAAAAACTATATATTCATTTAATTCACAAAAGACTAAGCTTTCGAAAGATATCAATATATAATTAAAAAACATTTTTTGAAGGTGTTTTTTTATCTATCCCCGGTCATTGAAATATTAGTTACAGAGGCTCAAATTGGGTGGTCACAGTGAATCAGCTGTTCTACTGTTACCGAGTATTCAAGCCACAACAGTGTTTTCCAAGCACGTTTCCATCCCACACAACCAACTTACTTCAGCCTCTAGACATAAGTTAGTAGTTTTCGGCCCAATGAAATCTCTGTGGAAGAAGGAAGTAAAGAAGTTACTGCAAAACTGTGGTTACAAACATTCCAGAAAAGATTTTATGAACATGTTTTCCTCAATTCCGTTACAATAGCAAACATCTGCAGTGGTTTCAGGAAGACTGGAATATATTCCTATAATAAAGACGCAATTTCAGATGAGGACTTGAAAATTTCAGAACCTCTTGTTTCTTCTACGCTTGCTCATGACAATACTAACGAAGATAAAGAGATAAAGAAAGTGAGCACAAACAAAATAGCACCGTCTACTTTAACATTAAGTCCTCTATTGCCGCTTTCAAAGCCAATTGAGAAATTGCAAAAACGCAAAAGTAATGCAGCAGTTGCACGACTTTTTGAAAACAGTAGGTCTACTGATAATCAACCTTCACAGTCCAAGTTGTGAAAAAGCCGTTGTCAAAGATGCCGAAACCTAGAGATGACATTTGTTCTTTTTGTGGTGTTGCGTACAACTGGGACACAAAAGGGGGAAACTGGATTCAGTGCCTACAATGACTTTGTTGTTTCATTATAAGTGCCAAAATTAAAAAAAAATATGAACCAAATTTTAAGTGTAAAATGTGTATTACTGAGAATGGCTCGGACTGAAGACAAAATAAAAAAAAATCTAAAACTTTCATCATCACTTTTAATTTGACTAGAGATTAAAGTATAATTTTTATAATCAAATTAATTATATTAATAAATAGTCTGTGATCTAGTTCATTTTAGTTTTAATAATTTCATTTAATTCTGTAATTTTAATGTTAGCTTTCTAATTACATTTGTGTAATTATTTTAAAAATTGTTAAATAATTAAAAAAAATTATTTTATTAGAAGAACATAACTTTTTATTAGTTGTATTATTTATAATACGTTTTAAACAATATAATGTTACAAAATATATGTGTTATTAAATATAGAAATTATAGTGCGAAATAATGAACACTTGCTGCGAAATTAGGAATAGTGTAGTAGCTTTATTTTAAAATTTTTTTATAATTACCTCCATAGTGTTTTGTATTTTTGTTATGTTTTGCTTTTGTAGCAGTAAATATTAAGAAAACCTGTTTTATTAACTCATATATACACAGTTTTAGTCATATATGTGAAATTACTGCGAAATTAGGCACGTTTGCTGGCAAGATCGTGATGTTTCGTCCTTTTGTGGGATGGAGGTGCCTTCAACACAATTTGTGCTCTAAGAGACCGTGCTAGTCGTAGTGTGGGTCTTGGTCGTAGACGTTGCCTGTCTTCGTCTCTTTCACAGGCTGTGCACGCCGGAAGTACATCCTTTATCCATTTATATGTTTCTGAATATGCTTTTACACTGAAGCGTTACCGACAGTTGTTTCTTTATGAAATAAAGACACTTGACACAATAACGTCCAACTTTTATAACGAAGGCGCTAATCATATCGTTCGAAATCTATTACCGAGATTAAATTACTATGATTGTAAGTATACAATTAGATTACAAAGTCTCATCATCAAAAACACAGAATTGTTTCTTATGGAAATCTGAAAACAACGATTTGTTTTACAGGTGTAAACAGAAAAATTACTATATTAATTTCTACCTCTTCATACATACGTATTGCCCAATCTGTTATCAAAAAGAGAATGGAGAATCTTCTATCATTAAAGGAATTAGGGGCTTATAGTCAGATTAACTGTATTATTTATTAGAACTTTTTATTAAATTATGACGTATACTATAGCTAACGTTTTGTTGGTTGAATGTACAAAGATGCAAATACAATATACAAAAAAATTCAAAATTTGTAGAATTTTTACGTAACGATTGAACAAATCTGAAATATAGTTGGAACATTATTGGCCGAGCTGTTAGGCTGTGGTCTAGATTCTATGCTGACAGACGTTTCGACCTCATTATCGGAGGCCATCATCAGTGTCGATAACAATTGGCAAGGTGTCCGCCAATTCACCCCAGTTATGAGGCGGAGACTATGTCGTACTGTGTTTAAGAAACAGTATTTATAGTCTGTTTCATAAACACAATATACAGTCTCCACATCTACCAATTGTTATCGACACTGATGATGGCCTCCCATGGTGATGCCGAAACGTCTGTCCGCATAGACTCTAGACCTCGTCCTAACAGCCTGGCCAATAGCGTTTCCAACTATTTGGAGGCCGACCGTGAAAGCCATAGGAACTGTAAATCTGAAATATCTTTCTGATAATAAAGATCAGAAAAGACGAAAGAAATGAGACGTCTCATAAAAACCTTGTCTGCTTTCATGGCTTTTATTCCATGCAGAAAAATTAATATATTAGAATGAAAACTATGGAAATTACCTGCCAAATGGGCGCGGAAAGTTTTACACCATTTGTAGTGCAATCGCTAAATTCAGATGAAGTCCAGATTTGAAGAATGAATTTATGGTCGTCTCGTGTACTTTTCAGTGAAATAATAACAGAATTTCATCACTCTGTCATCTTCAGGTATCCAAGACATTAAGTCCTTTTCAAATGTATATCCTCTATACACTTTGACAAAGATGGTAAGGCTTTGCGCCGAGCGCGATATACGTATTGTTTTACCGTTTCCACTTCCTGCATCGTGATGTCTTCTGCCAATGATGTCTTTTACCACAATATTCGTTGGTCGCTCACTGATGTCGTTCTGGTTTCCTCTGTATGTTATTAGAAATGCTTCTTTTCCACAGATATTCAATTGGATCATGGCTGTGGATTCCTTGGTCAATGGGGATCACAGCTTCGATGTCGTCAAGGTATAGTCCTATAGCTTTTCCGTACAGGTCTTCTTGGTGCCTCTCCATTTCCAGCCTTGTGATGTTTTTGTCGTTTTTTTAAACATAATCAAAAACCTACTGTCGCAAACCTAAGTAGTATCCCTTACTCACTCAACAATATTCTTCGTGTTGCTACACTCACTTAAAAAATATATCAGGTGGAGGTGGGGGAGAATGCTAGTGTGACAGATGCGAATGAATATCTAAGGAACCATACAGTGGGAACTATACGCTATAAGCCTGAATAGATCCTTAAAGAAACTCATGAAGATGTTTACCAGGAGAAAGTTTACATAGAATAAAAAACAAGTAGTAGCAAACAGATCAGCATACTGTATCACAATGTTTGAGGTTTCCGTATTAAACCTGATGAGTAGGGGGAAAATAAGGGTTCTGACTCACTTTCACTTTCTATCAGCTGGACCACAGCATCCGCGACTTTTTTGCGGATCTGTGTCAAGATCCGCGACTTTTTCGCGTATCTGGACCACAGCATCCGCGATCCGCGGTTGGACACTTTCACTTTCTATCAGCTGGACCACAGCATCCGCGAATTTCCGCGAATATAATTTTTTATTTTTTTATATTCCGCCTTTCGCGAGCCTAGATCTAAGAGATGCCGCCGTTCCCGCGGTCCAAGATTTTTTTCCACGCTCTCCCACCACCAATGGACCCACAGCATCCGCGAATTTCCGCGAATAAAATTTTTTATTTTTTAATTAAATTGATTTGCATATCAGGGGTGGTTGGTGGGTGGTGGGTGGGGGGTTCCGACTTGATGCATTATAGTGTATATACTAAATATATGATCAGGGTTACCAACCTTGAATGAGTTCAAATTTGTTGTGTGTTATAATGTATATTAAATCTATATGATCAGGTTTACCAACCTATGTATGGGTTCAAACTTGATGTGTGTGTGTTATATAGTGTATATATTAAAATATACGATCAGGGTTACCAATCTTGCATTATTGTGTATAGAACAGATCTGCCAACATTTTTCTGTGGTGGGAAATTCAAACTATATGATCATGATTGTTGTCGATATCAATTCTCTTTTTGAATGTAAGTAACTCTCCCTCCCTCTCTCTCTGTCTCTCTAGACACAGTTATCCATCACGATATAAACTCTCTCTCTCTCTCTCTCTCTCTCTCACATTTGAATGTAAGTAAAACTATCTCTCTCTCGCACACACACATTAAGTAGATTACTGTTGCCTGTTGCATCTCTCTCTGTGTGTGTTTATGTAACGGGTCTCTCTCTACGCCAATCTCGGTTCTGCCAAGAGTGTTACGCATAAAAACTCCTTGAAATAAGGTATTTTCAAAAGTTTTGTGTACACATACAAATTGCTGTCGGACAATGTACGCACTGCTCACACACACATTGTGTATGTCTCTAGCTGCAGACGTTGACAGGAATTCCCTTATTCAAAGCGATTTGTATGTGTACACAAACTTAAATATGGTTTACAGACCATTGTAATTTTAAAAATTCATTTTTGCATTAATTAAATATATATCGTAAACAATGAAATAATATTTCGTCATTAGAAAGTTATATTCAGTGTGGTAATTAGTGATAGAAAGATTAACTATGTATGCACACACACACACACACACACACACACAACGATACAGAATTAGATATAGTTATTATTCGCTAACTTAAACCAGGGGTCATTAACCGTGTGTACATCGTCTAAATCGGTGCGTCCAACTTTCTAATTTGACACATGTCAATCATTAGCAGCGCTGACAGTAATTAGGATTAATTATGGATTAGAAAGTATTTACTCCAAAAACGGACACACAAGCTTTCCCCACTACCAGAGTACAATATATACGCGAAGAAAATCAGTGGCAATTTCTCATTTGACCGCCTGCGTGTGCTGATACATCGTGAAATCTATCACTGCATTTTTAATAGTTGAAAGACTGTTTGTATTATTGTACGTCTTACGAGTCTTCAGTATACACAACTTCCATCATTAAGGGTGTGTAGACAACACATACTAGTTTGGTAAGTGTACATGAAACATTTTGAATACGTTAATAAGTGAGCATAATTTTTATTGTATGTACAGATTTTATTTAAACGTAAAAATTATTTGCATTAAAACATTATCAAGCGCATTATTTATTGAATTTAATACATGTGTGTGTGTGCGTGTGTGTATGATCAAATTATTATGTCTGTTACAATTTTCTGAAATATATTCTTACCGTATTTTTATATTAATTTTATTGTATGTACAGATTTTATTTAAACGTAAAAAATTATCAAGTGCATTATTTATTGAATTTAATACATGACTCATTCAAATAAGTGTATGTGTGTGTGTGTGTGTGATCAAATTACAATTTCTGAAATATATTCTTACTGTACTTTTTATATTACACTTCTAATTGAAGATATATTTTAGGTATAGCTGAATTTTAAGCGTGCGAGCCTTCAGTGTGCATACAACGTCTGTCATTTAAGGGTACGTGTGTGGACAACGCTCGCTAGTTTGTTGCAAGTAAGTATAGATTATGGAGTGGGTTATACAAATAATAATAAAGTGTGTACTATATACATTTATTAAAATACATACACAGCTCCAAGATTATATTAAACAGTTTTTACAATTAAAATACATACAGAGCTCCAAGATTATATTGTTACAAGTATGAAAATATATCTAAACTATTATATTGTTACAAGTATGAAAATATATCTAAACTAGTATTTACAATTTAAAAAAAACATACACAGATCCAAGATTATATTGTTACAAGTATTAAAATATATCTAAACTAGTTTTACAATTAAAATACATACACACACAGCTCCAATATTATGTTACAAATATGAAAATCTATATATTTAAAACTAGTATTTACAAAATATGTATAAAATAAGACTTAAACACGTCTATGTACTGTGTTGGACAATGGCGTATATTCTAGAAGCGAATCATGTAGTATCATACAGTAGGCAGTCGTCTGTGTAGGAAAATTCATTGACGATTCAAATTCTAAACGTACATCAACTGCTGAAGACTTTAAGCGCATCGTCTTGTTTGCTACAATCGAATACAAACAGCGGGGCTTTTGATTTGAATAATTCTGGTGTCAGTACTGGGCTGACGTCTAAACGGTGGTAATACGAACTTTGAAAACTGGCGTACATATTGTACAATAATGCAAAACGGTCTTTCCCAATATCCAAGTTTAAATTATCGTAAGGATAATACTTGTCGTTTAGAAACAGTCTCGAATTGATCACGTTACAATGATCAAATTCATCGGCGTATGCTGTCAGTACATTCTTTCTTGCTGTCTGAAACGCTAACACAACAAAGCGTGGTTTTTCTAGCTAACTCGAGGTCTTGACAATCCAATTCTGCCTTTTAGTCTGTGGTAAGGCAGGATACTCGTGCAACTCCCAGGTCCTAAAAGGCATAGTTATCGGGTGGTCTTTCTCTATGAGTCGTAACAGTGGTAATCTGTACGCATTAGCTACATGTACATAAGGCATTTTCCAGTAAACTTTATCTAGTTCAAGAACACAATTAGCAGTCGTTTGTCCGCTTGCTAAAACCATAGCGTTTATGTCGGTAGATGTGCGTAGGAGTATAAGTTCTTGTTACACGTTCAGCACGATGCGTGTATAGTCTTCTGCGAATCCCATTAGCATTTTCAGGGGAATACAAAAGTTGAATTCACCGTCATCATTCACTTTTAATACGTTCGTAGTCGGTGCCACCCAACCTGCGTTTTCCATTGCGTCACGTGTGTTGTTGTTGAGTGATAGAAAAGTTTTAATAGTTGACGTAACGCCGACGTTTCTGGTATGGTCCACTACCACTCCGGCCAACTCGTAACGAATCTCTTCAAAGAGAAATGCTATAGCATTGTTCACCAGTTCCACATTCAGTGCAGTATCTGCAGCCACACTAGGGTTTTAACCAACTTGCCTTCGATGTAGAGGAAACTTTCTGACGGCAGTGTAAAGACGTCCTGTTGTTGTATTGGCACACGTATTTCATCATTGTTTCCATATCTTGATGTTGCGTACGGTGCGTGTGAGTGAAATGAAAAGTGCGTGATACTGTCCTCAAAGAACGGTTGCTGCTCCACAGATAATATTCCACTCGCCATGTTACTTGTTTACAACAAAACCCAATGAAATCAGGAAACGACGGTTAACTGATGTTAATCGTTTCAGTTTCGAATGAGTACTGATGCGTTTCCTAACTGATCTTTCTTCTTCTTCTTCTTTTATTTCTGACGACTGTGGTAGCAGCGGTGGCGAAGAAACAAAGTACAAGCCCATGTCTATAGTCGTTTTAGATGTAAACGCACAGTGATGACTTCTCCGCGAAAATCTATTACGTCACCGTCCTGGTCGTGTAAAGATAATGTTATGTTGTCCAAACGACTCACATTCACAGGTAGGTATATAACGTTTGTAGGCGATTCAATTATTTTGAATCCTGGTTCGACTGACGGATAGAATGAGTGCAGCGTGTGCTCGTTTTTACCGTTCTTGTATGATCCTTGCGCTATATTACACCTTATCAGTATACTGTTCACTTTTATAATGTTAACTGTGGCGTCAGACGTGTGAGTTTTATTCGCTTCAAGCAGACGCTTTTCCTAGAAACCCAACATATCACCGATACCGCACACTGTTTGTTGAAAGTCAATATCCAGTGCACAAGTCAGTTCACATTTCAGTGTATTGTTGTTAGGACGTAGACTAATCTTTGAGTCTCCTAACTGCTTTTTGAGGAAGGCTTCTATGTCACCGATTTCATAAGCACCTGTAGGTAAAGTTATCAAGTCCCACGTTGTTCCGTCCCGTAGTACTGGAAACACATTGTTTTTTCCCTCAACCACGTTCGGTATACTGTTGTATGTAGTAAAGTCCAATAGACCTACACACCATTCGCCGTTTGTTAGTTCGAGAGGCGGGAAAAAGTCACATAAAAGAGCAGCAGCATTCGTACCTGTTAAGGTGACCGACAGCGAAGACATCTTGTCGCTTACTGATCACTCACGCATTAAGAAGTCCAAACATAAATGCCCACAGATGACTGTGTGTGGTGGCTGTTCACGCTCGTAATTGTAGTAAATGTCAGTGTCGGTTCCAAAATACTGTGTCAGCTCAAGAGGTGGCTGCATATTACCATACGCATCATAGTAGTAAACTTGTTTGTTTCGCTTCTTGTAGCAAACCCAGTGCGTACCAGGTCCTTCTGCACTGTCCAGATTAACAACCGCACTCTCATTCTTCCATGGTCGTGTGTGTGGTAAAGTGTTACGCATAAAACTCCTCTGAAATGAGGTATTTTCAAAAGTTTTGCGTGCACATACAAATCACTGTCGGACAATGCACGCACTGGTATGCAAATTAGTTTTTTTGTCTGTAAGGACGTAGGTATAGACCTGACGCTATTTTTTTATTGTTACGTTTATGCCTTGAGACTGTTTTCCGTTTGCAGGTCGTTTTGCGTTTGTCCGCGGATTGACGTTTAATTCCTGAACCCTTCTTCTACTTTTTTCTGCAACCACTACGTGAGCTCCCTCCACCCACTGCTGATTTTGCTTTCATTGCAGCTGCTACAGCTGCAGCATACGCTCTTTCACTAACACCGGAATTCCAATCTTTCACTCGTTCCCACGCTTTGTCGGCAAGAATGCGATCAGCTATACGTCTTCGACTGTTGTCTTTGTACCTTGCGTAGGCGATATCGTGTTCGCGACAGGCTTCGTCCAGCTCGTTGATTCCGCGCTCGCCACGTGCCAATCTCTCTTTGAGTTTTGTTCCGGGTCCACAGAATCGGTAGCCGGGTACGTGTAATTCTACTGGTAATGCGTCCACCCCTCGATTAATCAAAGTAGGTACTGACGAAACGATAGCGGGCACAGTGTTTTTAAGTATTTTTCCAATTACACCACGCCCCATTCTTTTCTTACGAAGTACGTGCATTCTTGTAAACAGATCTCCAATCCTTGATTTCCGTTTCCGTATCGAGAACGTCTATTAAACGTCCCACCTCTTCAATATATTCAGCCAGAACTGAACGCTGTGTCGCGCTGTCTTGATATTTATAGACAAACTTTATTAGATTGATTATATGAGCGTAAAATACCTGAGTGACCTTGTACAATTCGGTCTTTATATGTAATTTTAATTCGTGCATTTGTCGTACAGTGACTGCGTCTTTGTCATTGACACCGTTCGCTATATTCGTAATTTTTCTTCCGGCAGCGTAGAAAGCATCGCTTTGGAAACTGATTGTGTGTGCGTGTAAAAATTCCAAATTCACTGCGTCTTTGAAGTCAACAGGCGCTTGCACACGCGTTAGTCGACAGTCATTAACGATTACGTTACCTGCACGATCTTTTTTCAAACTCTTCTCGTCTACGTATCGTTTTGTGGCTGCATCTCTTGATTTAAGCGGATCGTTTAGCATTATTATTCGTGGATCTTTTGCGTCTACGGTAGCATCGTTCTTGTACTGTAAGCATGCGTCCTTTACGTACTGTAAAGAAACAACGTCGTGCAGCTCTTCAGGATCACCCAAGTTGCGTACCTTTTTGTTTTTCACATCAAAGTGACCGTCGTTAATCACTCATAAACCGATATCCTCACGCAGACTTCGATTAGTTTCTTTTCGCACCCTTACAGTGCTGTCGTGTCTACCGAACTTGTCTACACTCATATTTATGAAGAACTGGTGGTTATAGAACGGTGCGTCTGCTTTTATATGATAATTCCGGCTTCACGTAATTCTTCCAATATCGAAACGATTTCATTCCTATGACCAGTATGGCCACTATTTTGAGACGCCATTAACAGTCTCAATCTATTAACCAACTCGTTAGGATCATCCCAATGCACGTAATCGATTGCAGTGTTCGGTTTCATCTCCATATAGCCACTCCCTGTACGTTTTCGTGCACTCGATGCAAACAATTTAGATATTACTAGTCGGTACTTGACGCCACTGTTACTGTTTATTCGCGTATTGTGTTTATATTTTTGTTTGTGTCCGTTGGTTGCTAGTAGTATGGACTTATATTTCCTCATATCGTCCTTATTGTATTTTTTCGGTAGTTTCATAAACAAAAGTTCATACAGACCAGGCGTACCCTCGTAAATTTTTCCTTTGACATGAAAGTTGTCGTTATCATCGATTTCTACATTTGAATCACCTATCATAAATTTACCACCTTCGTATCGAACACCATACATACGATCTATAATCCGTTTACAGTCCGCCGATTCGCACAAACGCATATATTTGTTTGCTAATGAATCGTCACTGAAATGTGAAGTCTTAGGGTTCCATGCGTCCTCGACACTGAAATGAGAAGCGTTATGACTTTGCATGTCACTTTCGTTTTCTGTATTACGTGTTGTGTAGGCTCTTCTTGTTTTATCTGCTGCTTCTCCTCCTTCTCCTCCTCCTCCATCATATCACCACTTAACTTTCGTGAAATAGCTTCTAACGGTTCCAGAATCGGTCTGTAATTTTTTCTAAACTTCTCGTCGCTTTCTCTGATACCGTGTTGTAATGCATGATATTTTTTCCTTATGTTGTCGCTTATCGTTTCTATATCATACACAAGTCGTTCCTCCTTATTCATCGCCATCGTGTGTTAGCAAGAGGACTGATTACATTACTACAGTGCAACCACTTTTATACTTCGCCGGAAACAATTATGAATCGATCAAATCCGATTCTATATCTACCTTCATTTATTGACGAGTCTTTGTCTATGACTAGAAATCCATAACGATCCTTCCACGCTTCCATGCAAACGTCTTTGAAAGCATCATATTTCATATCCGTGTTAACATGATCAGTGTATGCATGTCGTAAATTTAGATCGTCTTGTTTGAACAATATCAACAAGTTAGCGTTGTCACGTACCAATTGTTTCGGTATCTGGCTATATGTCTGGCATAGATAGAATGTGTCCACACCGCTATGTCTCCACATAGCAAAATACTTTCGAATATTGTTTTGTCTTTCACACGATACGTCATCGAATACTATAACAGAGTCGAGACCGGCGATTTCACTCGGTAGTGGGACTTCTTCGTTCTCGCTGTATGCATGATAACCTAAACCTTCATCAGCGAGTGATTTCATCACTGTTTCTAGCATTCTGTATTTTGGTTGAAATAATGATTTTGAAAACACGTATACGTTGCGGAAACGTAGTCCGTTGGCATCAAACAGTAGGTTGAATAGCACGTTGGATTTCCCACAGGAACTTGGGCCTGTAACGATACAGCGAATACTGTTCGGTAATAGCGGGCCATGTTTACGTTTAGCACTGCCTTCGTCACCAGCCAAAAAGTCCATATCCTTTATTGGTAATTTGTTTGCTTGCTGTACAATCTTCATCTTTGTGAATACCGAAAGCATACTGTTTTCAGCACGTGCTGTCACCTTTTTTATATTAGATCTTTCTTATGTATCCATGCATCGTGTTTACCATCGAAACCAAGCCAACGAACACGCACTCTGTCACCTTTGCGTTGTAACACCTTTTCCACTAGGTATACGTCACCGACTTTGGACTTACTAATCTCGTGCTCGTAAAAACCACCTTTCAACACTTTGTTTAGATGATCTTTTAGCAGATAAGTGACGGGGATGGTAGTGGATTGTACTTTATCCACAGTGAATATTTCGTTAGTCCAATTTGGTGTATAACCTTTGGCGAACGTCATTTTGTGCTTACTTATACGAACACGGTCACCGACTTTAAATTTGGGTGGTTTCGCTGGACTGATTTTAGGCGCTGTGTTCTTCCTTATTCGTTCCAACACTATATGTTCGTTGGCGTCATTCACTTCACTAGGTTTCATACCATTGGTTCTGTGTGTGGTATTGTTGTACGATATCAGTAATATAGGTAGTAGATCCAACCAGCGGTAGTGTCCTTGTTCGCTGAAAGCTCGATACATGTGTGTCTTCAGTGTGCGATTAAAACGTTCCACTATGGAAGCTTTTTTCTCACTATAGGTTGAGTAATGTTTCACATTATACTTTTTTAGCAACGCTTGTACTGTGCTGTTGTAATACTCCTTCCCGTTGTCCGTCTGTAAATATTTCATTCGATTAGCAGTTAGTATAGGCTCTAGTGCGTGCTTTCTTCTTTTCCTGTCTTTGTTTTCAATGGTACAGCGTACGCGTACTTGCTAAACGCATTGATCACTGTCATCATGTACTTGTACCCTTTGTTCACTCGAGCGTATGGTATCATCTCCACAAGATCCGCCTGGTACAAGTCGTGTAGACCCTTCAATTCAACCGCGCGCCTAACGAAATTCCTTCTCGCTGCTCTGTGTAGCTCTAGAGCTATAGTCTTGCGTGCGTTGTTCATGGTTTAAGATACACTAACATAATACCAGCGTTAAAAATACTATATATATCTATAACAGTTTCCTTGTTTTTCAGTATTCACTCTCTCGTCTGAATAGCATCATCATGTCCGACCTTCAGCAGAATCCGGAACAACAACATCAGCAGGAACAGGAACATTCTCAACAAGGTAAAAACAATTTTTAAATACCAATTGCCTCTCTCTATAATTATGTAGCAAACCAAATTTGTTTGATATGAATTAACATATGATTCAACTCTGTCTAACATGTATAAGATAGTCTCTTGACGTTGTTTAGAAATTGATATTGCGGAGAAAATGTTTTATGTTCTGACATAGGTTTGTCACCTTCTCCCCAATGTATTGTCTCTTGACATCGTTTAGAAATTGACATGACGGAGAAAATTTTTCATGTTCCACCATAGGTATGTCACCTTCTCTTCAATGACCTAATTCAATTCCGCAACAAAAGCATTTAACTCTATCGTCTATGAATGACATACTATGTCCACAAACATCATCATTTAGCGGATAGTAGTAAAACCCGGCAAACGCTAACTCGTCGGGGCTAACAAACGTCACTTCCCAATACTTGAACGATTTTCTTCTTTCACTTTCAATGCTAAAATCAGGTGTAGCTGCCATCTTTACAGTTTGCAATAAACTAACGTATTACTAACGTCTACTATCTATTTATTTACCACAAACATGAATTTGTGTGTGTGTGTGTGTGTGTGTGTGTGTGTGTGTTATTCATCATTCCTATTAGCTAATACATGTGTTTCTATTGTTTCAGTTATGACACGATTTTATATCGTACGAAACACTAGCATTAGAGGATCCCTCACAACATTTAATTACCTGCCCGTGTACACGGACACAGGAGATCAAGATATATTACCGATAATGACTGAGGTGCGACCTTTATTGTGCAAGGATATTCTGGCAGAACAAGCACGTTTACGCAGTATCAAATGGCATATTGCGTGCAGGATACGTTTCACTAAAACTGTGTTAGATGGTGACAGCGGCGAAGAAAAAGAGGTAACCAAAGACGCCGTCTTCCACGGACGTTGTCGTACGTTGCTCACAGACGACAACGACGAGTTGAACTGTCTACTCGATGAATCCTACGATAAAATCATGAATAGCATATCCAATTTTACCCGTGACGGGAGCGGATTGTCGGTGGATGCTGTACTGAAGCTGGAACTGGTTGTTGGACGGTACCGGCCTCTAGCAGCGTCCTCCTACCTTCCAACCCCGCGAAAACTCTCACTCACCAAGGCAGTAGTCAACATCAAGAACCCCCAAGATGAAATGTGTTTTCTATGGTCCGTACTAGCTCACATACACCCTCAAGAACGTAATAAAGAACGTGCTTCAAAATACGCCCCCTTCAAAAACACCTTAAATATGTCCGGTATCGAGTACCCTGTTTCTATAAACTCACTTTCTAAATTTGAAGCACAGAATCCCAACATTCCTATAAACGTTTTCGGCTATGAGATAGAAGACAATATCAGAAACGAATCAAAAAATGAGGTTTATCCGTTAAGAATTACCTCCAATAAGGACAGATTACATCATGTTAATCTTTTACTTCTGTCCGATACAAATAGCCGAAAACATTACTGTCTTATCAGTAACATGAGTAGATTGTTATCATCCCTTACATAATGTAGCAATAAATCATTTTACTGCGACTACTGCCTGCATCGTTTCACTAGAGAACATGGTCTGTCCGATCATCTCCCCTACTGTACACCTTATGGTGAACAGAAAACCAAAATGCCCACAGAGGAGGAGAAGTTTATGTCATTTAAAAATTACGCGCACTGTCTCAAAGTACCCTTCACCGTCTACGCCGACTTCGAGTCCCTCATCACTCCGCTTCAATCGTGTTCACCTGGTAACAACGTCCCGACGACAGTGAAAGAGTTAGGTGAATTCTACTCAGTTGATAGCAGCGGTGTCCGTCAGAAAATACCTTCTCCTCCTGTATCGTCCACATCATATGAAGCGATGCATATTCCGTCAGGTTTCTCCTATGCTATCGTCGATCACACGCACAGCCTCTGGAGAGAGGCTAAAGTTTATCGGGGTGAAAACGTCGTAGACACTTTCTTCTCGTGGTTGATGAAAGACGCCGAGGATATGATGAAGGTAGTACGACATAACGTACAATTAATTATGTCCGATGATGACAATGTTGCGTTCACTAACGCCACCGTTTGTCATTTGTGTGAGCGCCCTTTGACAGACGATGACAAGGTACGCAATCATTGTCATCTTACGGGGAAATTCTTGGGAGCAGCCCACAATAGCTGTAATCTGAGCTACAAGATGCTTCGTCATATCCCCGTCTTCTTTCACAACCTTCGTGGCTACGACTGTCACCATTTAATGTAGGGTTTAGGAAAATATAAGGACCAACACGTATCCTGCATTGCAACATCTAGTGAGCGTTACGTGTCGTTCTCCCTGGGTCCCTTGCGTTTCGTAGACTCCTTTCAATTTCTTAATCGCTCTCTGGACACACTCGTTACCAATCTGTCCACGTCCGGGAGCTAATTTCCTTTGCTCAGAAAGGAAATGCTTAGACGGGGTTTCGACGAACAGACCAATCTGCTCGTACGCAAGGGGGTATACCCTTACGAGTACGTTGACAGCATTGATCGGTTCAACGAAACAAGTCTACCCGCTCGTGAACACTTTGATAACCGGTTGATGGAATCGTCTATTTCGGACGCAGATTACGAGCACGCACAAAACGTGTGGAGTGCATTCAATCTGCGTACGTTTGGAGATTACCATGATTTGTATTTGTTGACAGACGTAATGCTGCTGGCCGATGTCTTTGAAAGTTTTCGAGACATGGCCTTACGCGATTACTGCTTGGACCCATGTCATTTTTACTCGCTTCCCGGACTCGCTTGGAACGCGATGCTAAAAACGACAGGGGTCGAATTAGAGCTGTTGACAGAAATAAATCTACATCTGTTCGTCAAGTCTGGGATTCGCGGAGGCTGCGCGATGATATCCAACCGTCATGCAGTCGCTAACAATCCTTTGATTCCAGATCAGTACGATGTTTCGAAACCGACCTCCTTCATTCTGTATACGGACTGTAACAATTTATACGGTGCAGCCATGTCGCAACCACTCCCTTACGCAGACTTCCGATGGCTCGATCGTAACGAAATCGAGTCCTTGGACGTACGTAATGTGAGTGATGATTCCGACATCGGGTACATCCTCGAAGTCGACCTACACCATCCTAATACCTTACACGACCTGCATTCCGACTACCCGCTTGCACCTGTGCGCCAGCGCATAACACCCGATATCCTTTCTCCCTTTTCCAAACGGTTACACGAGAGTATATACAGATCATCGTATAACGAATCAGGGTCATCCGTAGAGAAGTTGTTAACAACTTTGGAGGACAAACAAAATTACGTTCTCCATTATCGAAATTTGAAATTGTATTTAAGTCTTGGTTTAGAGCTGAAAGCGACTCATAGGGTGTTGTGTTTTAAGCAAAGCGCTTGGTTGAAACCGTTTATCGATTTCAACACCCGCAAGAGGCAAGCAGCCGTCAACAGCTTTGAAAAAGACCTTTTCAAACTGATGAACAACGCCGTATACGGCAAGTCGCTGGAGAACGTACGGAAACATATAGACTTTGAACTAGTCTCAGATGAACGACGGCTTCAAAAACTAGTTTCCACACCTAGGCTAAAACGTATGATTCGTTATACGAACGATTTGGTGGGGCTCTCACTCCGTAAAAAATCCATTGTTCTTTCTCGTCCCGTGTATGTCGGCTTCACGGTGCTTGACGTTAGCAAAACAATAATGTACGACTTTCATTATCGTTATGCTGTCGCCAAGTACGGTCGCAACGTTAAATTGTTAATGACAGATACAGACAGTCTGATGTATAGTATTCAAACATCTGACTTGTATGCAGACATGAAGAAGGACCTACACGTTTTTGACACATCGGATTACCCTACGTCTCATCCTTGTTATAGCCTTAAGAACAAAAAGGTTGTCGGACTGTTCAAGGATGAAACGTGTGGTCGTCCTATTAGAGAATTCGTGGGTCTACGAGCGAAATGTTATTCGTTCCTTGTGGCCCACGAAGATCCTACCAAAGAGTGTCAAAAACGTGTATGTAAAGGTGTACCTCGAGTTGCGATTAAGAGGAGTCTACGACACGATATGTATCGCAAGTGTCTCACTGATCATTGTCAGTTTTCTGCCAGTGCGCTTTGTTTACGTAGCGATCATCATACGCTGTACACGATGCGCGTAAATAAGCAAGCGTTGTCACCGTATGATGATAAGCGCTATATACTAGACAATGGTCGTGATACACTTGCATACGGTCATTATCGAATACGACGCATCAACATGGAGAACGATGATGACGACACCTCCCCACCTGCTAAAAAAATTCGTCTCCATGTATAGTACCCCCTCAACACTTGTTTCTTTCGTCAGTTGATGTCTCTCAGTGCTTCAGTCCAGACGTCTGTAAACGTAAGTTCGCATATTAATATCGCAACGATATTTGTGTGTTTAAACATAATATATATATATATATATATATATATAGAGTTTGTAATGTGTGGTTTCTTTGTCTTACAGTATTATGGATAACACTGCAGTTATAATTGACTTCCAGTGCTTTTTCGATGACAACGGAAAATATATTGTGAAGGAACTGTCAATCATGGACGTTCTGAGATTTGCTGGTAGACATTGGATTTTGACTCCGCCTGCTACATCCGTTACGAATCCAAAATACGTTAGGACAAACCACTGGTTAACGTCAAATTATCATAGACTTAGATGGAGCGAAGGAGAGACACCGTACGACAATCTTGTTTCATTGTTAACATCACATACACGTATATATAAATATGTGTTTGTGAAGGGTTTTGAGAAAAAACGTTTTTTACAGTCAAAGATAATACACAATAATATCATCAATCTCGATGACTTTGGTTGCCCTAAAAACTTACCGTATCTATTTCATGGAACAGAATGTCTTAGACATTTCAATTCTTCTGACCGATGTGCCAACTATAAGGTGCATGCTATTCGGGAATGGATGATTCATGATTTTTGCTTTAAACAAACATTTTTAATGTAACAAATTTAGAAAGTAGGTCACAGCGAATGATGACATTTATATCTCTCTAATTCTGTTGTGGACATGTACATACATGCATAGCTGTAAGCGGTGACTATTTCCTTATGAAAGTGAAATGTAGACTTTCCTAATGACATTGTTATATTTTTGGTGTCTCTAATTTCGTCTGTGGGACATGTTCATACATGCAAAGCTGTAAATGGAAGTGGGACACAGACTTTTCTGATGACGACGTTACCACCACCACCACTATCACATTGTACTGTCCTTTTGTGTCGAATATTCTGTCATTGTTTGGTTCTCTCTCGTTTGATACAGACGTGTTCACTAGTGTCTTTCTCTCTCTTCTAATAATGTCGTTTCTTGTAAAGTTTAATGGTGTAAGTGCTATCGAGTACAAGCGATGTTCAGAATTGACAGTGAATAAAAAATATCCCATCATGGTCTTAACAAATGTGGACACAAAATATGGGAACTCTGTGCTTGCTACGTTGGAGGATGGCGACCACCAGTATCGTGTCTATCTTCCCAAGAGGTATGCAGGTGTCTTCACGAATGAGGAGCTCAGGCATATCAAACCCAAAGAACTACATTTAGTGTATCGAGGGACGAGGAATCAAACAACGCAGGTGGAGGTTGTGTCCTAACGTCGTAAGTAGCAATCGTGTTAACAAACAATTTATTGATGTGTGTGTGTGTGTGTGTGTGTGTGTGTGTGTGTGTGTGTGTGTGTGTGTGTGTGTGTGTGTGTGTGCGTGTAGTTTCAACTCTCTGTACTTAACACTTTAATAATTGAATTTGTATGTACATGATAAATGTATCATTGATTCTATTTAGTATTTTTTTACAATGTTTCGTTGAATAATAGTTGGTTCGATTAGAAATTATTTGAAAGTACATTAACTTTATGTGATAAATGTATCATTGATTCTAAGCAGTATTTACAAATTTCCAGTGAATAATATTTGGTTTGATTAGAAATTATTTGAAAGTACATTAACTTATGAAAAATGACATATACTTGAAAAAGTTTACTTACTTAACGCATTGATTCTTTCCACTGACTGTGTGTGTGTGTGCATGTGATAATTGAATATTTATCGTATCAGTGATTCTAATATCGACTGTATTGTTATGTTACAGATAAACTTCCTTGTGAACTGTATCTACAGCCGTGAAATTATTATTTAAAAATCTTACAATGTCAAAAATTATTATTATTATTAATATTGTATTTATTTTATATAACAATGTTTGTTTGTGATATATATATATTTAATCAATGTAAAATGTATTTTTGAATAATTGTATTATAACGGTTTGTAAACTATATTTTAAGTTTGTGTACAGTGTTGTAAATATATATTTAATCATTTAAAACAATATTATTATTATTAATATTGTATTTATTTTATATAACAATGTTGTTTGTGATATATATATTTAATCAATGTAAAATGTATTTTGAATAATTGTATTACAACGGTTTGTAAACTATATTTTAAGTTTGTATACAGTGGTGTAAATATATATATTTAATCATTTAAAACAAATTATGGTTTATTTTAATTTATTTCGTTATAAGACTCTAATAACTATATCTAATTCTGTATCGTTGTGTGTGTGTGTGTGTGTGTGTGTGTGTGTGTGTGTGTGTGTGTGTGCGTGTGTGTGTGTGTGCATAGTTAATCTTTCTATCACTAATTACCACACTGAATATAACTTTCTAATGACGAAATATTATTATTTCATTGTTTACGATATATATTTAATTAATGCAAAAATGAATTTTTAAAATTACAATGGTCTGTAAACCATATTTAAGTTTGTGTACAGTGACAGCGTAATCGCTTTGAATAAGGGAATTGTTGTCAACGTTTGCAGCGAGAGAGAGAGACATACACAATGTGTGTGTGTGTGTGTGTGTGTGAGCAGTGCGTACATTGTCCGACAGTGATTTCTATGTGTACACAAAACTTTTGAAAATACCTTATTTCAAGGAGTTTTTATGCGTAACACTTTACCACACAGACTTGGCAGAACCGAGATTGGCGTAGAGAGAGAGACCCGTTACATATACACACAGAGAGAGAGATGCAACAGGCAACAGTAATCTACTAAATGTGTGTGTGCGAGAGAGAGAGTGAGGGAGGGAGAGAGACAGTTTTACTTACATTCAAATGTGAGAGAGAGTTTATATCGTGATGGATAACTGTGTCTAGAGAGACAGAGAGGGAGGGAGGGAGAGTTACTTACATTCAAAGAGAGAATTGATATTGACAACAATCATGATCATATAGTTTGAATTTCCCACCACAGAAAAATGTTGGCAGATCTGTTCTATACACAATAATGCAAGATTGGTAACCCTGATCATATATTTTAATATATACACTATATAACACACACATATCAAGTTTGAACCCATACATAGGTTGGTAAACCTGATCATATAGATTTAATATACATTATAACACACAACAAATTTGAACTCATGCAAGGTTGGTAACCCTGATCATATATTTTAATATATACACTATAATGCATCAAGTCGGAACCCCCCACCCACCACCCACCACCCACCCCTGATATGCAAATCAATTTAATAAAAAAAATAAAAAAATCACATTAAAAAAATAAAAAATTTTATTCGCGGAAATTCGCGGATGCTGTGGGTCCATTGGTGGTGGGGAGAGCGTGGGAAAAAATCTTGGACCGCGGGAATGGCGGCATCTCTTTGATCGAGGCTCGCGAAAGGCGGCATATAAAAAAATAAAAAATTATATTCGCGGAAATTCGCGGATGCTGTGGTCCAGCTGATAGAAAGTGAAAGTGTCCAGCCGCGGATCGCGGATGCTGTGGTCCAGATCCGCGAAAAAGTCGCGGATGCTGTGGTCCAGCTGATAGAAAGTGAAAGTGAGTCAGAACCCTTATTTTCCCCCTACTCTGATGAATTTGTGCATCAGTTTCTGGGATTTAAATTGTTACTATTGCCATAACGGAGACTTTATTTCATAAAAAACTTTAATATAAGAGTATTTCCCCAATAATTGAATGGTGTGTACTGCTGACTCAGAATGGTGCATGAGACATTTTCGGGACTGAGAAAGGAAGAAATACGCTTCTCGGAAGAGACAAGTTAAAGAGGAAGGGCTGCTTGCAAAGCCAACGGATCTCGTTAAAAACTTTAAATCCTTCTTGTAAGATTCTAATGGTGTGCATCCACTAAAAATCAATAACAAAGCAAAGTCGGATTCAGATCTTTTGTGTGGAATTCAGGAAATATTTCTTCTGTATATCAGCTGAATATTATCAGCGGAAACAATTTGTATAATAATGAAGATTGCGCTATATGCATCCCTGTGATAAAAGCAGAAACATTAAAAGTAGTTGCGACACTTAGGGCTCTTTCCACAACTGGTATTGATGTCATTCCTCCTTTTATTTTCAAAGGAATTGCTGAACTTGTTGCTCCAGTTATAGTGTGGTTATGTAATTTGTGTTTACAATCTCCCTTTTTTAGAATGTTGGAAGGTTGCTTTGGTGTCACCAATCCCTAATAAGAGAGACCTGCTCGACGTTAAGAATTTAAGTCCCGTTTTCATACTTACTACAGTTGCGAAAAACTTTGAAAACGTTATTCATGATTATCTTTATAAGGCACTAAACTGATTCAAGCCAAAACATGGTTTTACGACCAGAAGATCCACAGTTACAAACCTAAATGATGACATCCTTTATGGCTGCTAAGATGTAGAATGGGAAGCAAGCGGATATTTATTTTGATTTTAGAAAGGGTTTGGATATGTTGCGTCACGACATTCAGCTAAGAAAATTGTTTTTCTATCATATTACTGGATCCATGTTAGTATGGACCCAGTCTTACCTCACCAATAGACCCTTTCATGTTGAGGTAGCCGGGGAGATTTCGAAACAGTTGAAAGCTGCCTTAGGTATCCCACAAGGTCAAATTTAGACCACTCTTATTCATCTTGAGAAGAAAAAGGCCTTCATGTGTCACTATAAAATGAAGCTCTCTGAGAAGGTGAAAAATTGTGATGACTTTATTGACCTGAAAAATGATGCTGAAAATATTTCTAAATGGTCAGTTGCAGACAGCATGCCGCTGATCTGGACAAAATAGTGGTTATGGCCTTTAGAAGACAATGTTAATAAAATATGACTACCACGTTGCTCCTAGGAGTATACGTCGAGTACACTAAGTTTATGATTTGGGTGCAAACTTTGACAGCAAATTAATTTTCACTAGCGTGTAGACATAATACCTAACTTCTAAAGCAAGGAGAAAGCTATTAGAACAGCTTTTTTGGGTGAGTCGTTATTTCCAACCAGCTAATACCATCCTGCGGCTATACCAAATCAACGTTCGACCGATTCTGGAGTATTGTTCAGTGAGCTGGGAAGATAAGAGTGCTGACATCAAGCAGAAGATTGAGGCGGTACAAAAACGAGTTTGTTCTTTTCTAGGCCTACTATATCGTGGCGACATTCACCGTTTTTCTTCTTATGACGTCAATTGTGCACATTGAGGCACTAATATAGAATAGAATAGAATAGAATAACTTCAAAAATAGATTAGCACTACAAGGTGGTGATTTGTGTATATAAGGCTATCCACAGCCTTTTGAGATAGATATCTCTAGAATCGGTATAGGGTTCCTTACGTAATCCACAGAAAACATCTCTTGTTCAGATACTTGCGGCAGGATGTGTTGGCTTCATTGGTGAAAACCATCAAAATGATGAACAGATTTTGTAACAGTGAAGACGTTGACATTTTCAGTCAAAATATTAATGCCTTTAGAAAGAAGGTTATGAAGACACTGCATATGTTGTTTTATATGTAAGTGGTATATCTACCTTTCTTCTAGGTTATGTTGTCCTTTCCTCTGAAGTACGACAGTTAAATAGAGTAGGGTACGTATACCTAGGTATTCAAACTATTATATGCACTCATTTCTGATACAGTCATTCTGCTTCCTTGTTAGACACGAATCTTCAAGGAGGTCAGATGTCGAGGCTGTCATTAGAAAAACATCCTTTATATATTGTCCTCGTCTGCATAAATACGCTGATTATCTGCGTTGGTATTTTCATTATTTCTGCGTCGCCAGTATAAAGGTTCTAATGATGGCTTTTACGTTCTTCAGAATTCGATAAAAATGTTTGGACATTATGTCTGTATAACGACGAATGTACGGTTACGAGGATACAACAGCTCTTAGAGTCAAGCCTCATATGAATTAATCTAGAACTCAATTGTAGATTACACGTCTGCTGTATTTCTACGCTTATAAGAGGAAAAACACAGGATAAAGTTTCGAATCAATTAAAATGTTACTGCGACATAAAGTAAAATGACATGACAGATTATTATTTATTACCTCAGGCGGATTAAATATGTTTTTAGTTTATAAAATAGAACTAAGTATTGAACAGTTTATGCGAAGGTATAAATTTAGTTTAGCCCCTGTATTCCAATTCACTCATGATATTATTGTGTAAGGTGCTCATTAGTTTCTACGCTCTGTTAGAGAGATTGTAGTCCCTTGATCACTCAATGAAACGGAGCAATCAATAATTCATACCTAAAACCTTGGGCATCATTTACAATAATAATTTTTTGTTGGCGCCGTTACCACATAGGCAACATGCCACGTATTGATAAATCAGCTATATCTAGCAACAGAGAACAGTCTTGCAATGTTTCTGAAGCTGCGTCTTCTGGGTTTATAACATCACACCACAAAACCTTGTGCTTGCCTGCTATACGAGATATAGCGAGATGTGCTTGCCTCGTATAAAGATAAACCCTGGTCTAGATATTGCGTTCATATCAACACATTAGAGATCAGACAGGTGTAAGACAACCGAATTTAGTGAAAGTGACAAATGATTACTTGTTTATTTGTGTTGCAAATTACTGCAATTATTTAATTTTGAAACTGTGCGTAGTACGTATTTGATTTGTGTATAACTAGTAGAAATGATGCAATAAGGGTGCTTTTAATTCACAGAAGTGTAGACAAAAATTGTGACTTCTCTAGCTTTCGGGATCTCGGTAGTGGCTGAGAGTCCTGCTACTTCTTCTTCATGAATAATTCTGATATGGTACATCCAACCACCCTGAGTGGACACAGTTCAGACCTTCATCGAGATTCCAAGGTTTCCAGACCGCAACAAGAACACAAACTATACCAGAGGAAGCGGTACAACGTACACGGATACACTGAATGTATGGCTTTACATATTGTACGCACTTGACACACGCATACGAATAGCGGCAGCTTGTCACTATCATGGAACCACAAAAAGTCACCGGACTTATTAACAGTCGGGTCGTGTGTAGGGTGCTAAGTGTACATTTTATTTCACTCATTACAGCCGGGCTGGCCCCAGAGCTACGCTCATTAGTTAGTTTTAGTGCTGCATCTAAATTGACTGACAGCGTTTGTTGTGCGCGCGCGCACATGTGGAAGTTTGTCCGTCACAGTAGCGACAATGAACCCAGTAATCAGCCGTTGTTGTAAAACGCTTTAACGTTATTATGTTGTCGATTTATTTAACGTTTCCAGCTGCAAATTCAATTTTACACAGTATTTTTGTAACAGATATGCGTATAAATATGTTATATGTAGGCTATATTTATTGATTTAGTTCAGTAATTAGTTAGAAGTAAAATATTTATAGTACGATAAACACTAGATTATGGTGATGACATGTGGTGGGTGCGCGCGTGTGTGTGTGTGTGGGCGTGCGCATGTACGCGATCGCGTAAGAGTAAGCTAATTTATATGTAAATGTTTGATTTCAATGTTGCGCTGAAATTGATTCTTTCTGTAGTGTGATTCTTGCGGGATGTGATGATACCGGCACAGCCTGATTGAAAGGCTTATCTCTTCAATAGATCTGTTCAACAGACATTCTTTCTAAATCCACTGCCTCCACCCCAGACTGCTGTCGTCATCCGTGATCGAGGCTTAGCTGCTGCACCGAAAATTTATCTCGTCTTATCTTTGTCTCATTTTTCTTGTCCCCATTCGGTTCGCCAGTTTTAGTTTTTGCTGGGTAACTCTGTACAGTTTATTGGAAACTAGTGTACTGTAATCTATGTCCTGTTTTTTGTAATGTATACGCGACAACACTATTTTCTACTGATCTTACTGAATGAAAGTTGTAGAATTAAAATGTTTATTAATCCGACCGGTCTTAGTTTTTATTAGTATGTAAAGCATTTTATTTGTTTTTTGTAATTACTGATAATTTTGTGGTTTTGCGTTGAATTTAATGCGATGTAAAAGATGTATGACTACTTGAAAATACTAAAATTTTAATTAGTTTCTTCTAATACATCCTTACTGTGTCTCATACACTACTGTGTTCACTTCGCTATTAGTGCTAAAAGGTGTTAAAAGTCAGAAATTAAGACCTCATTTTGAAAAAAAAATCAAAGGGAATATTACGCTATTAAGAAACGCTAACTGTAGTCTATATAATGTCGTTTGTTAACATATTAAGAATGTATTTTAAGTTGTTGATGATGGAATTTATTAAGCTCCTGATATTTTCAAGTATGAAATTTCAGTTACTTTGTTATCGTCATCTTCGTCATCTGAACGTTTAAACATATGTGTGAAATTGAAAGATTATTTGTTTTCAAGTTAAAAAAAAATGCTCCCCCAAGAATATTTTGAGTGTACAAAATGTAAAGGAACACTACTATGTAGATGAATATTGCAGTGAATAGTAATGATTCAATATTTTTGTGGATGTGAAATTCGGATACTCAAAAGAAAACTTAGTAAATTATGGAAGTTTTCCAAAAAAGGCACTATGATTTATGCCTATGACCCATTTAAAGAAAACAATTCCTGGAGAACATACATTGGTTGAACCAGCTACAAAAGACCACAGCTTTGTGAATTTTGTCAACTTACAGAAATTTAAATAATCAGGGAACGTAGTACGGTTAGAGGAGGAGAGGATACGTGTGAGGGCAACAGTGTCTGGGAATAAGGGACACGGTGGCGGCATAGCAGCAGGAAGGATCCAAGAGAGTTGCTGGGTATTGTTAATTGGCAACCAGTGTCATAGACTATTGGAGACGTGGAATTGAAGGTGGACATTGAATGAGGCTAGGTTCCAGTAAAGGATTGTCGCTGCCACAGGAGAAGAAGAAGAAGCAAAACATTGTAAACGAATTATTAACACATTATTAACAATTATCAGCACACATTTCGTTAAATACAGGGAAAATCTGCTCAATAAGACGACGTTCAGTACAGACACCACATTTACATTATTTTTTGGTCGTTAGTGACAATTCTAATACACATGCAACTTGTTAACTGCTTCAGTCAGTTATGGACACATGATTTTGTAAGTTGTCGGTGATGAAGTGAACAGATAACAGATCCACAATCTGTCGTGTAAGAACGAATGATAGAAACAAAGTAATCTAACATTTACTGTATTTAAGCCTACATTTCGCCGCATTGTACATACATGTGGTTATTACTAGTGTGATAAGATTTTGCGATCGCAGGTTGTCCACAAAGTTATTTTTACGGATTCACATAAATAGGTATTTATGGATTTTCTTCAGGCCTGTCAGTCTTTGGGCAACATGTACAAATTCCAGCATTATTTAGTAAATAAGTAATTTCATGCGTCATATGTTCCCTTCGTAGCCCACTGTTTACGAACTACAGCGTTCGCTGTGTTTTGATTGACCTAAGCTGTCAATACATTCTCAATAATTCTAGCAAACGTAACTACAGTGTATTATTGCGCAACAAGTCTTAATAACTTATACATAGGTTGTATTAGCTTATGAATTCAGAGACTGCGTCAAGCGAAAGATTTCGCTTAAGGTCATACGGGGCTAAATTTTCATACATCCAATTGATTTTTAAGATTTAGCTGCTCTGCAGTATTCATACTACTACCAATGTGCGTGACCGTTTTGTGTCTGTAGTCTAACCACTGTGACTCATATCGTTTCTAATTATTTAAGTTTAATTCAATACGGTTTAGTATCATCTTCCACATTCGCTCCATACTCAAGGTGTACGTCTTATACCCGAGCTTTAAGTGACCTTATCTTGACTAAAAGTAAAGTCATCTATCTTTGACTTTTTACATCTATGCTAATGTAAAGAATAGAATTGCAAAAGCAAGAGAAGCATTTTTCAAGGAAAGATCTCTTGCCGTGTCCAGAAACTTGTTCCTGGAGACCAGGTAGAAATTTATAGAGTTTCATTTTGTTGTATATTTTAAGTATTATCATTTAGTTTTGTTTTGTATCGCTGCTACCGAAATAGTTGTTATGTTCAAAACTGTTATTTAAAAGAAAACGGCTCAAGGCTCCCTTTCGCTAGTAAAAGTGAGTTTTGGCTAAACTCGTCACTTTTAAAAATTGTAAATAGGTTTTATTTAGTAAACAACTAAGCAGTATATAAATGGAACGAAATGTCCAAACGCTCATCAATCCCAGAGGGTTGCAGTACGACAGAGGATCACAGTACGACAGATTGTCAGTGACAGGCTTGTTGAATAGTTGACTAGATGTAAACTAGGTAAAGAAGACAATTAATTTATAATTGTATGTAAAAATTGTTAAAGTGTTAATGACTCTTCATTAAGTCAGTATTACAAATGTGACTAAGAATAAGAATCTCAAGAAGAGTTCTGTTAATGTAAAAGGAAATTAATTGTATTTATTGTGAAATAGAATAACCAGTAGCATTGCGTTATATCAAAATAATTGTCTGATGTTAGAATGAATCATTCTTTTGGTATCTTCTGAATTTCTTAATTCTTAATCAGGCAACGTACTCCTATTAAAATTTGCTTACCCACTCGAGCAACTAATAAACTGTAATAACCTTCGTACTGACAGGTAACGATTTGGAGCATGTGCATGTATGGCTCGTACCTAGACTTTAAGGAAACTAAAGAGGAACTTTCTTGAAGCTTTTGAGATGTGGTGCTGGAGGTGGGGCTTAAGAATTTTGTGGACGAAAAGGCTATTCAATGAAAATGTTTTGAAGAGATTGGGCTGAAAAAGAACGTTAATCGAAACGAATGTGAAACGCAGAAGCAGTATGGTTGGTAACCTGCTACGCCATTCACACTGATTCTCAGCCCTGATAGAGGAAATGGTCGAGGGAAGTAGTGAGAGGAGAAAACCCAAGCAGGAGTACAGGAATGGGGAAAAAGAAGGGAAAATGTATGTAGTGATCGAGACACTGACTGTGGGAAGGAAGGAAGGAAGGAAGGAAGGAAGGAAGGAAGGAAGGAAGGAAGGAAGGAAGGAAGGAAGGAAGGAAGGAAGGAAGGAAGGAAGGAAGGAAGAAGAAGAAGAAGAAGAAGAAGAAGAAGAAGAAGAAGAAGAAGAAGAAGCAGAAGCAGAAGAAGAAGAAGAAGAAGAAGAAGAAGAAGAAGAAGAAGAAGAAGAAGAAGAAGAAGAAGAAGAAGAAGAAGAAGAAGAAGAAGAAGAAGAAGAAGAAGAAGAAGAAGAAGAAGAAGAAGTTTTTGACTAAGTGAAGGAATTTTGCATTTACAGCTAATTTAATTTTAACTGCAATGGTATTTTATTCAATGTTTGCTTTATTATCGACTTTTCACCTTCTTGCCTCAAGTGGTAACTTAGGGTCTTGCGTTCTCTCCAGAAATTCACACAGTTCCTTACGGTTCAACATTTTAAGAGCAAATCGGTTGATTGTGGGAAAGTCTATTGATTCTGTACAGTAATCTAATATAGTCGACTTGTTATAGCAAATAGCTCTTACTTAATTAAATAGATTAGGTGGAATACTGCCCTCGAATGTGGTAGTAAACACTTTTTCATGACAGTTCTCTTACTGAGGGGTATTGAATACAAGCGGCGTTCGCTATTGGAAAACAAAATAACCTTAGCAAAATAAGTAGCCCTATTTATGGAAGAAAATAATAATTAATAATTAAGGATATTAGCGTAGATATAAGAGTAGAGGGAAATTGAGAGTTCTGGCTCACAAAGGAATGCCGCCTTTCTTAAAAAACACTAAAAAACATGATCTCAGAGATGACTCCGCCACCGCTGGACCCGCAGCATCCCGATGGACCACAGCACCGCGAATTTCCGCGAATAAATTTTTTTATTTTTTTTATTTTATTTTTTTATTTTTTTAATTAAATTGATTTGGTGGGATGATGTTCAATGGACCACCAGCATCCGTGAATATACTTTTTTATTTTTTTAAGAAAGCTGATTTGCATATCAGTGGGTGGTGTTGGGTGGGAGGTTGTTTTTTTATTTCATATCAGTGGGTGGGGGGTGGTTCCAACTCGAAGCATTATAGTGTATACTAAAATATATGATCAGGTGTACCAACCTTTGCATGAGTTCAAATTTGTTGTGTGTTATAATGTATATTAAATCTATATGATCAGGTGTACCAACCTCTGTAGTATTATTATAGTGTATAGATATTTTATATGAGCAGGGTTGTCAACATTTTCTGCGGTGGGGGGAGGGAAATTCAAATATGTGTTATATAGTGTATATATTAAAATATATGATCAGGGTTACCAATCTTAAATTATTGTGTGCGTGTATAGAGCAGATCTGCCAACATTTCTTTCTCTTCTGTGGTGGGAAATTCAAACTATATATGATCATAATTGTTACTCTCTCTCTCTCTCTCACACGGTGTGTATGTCTCTCTCTCTCTCTCTCGTTGTCAAACGTTATGCTCACCGGCATTATAATGTATATTAAAATATATGATTAGGTGTACCAACCTTTACATGAGTTCAAATTTGTCGCGTGTTATAATGTATATTAAATCTATATGATCAGATGTACCAAACTCTGTATTATTCGTCCTCTCTCTCTCTCTCTCCCTCTCTCTCTCTCTCACACGTTGTGTATGTCTCTCTCGTTGTCAAACGTTATGCTCAAACTGTGGTCAGTACCGAGCGCATGTATATGAAATTAGAAAGTTTATATTTATTCGACAAATATTAACGTCCTCTCTCTCTCTCTCTCTCTCTCTCTCTCTCTCTCTCTCTCTCTCTCTCACACTCTCACTTGTTTCAACTGTGTCAACAAATAGTAACGTCCTCTCTCTCTCTCTCTCTCTCTCTCTCTCTCTCTCTCTCTCTCTCACTCTCACACGTTTCAACTATGCAAGGTTTCATACCCTTTCTCCTGTCTCCCTCTCGTACATTGAGTAGTCGGTGTGATGAATAAATAATTTTAGCCCTCTCTCGTTGTCAAAACGTCGTCTTCATTTTCAATGTATTAAATAATTAATTAATAGTTTTATAATGCAGTCAGTGTGATTGATCCTTGTTAGAAATATATATATTTGGCGTCAATGAACTACTTACCTGTTATGTTGTTACAGATGACAAATCCATACGTTAACGGCTTAGCAATCTGGTACAATACTTCTGTTTTAAGGTTGCAGTTTACACACATAGGTTCAGTAGTGTATAGCGAAATAAATTAAAATTATACACACACATGAAAACGGCGGCTGAAATTCATACAAATCTTCTGATGTAACAGTTCACAAAAAATAAATTAATTGTACACATGTTCAGAGGTGTAGAGTGAAATAAAATAAAGTCATAATTTGTTTAAATGATTAAATATATTTTAACATTCACAATATAAAATTCACAATTAAATAAATACATTAGAAATTGATATTTTTCGAAAGTTTATATATAATTGTGTGTCGTACTTGTAGAAGAAGCAACCTGCAACATAACAATACAACAACAACATTAAAATCATGTTAAATATCACACACACAGATGCACACGCAACGCGCGCACATACAGATGCATACGCACACACACACACACACACACACACACACATACATACGCATACGCACACATACGCAACGCGCCCACACACAGACGCAAACGCAACGTAATCATACACATACATACAACGTGTACATGTAGGGCCAATAAACAGATAACAGATTTAAATATGCTATAGTCATTGTAAGACGTTACAATCATTGAAGTGTTTAATAAGTAAATTGTATGTATGTATATATCACCGAATAATAATAATAATAATAATAATATAATCGTTCTAGTGTTATCGTTTGCTGCAACAGGTAAAGCAGTTACAAATAATTACATATAGGTTCAGAGGCGTATAGTGAAATAAATTAAAAATCCATTCATCAAAACTTTGTAAATTAGAATCTGCACTACATTCAAACATACGCACACACACACAATGATAAAAAAATTGTTTATTAAAAGTAGTTTGTTACCTTAACGTGGTACATGCAGAACTAGTGCTGTTACAAAATATATATATATATATAGTAGGAAAGCCCACAGACTACTAGAAATAGTTATCACCTGAAAAAAAGAAACCACACATTACGAACTAATATGTATAAACACAAATATCGTTACAATAATAATAATACATAAACTTACGTTTACTGCCGTCCGAACTGAAGTGTGAGGAGGCAATAACTATAGATATCACAGTAAGAATTTTTTTGTTAACCAGTGGTGTAACGGGGAATTTTAGCAGGTGGAGGAGCAGAGTCGTCATCGTCGTCGGCATGTATCCGATAATGTCCGTACGCAAGGGTATCACGACCATTGTCTAATATATAACGCTTATCATCATACGGTGACAACGCTTGCTTATTTACACGCATCGTGTACAACGTATGATGATCGCTACGTAAACACAACGCACTGACAGAAAACGGACAATGATCAGTGAGACACTTGCGATACATATCGTGTCGCAGACTCCTCTTAATAGCAACTCGAGGCACACCTTTACACACACGTTTTTAACTCACATTGCTAGAATCTTCGTTGGCCACAAGGAACGAATAACATTTCGCTCTGAGACCTACGAATTCTCTAATAGGACGACCACACGTTTCATCCTTGAACAGTCCGACAACCTTTTTGTTCTTAAGGCTATAACAAGGATGAGACGTAGGGTAATCCGAGGTGTCAAAAACGTGCAAGTCCTTCTTCATATCTGCATACAAGTCTGATGTTTGAATATGATACATCAGACTGTCTGTATCAGTCATTAACAATTTAACGTTGCGGCCGTACTTGGCGACAGCATAACGATAATGAAAGTCGTACATTATTGTTTTGCTAACGTCAAGCACCGTGAAGCCGACATACACGGGACGAGAAAGAACGATGCATTTTTTACGGAGTGAAAGCCCCACCAGATCGTTCGTATAACGAATCATACGTTTTAGCCTGGGTGTGGAAACTAGTTTTTGAAGCCGTCGTTCATTCGAGACTAGTTCAAAGTCTATATGTTTCCGTACGTTCTCCAGCGACTTACCGTATACGGCGTTGTTCATCAGTTTGAAAAGGTCTTTTTCAAAGCTGTTGACGGCTGATTGCCTCTTGCGGGTGTTGAAATCGATAAACGGTTTCAACCAAGCGCTTTGCTTAAAACACAACACCCTATGAGTCGCTTTAAGCTCTAAACCAAGACTTAAATACAATTTCAAATTTCGATAATGGAGAACGTAATTTTGTTTGTCCTCCAAAGTTGTTAACAACTTCTCTACGGATGACCCTGATTCGTTATACGATGATCTGTATATACTCTCGTGTAAACGTTTGGAAAAGGGAGAAAGGATATCGTGTGTTATGCGCTGGCGCACAGGTGCAAGCGGGTAGTCGGAATGCAGGTCGTGTAAGGTATTAGGATAGTGTAGGTCGACTTCAAGTATGTACCCGATGTCAGCATCATCACTCACAGTACGTACGTCCAAGGACTCGATTTCGTTACGATCGAGCCATCGGAAGTCTGCGTAAGGGAGTGGTTGCGACATGGCTGCACCGTATAAATTGTTACAGTCCGTATACAGAATGAAGGAGGTCGGTTTCGAAACATCGTACTGGTCTGGAATCAGAGGATTGTTAGCGACTGCGTGACGGTTGGATATCATCGCGCAGCCTCCGCGGATCCCAGATTCGAGGAACAGATGTAGATTTATTTCTGTCAACAGTTCTAATTCGACCCCGGTCATTTTTAGCATCGCGTTCCAAGCGAGTCCGGGAAGCGAGTAAAAATGACATGGGTCCAAGCAGTAATCGCGTAAGGCCATGTCTCGGAAACTTTCAAAGACATCGGCCAGCAGCATTACGTCTGTCAACAAATACAAATCATGGTAATCTCCAAACGTACGCAGATTGAATGCACTCCACACGTTTTGCGCGTGCTCGAAATCTGCGTCCGAAATAGATGATTCCATCAACCGGTTATCAAAGTGTTCACGAGCGGGTAGACTTGTTTCGTTGAACCGATCAATACTGTCAACGTACTCGTATGGGTATACCCCCTTGCGTACGAGCAGATTGGTCTGTTCATCGAAACCCCGTCTAAGCATTTCCTCTCTGAGCAAAGGAAATTGGCTCCCGGACGCGGACAGATTGGTAACGAGTGTGTCCAGAGAGCGATTAAGAAATTGAAAGGAGTCTACGAAACGCAAGGGACCCAGGGAGAACGACACGTAACGCTCACTGGATGTCGCGATGCAGGATACGCGTTCGTCCTTATATTTCCCTAAACCCTGCATTAAATGGTGACAGTCGTAGCCACGAAGGTTGTGAAAGAAGACGGGGATATGACGAGGCATCTTGTAACTCAGATTACAGCTATTATGGGCTGCTCCCAAGAATTTCCCCGTAAGATGGCAATGATTGCGTACCTTGTCATCGTCTGTCAAAGGGCGCTCACACAAATGACAAACGGTGGCGTTAGTGAACGCAACATTGTCATCATCGGACATAATTAATTGTACGTTATGTCGTACCACCTTCATCATATCCTCGGCGTCTTTCAACAACCATGAGAAGAACGTGTCTACAACGTTTTCACCCCGATAAACTTTAGCCTCTCTCCAAAGGCTGTGCGTATGATCGACGATAGCATAGGAGAAACCTGACGGGATATGCATCGCTTCGTATGATGTGGACGATACAGGAGGAGAAGTTATTTTCTGACGGGCACCGCTGCTATCGACGGAGTAGAATTCACCTAACTCGTGCACTGTCGTCGGGACGTCGTTACCAGGTGAACACGATTGAAGCGGAGTGATGAGGGACTCGAAGTCGGCGTAGACGGTGAAGGGTACTTTAAGACAGTGCGCGTAATTTTTAAAGGACATAAACTTCTCCTCCTCCGTGGGCATTTTGGTCTTCTGCTCGCCGTAAGGTGTGCAGTAGGGGAGATGATCGGACAGACCATGTTCTGTGGTGAAACGATGCAGGCAGTAGTCACAGTAAAATGATTGACCGTTGTGTTGTGTTAGGGATGATAACAATCTACTCATGTTACTGATAAGGCAGTAATGTTTTCGGCTATTCGTATCGGTCAGAAGCAAAAGATTAACGTGATGCGACCTGTCCTTATTCGGGGTAATTCTCAGAGGGTAAACCTCATTTTTTGATTCATTTTTGATATTGTCTTCTATATCATAGCCGAAAACGTTTATAGAAATGTTAGGATTCTGTGCTTCAAATTTGGAAATGGACTTTAACGAAACAGGGTACTCGATACCGGACATATTTAATGTGTTTATGAATGGGATGTAGTTTGAAGCACGGTCTTTATTATGTTGTTGAGGGTGTATGTGGGCTAGAACAGACCACAGAAAACACATTTCATCTCGGGGGTTCTTGATGTTGACTACTGCCTTAGTGAGCGTGAGTTTTCGCGGGGTTGGAAGGTAGGAGGACGCTGCTAGAGGCTGGTACCGTCCAACAACCAGTTCCAGCTTCAGTACAGCATCCACCGACCATCCGCTCCCGTCACGGGTAAAATTAGATATGCTATTGAAGATTTTATCGTAGGATTCATCGAGTAGACAATTCAAATCGTCGCTGTCGCCCGCGAGCAACGTGCGACAACGTCCGTGGAAGACGGCGTCTTTCGTTACCTCTTTCTCCTCACCACTGTCACCATCTACCACGGTTTTGGTAAAACGTATCCTGCACGCAATATGCCACTTGATATTGCGTAAACGTGCCTGCTCTGCCTGAATATCCTCAAGCAATAAAGGACGTGCCTCAGTCATTACGAATACTATGGCATGATCCGACGCGTTGACGTTCACTGGAATGTAGTCGAAAGTTGTGATGCACCCTCGGACACTACTGTTCCTCTCGATATAAAACCGAGTCACAACTGAAACAATAGAAACATGAGTATTAGTAACCAATAGGAATGATAAATAACGTGTACACACAAATTCATGTTTGTAGTAAATAAATAACACTCGTCGGGGGGTAATATGTCAGTTTATTACAAACCGTGAAGATGTCGACTACTCCTGATTTAGTATTGAAAGTGAAAGAATAAAATCATTCAAGTATTGGGAAGTGACGTTTATCAGCCCCGACGAGTTAGCGTTTGCGGGGTTCTACCCTAGAAATTTCGATGTTTGTGGACATAGTATGTCATTCGTAGACGATAGAGTTAAATGCTTTTGTTGTGGAATTGAATTAGTTGATTGGAAAGAAGGTGACAAACCTATGAAGGAACATGAAAAATTTTCATCTACATGTCAATTTCTAAACGATGTTAAGAGTGAGACTTTTCATGCACACACCAATAGACATAGTATGACTCAAACGTTAATTCGCATCAGCAAGTTTGCACACTACATAATTACAAAAATAATTTCTTAACTGTGAACTTTTTACCTTGTTCAGTCTGCTCCTCCCCACGTTCCTGCTGAAGGTTAGCCATGATCTTCAAGTGAGAATGAATGAATACTGAAAAACAAAAGGTACTGTTATAACGCTGGTATTATGTTAGTGTATCGTAAACGTTTTATATATCAATTTGTACATAATACATGTACGCTTAGACCAACTATTTGCTAGATCGAGAAAATTAAGTTTATTTTCGCACACACACACAAACAGATTTAAATAATACTTTCATGCTTACAATATACAACCAATGTACACAAACTTATAAAGCATCAAACTATATATATCATTCGTTGGGTTGTAATTATTATTAAACAGTAAATATGCTTAGAATGAAAATATTTGCTATGATTTTAGTAACATATAACAGCGTCTTACATACCACTCGAATCTATATATACTGTTCTGTTTCAGATAATAATAATAATTTGATCACGCACACACACACACACACACATACACATACATGTATTAAATCAATAAATAATGCACTTGATAAATTATGCTCACCAAACTAGCGTATGTTGACTACACACACACAGGAACTTGTGTATACTAAGACGTACAATAATTCAAGCAGTCTTTCAACTATTAAAAAAACTGCTGAGATAGATTTATCAACGCACGCAAGCAGTCAGTGTGAAACCGATAAAATTCAGTTATACCTAAAAATATATATCTTCAATTAGAAGTGTAATATAAAAGGTACAGTAAGAATATATTTCAGAAAATTGATCACACACACACACACACACACACATGTATTAAATTCAAATATATATCTTCAATTAGAACTGTAATATAAAAAATACGGTAAGAATATATTTCAGAAATTGTGATTTGAACATACACATACATGTATTAAAGTCAGTAAATAATGTTTTTACTAGTAACATATAACAGCGTCTTACATACCACTCGAATCTATATATACTGTTCTGTTTCAGATAATAATAATAATTTGATCACACACACACATACATGTATTAAATTAATAAATAATGCACTTGATAAATTATGCTTACCAAACTAACGTATGTTGAATACACACACAGGAACTTGTGTATACTGAGACGTACAATAATTCAAGCAGTTTTTCAACTATTAAAAAACTGTTGAGATAGATTTATCAACGCACGCAAGCAGTCAGTGTGAATCCGATAAAATTCAGTTATACCTAAAAATATATATATCTTCAATTAGAAGTGTATAAAAGGTACAGTAAGAATATATTTCAGAAAATTGTATTAAATTCAAATATATATCTTCAATTAAAAGTGCGTTAAGAATAAAAGTACGTTAAGAATATATTCAGAAAATTGTAATTTGATCATACGCATACGCTTACACACACATGTATTAAATTAAAATATATATATATCTTCAATTAGAAGTGTAATATAAAAAATACGGTAAGAATATATTTCGTAAATTGTGGTTTGAACATACACATACATGTATTAAATAATGTTTTAATGCAAATAATTTTTACGTTTAAATAAAATCTGTACATACAATAAATTATACTCACCAAAACTATTGTATGTTGACTACACACAGGAACTTGTATATACTGCGATTGCACAATAATACAGTCTTCCAACTATTAAAAATGTCGTGATAGATTTGTCAGTGCACGCAAGCAGATCAAATGAGAATTTATCGTTAAATTTGTTGAGTATATATTGGTCTCTGGTGGTAGGGGAAAGCCGATGTTTGTTTGGACGTGAATACTTTCTAATCCATAATTACTTGCGGTGGTGCAACTAATGAGTGTCATGTGTCATATTAGAAAGTGAAAGGCGGATTTAGCGAATACACACACAATGGTTTATTTCGGTAGAACCATCTGAACATACATGCAATTAGTTGTATAGTAATCAGAATGTGTGTGAGAGAGACAATTTAATAGTTTGAATTTTATACCACAAGGTAAACTATATTTTTTTTTTTAAGTCGGGGGTTGTTTCCGAAAATTATTATTTAAAACTGTTAATTGTTTTATTAAAATCTCACGTACGTGCCAAATTAATTGCCGACGGCGACTCTGCTCCCCCTCCTGCTAAAATTCCATCTGTTAAAAACAAATAGAATTCTCACTGTGATATCGTTAGTTATTCTCTCTCCACGCTTCAGTTCGGACGACAGTAAACGTAAGTTTGTGTATTATTATTGTAACGATCTTTGTGTTTATAAATATTAGTTTGTAATGTGTGGTTCCTTTTTTTTATAGTATAATGGAAAACGCTGCTGTAATAATTGACTTTCACTGCTTTTATGATGACAACGGCAATTATATAGTAAAGGAGTTGTCGGTTATGGACGTAACACGTTTTGCATGCAGACATTGGATTTTCGCCCCGCCTGCTACAGTCGTTACGAATTCGAAATACACTAGAACCAACTGCTGGTTAACGACAAACTATCATGGGCTAAGATGGGATGAAGGAGAGACACCGTACGACAATCTTGTTTCAGTGTTAACAACGTATACGAACATATATAAATATGTGTTTGTGAAGGGTCTTGAGAAAAAACGTTTTTTAGAATCGAAAATAATTCATTATCATATAATAAATCTTGATGACATTGGTTGCCCAAAAGACATTCCTGGGGTGTTATGTCTTACACATTGCAATTCTTCTTCTACACTCTGTACAAACCATAATGTGCACGCACTTAGAGAGTGGATAATTAATGATTTTTCTGTTATACAAACATTTTTAATGTAAGTGTCTCATAGCATTGTTAATTTCATTAGGTAAACTTGTATATGGCTGCAGGCGATAACTATTTCTATCGACTTTCCTAATATATATTATGTAACAGCCATAATTCTGCATGTATGTACATGCAAAAACACCACCTGTTAAAAACAACAACAAAACTTCTTGCTGCAGGCGATAACTATTTCTGACGACTTTCCTAATATATATTATGTAACAGCCATAATTCTGCATGTATGTACATGCAAAAACACCACCTGTTAAAAACAACAACAAAAATTCTTACTGTGATATCTATAGTTATTGTCACTCCATACTTCAGTTTGGACGGCAGTAAACGTAAGTTTATGTATTATTATTATTGTAACGATATTTGTGTTTATACATATTAGTTCGTAATGTGTGGTTTCTTTTTTTCAGGTGATAACTATTTCTAGTAGTCTGTGGGCTTTCCTACTATATATATATATATTTTGTAACAGCACTAGTTCTGCATGTACCACGTTAAGGTAACAAACTACTTTTAATAAACAATTTTTTTATCATTGTGTGTGTGTGCGTATGTTTGAATGTAGTGCAGATTCTAATTTACAAAGTTTTGATGAATGGATTTTTAATTTATTTCACTATACGCCTCTGAACCTATATGTAATTATTTGTAACTGCTTTACCTGTTGCAGCAAACGATAACACTAGAACGATTATATTATTATTATTATTATTATTATTCGGTGATATATACATACATACAATTTACTTATTAAACACTTCAATGATTGTAACGTCTTACAATGACTATAGCATATTTAAATCTGTTATCTGTTTATTGGCCCTACATGTACACGTTGTATGTATGTGTATGATTACGTTGCGTTTGCGTCTGTGTGTGGGCGCGTTGCGTATGTGTGCGTATGCGTATGTATGTATGTGTGTGTGTGTGTGTGTGTGTGTGTGCGTATGCATCTGTATGTGCGCGCGTTGCGTGTGCATCTGTGTGTGTGATATTTAACATGATTTTAATGTTGTTGTTGTATTGTTATGTTGCAGGTTGCTTCTTCTACAAGTACGACACACAATTATATATAAACTTTCGAAAAATATCAATTTCTAATGTATTTATTTAATTGTGAATTTTATATTGTGAATGTTAAAATATATTTAATCATTTAAACAAATTATGACTTTATTTTATTTCACTCTACACCTCTGAACATGTGTACAATTAATTTATTTTTTGTGAACTGTTACATCAGAAGATTTGTATGAATTTCAGCCGCCGTTTTCATGTGTGTGTATAATTTTAATTTATTTCGCTATACACTACTGAACCTATGTGTGTAAACTGCAACCTTAAAACAGAAGTATTGTACCAGATTGCTAAGCCGTTAACGTATGGATTTGTCATCTGTAACAACATAACAGGTAAGTAGTTCATTGACGCCAAATATATATATTTCTAACAAGGATCAATCACACTGACTGCATTATAAAACTATTAATTAATTATTTAATACATTGAAAATGAAGACGACGTTTTGACAACGAGAGAGGGCTAAAATTATTTATTCATCACACCGACTACTCAGTGTACGAGAGGGAGACAGGAGAAAGGGTATGAAACCTTGCATAGTTGAAACGTGTGAGAGTGAGAGAGAGAGAGAGTGAGAGAGAGAGAGAGAGAGAGAGAGAGAGAGAGAGAGAGAGAGAGAGAGAGAGAGAGAGAGAGAGAGAGAGAGAGAGAGAGAGGACGTTACTATTTGTTGACACAGTTGAAACAAGTGAGAGTGTGTGAGAGAGAGAGAGAGAGAGGACGTTAATATTTGTCGAATAAATATAAACTTTCTAATTTCATATACATGCGCTCGGTACTGACCACAGTTTGAGCATAACGTTTGACAACGAGAGAGACATACACAACGTGTGAGAGAGAGAGAGAGGGAGAGAGAGAGAGAGGACGAATAATACAGAGGTTGGTACATCTGATCATATAGATTTAATATACATTATAACACGCGACAAATTTGAACTCATGTAAAGGTTGGTACACCTAATCATATATTTTAATATACACTATAATGCCGGTGAGCATAACGTTTGACAACGAGAGAGAGAGAGAGCGAGACATACACACCGTGAGAGAGAGAGAGAGAGAGAGAGTAACAATTATGATCATATATAGTTTGAATTTCCCACCACAGAAGAGAAAGAAATGTTGGCAGATCTGCTCTATACACGCACACAATAATTTAAGATTGGTAACCCTGATCATATATTTTAATATATACACTATATAACACATATTTGAATTTCCCTCCCCCCACCGCAGAAAATGTTGACAACCCTGCTCATATAAAATATCTATACACTATAATAATACTACAGAGGTTGGTACACCTGATCATATAGATTTAATATACATTATAACACACAACAAATTTGAACTCATGCAAAGGTTGGTACACCTGATCATATATTTTAGTATACACTATAATGCTTCGAGTTGGAACCACCCCCCACCCACTGATATGAAATAAAAAAACAACCTCCCACCCAACACCACCCACTGATATGCAAATCAGCTTTCTTAAAAAAATAAAAAAGTATATTCACGGATGCTGGTGGTCCATTGAACATCATCCCACCAAATCAATTTAATTAAAAAAATAAAAAAATAAAATAAAAAAAATAAAAAAATTTATTCGCGGAAATTCGCGGTGCTGTGGTCCATCGGGATGCTGCGAGTCCAGCGGTGGCGGCGTCATCTCTGAGATCATGTTTTTTAGTGTTTTTTAAGAAAGGCGGCATTCCTTTGTGAGCCAGAACTCTCAATTTCCCTCTACTTATAAGCAATGTTTTTGCCAAAATCAATGGATGAACCACATTGTTTTATAGGTGTGAGAGTTAGGCATTGAGAAGACGCAGGAAAAAGTATATAAAACCTTGTTGAATATATAAATGAAAATTGTAAAACTAGTTAGATTGAAATGAACTGACAGAATAAGTAATACAGAAATAAGAATGCTCGTGGGAATCAATATTGATATACTTGAAACCATTGAGTACAAGAGATTGAGGTGGTACGGCCATTTGGAAAGGATGTATGACAAGAGGTAGCCGAAGCGAATAATCGAATGGACTCCCCTGAAGAAGGAAAAGAGACAGACCGAGGAAGAGCTGGAACACAGAAGTGAACATCGTTTTATGAAATAAAGGATTGGAGTATGGGGAATGGGCGGACCGTAGGCGCTGGAAGTTATGACGTGACAGGCGGCGACAGCATGTGGAAACTCGCATACGATGATGATGTAGACTGAAATGAAACGAAATTTATAGCTTCTGAAGGATGTGAAGGAGAAAATGAAGATATTAAAATAAATCTAACAAGATTAAATTTCCAGGCCATGTAATAAGACATAGTGACTATCGAAAGCAAGATATATTCAAATAGAAGATTCATTCTGAGAAAAGAAAGAACAGGAAGGCCTAGGATATACTTCGAAGATTTCGAGACAAGAATGGGATATAAGTGTTACCTCTGAAGAGTAGCAGGACAAAGCGTAGCCTTCAGATCATGATCATAATTAATCTATACGCACGCGCAACAAATTTATAAACGTCTGCCAACAACAGGATTTAAGTGAAAAGTAATATTTGACAGGAGAGAAATTAGTATACAGGAGGGTTGCAAAACGTGTAGAATAACAGATTATAACCGAATGTACAGAACATCATCAGTGGATTGTTGTTTTACGCCAACGTCAGATTTACATCCGAATTTCAAGGAACCGTTGACAGGAATTCTATTCCTGCCGGGCTGCAATGTTTTCCCAGTAACCGAATCAATAAAACTACATTCGAGGGAGGAAATGTCCACAATAATTAATATTCCAGTTGTGCATCGCCCAAGGGTTGAGCTAAACGCATTGCTACTGATTTCCGAAATAATCTAATAATAAACCACTTCACACAGGGGCGGCCATTATGTTGTTGGGTTTTCATTATTTCCATTTCACTCATCTTACGAATATTGCTCTCCTGTCACCCGTCCTCCAACTCTTTCCCTTAATTTTATTTTATTTTTTACTTCGAATTACAAATGTTTTAGAGCCTTTTCCCTATTTTATATGTAGGTGTATACTTTCGTTCATAAATTATCTTTCCTTCTTTGTTTCTTTTATTCTCTCACAACTCTATTAATCATAACTCAGTGAAACTGTAGTTTTATTTCACGATTTATCCACAACAAGAACACCCGCATAGATTTCTATCACAATCTATGAAAGAGCTGCATTCCACTGCCTTTGTACCTGGAGGCACTTTGTCGATTCGTGTATTTCAAGACTCTGCGCTTCTACTCATTAGGGCTGATCTTAGAAAGTGCTATTCATCCGACACCGTCATCTGTGTCTCTGGAGGCCATTTTTTATAGTACGTTTGAGTGACTGGAGACCTTCTTACTCAAGAAAACAATGACGCCAAATCTTTAAAGCACTTTACGAACAATCCAAACTGGAGCTTTCGCGACTGTTTTTTTCTGTTGAGTAAGTAAGGGAGTAAGATTTTCCTTAATTTTTCCTTCACAAGAATGTTTGAACACCTTGAGATGAATTTACTTCAATTATTTGGACACAGACTCGTGAAAGGTGATGTCCGAAATAATCTGATTTCCGAAATAATCTAATAACAAAACAGTTCACATAGGGGCGGCCATTATATTGTTGGGATTTTCATTATTTCATTTCACCCAACTTACGAATATTGCTCTTTCACCCATTCTACGTCTATTCTCCTTAACTTTTATTTTATTTTTTAATTCGAATTAAAAATGCTTTTAAGTTTTCCTAGTTTATTTGTCCTATATATATATATATATTTCAATCACTTTCTGCTACAGTCCGTTTCTTGATGTATATAATACTTTAATATTTATAACTAAATTTACCTCAAGATATACTTTTTTCCTATTAGGAACATGTTTCGAGAGTTCTTGTTCTCTCATCTTCAGCCTTCGCCATCTTGTTTCTGGTGAAGTATTTGTGTGTTGAAATACATCCAGAAGCCAACACACAAATACTTCACCAAAAACAAGATGGCGAAGGCTGAAGATGAGAGAACAAGAACTCTCGAAACATGTTCCTAATAGGAAAAAAGTATATCTTGAGGTAAATTTAGTTATAAATATTAAAGTAATATATATATTATAAAGACCTTTTGTCTATCTATTTTTTTTCTTTTTTGTATCGTAATGATAGAACAAATCTTACTTACCCGTGACCTTTTACTTTATTAGGGATAACATAACTTAAAATAACATAAAAGTTTACTTAATACAGGGTTGTGATTGGTTGTTCCAAATAAATCATGTGTTTTCCATTTGAAACAATATCGAACAGGTCGGTCAAACTCTCCTTAACAAGTTTGAGATGGTAGAGAATTTCTGGTTAATTTCATAATTCTTCTGTTTGCAAATCGTTTGTTTACAGGTATTTGCAAACGTGTTTTCAAAGATCTGACCACAGAATATTATTGCTTTGGTCTTTCTCTGTATGTGTGTGAAAACACCTAATTCGTACCTAGCCTAATTCTCTAGTTATATCTCTTGGCGTTCTTCTTCTGTATAACTTCTTTAAATGTTAATTATATTAGTTGATATTTTGGCTACTTATAGAGCTTTAATTGCTGAACACTATGCAGGTTACAGAATTGAAGACCCCGGTGCAAGAAGGGGACATCTCCGTTTTCTTACGGTTTCAAGTTTTTCCTTGATAAATGTGAAGAAACTTATTCTCTTTCTTTTTGTACAAGAACGGGGCAGCTCCAACCAATATTCCATCAGATATTAAAGGGAAGGAGCTGTAACAGTCTACGTTTCGGCGGAAGAACGAGACAGCTCCCGGAGCTGTCCCATTCTTGTGCCAAACGCAGTTCACTGTTTGTCCGCATGAGTCGCACGGGTAGTCAACAGCTGGTTCTATTCTTTTGTTTACTTCAGTACAACGCTCTTTCTAGTTTTGTGAGGTTATGTTGTTTGTGTTTGCCTCAGTTTGCTTTAGTTATGAGTGCATCCAATCTATTTCTTCTTGAAAGCGATTTGGATAATACAGATAGTGATCCAGATTATATCCCGGAAAGTGACGTAGAGGAATAGATGCAATGTAAATACAACATCGGCTTCAACATCAATTTCTGGTCATGCTGAGTGCTCCGATACAAATATAGGTTGTGCAGATGGTGAAAATTCGACTATACTTAAGGGAAAGGGACGAAAGCGGAAAAGAGACACTTCCAAATGGAAACGTAATGATTTGAAGAATAAAAGGGCAAGTGGAGACGAGCATATGAATACTTCAGGCAGAGTGGTCTCAGCTCGCAACACGGGTCCAGACTGTAAATGTAAGTGGAAATGTTTTTCTGTTGTCACTGACGATATTAAGGCTAATATAATCAGTAGTTTTAATGCAGTGGCAAATAAGGAGAAGCAGGACATCCATCTTAGTGGTCGAATCAGTTTATCCACTATTCAGAGACGTAGGCCTAAAACAGGGGAGGGACAAAATCGAGCCTACACAGCTCACTACAAAATAAAACATGGTACTTTTGAAAAAACGGTTTGTAAGAAAGCTTTTTGTTCCCTCTATGGAGTAGGAAAACGTAGAGTTGAAAGGATAGTGGGATATCTACAGGAAGGTATCCCTGTATTCAAGGATAATCGTGGGAAACATGGTAATAGACCAAATAAAATACCTGATAATATTATAACTAAAGTTGATGAGCATATATGAAGCTTTCCTGCTCAAGTATCTCACTACAGTAGGAACAAAAATGAAAATGTACGGTACCTTTCACTGGATTTGAGTATTCGAAAAATGCACAGACTTTATTTAGAGTAACATGAAGCAGAAGTATTTGCGAAATTCGAAAAAGGTGGAAAATGCAAACCAACAGTTACTTATGATTATTATAGTCGTCACTTTAATGAAAACTATAAACTTTTCTTTGGATCACCCAAATCTGATACATGCCAAAAATGTGATACATTGAAGAACCAAATTAAATTTAAAAAAAAACGAAGAAACTTTAAAGACATTAAAAATTGAAAAAGAACTTCATTTAAGAAAAAGTGAGGAATTTTATAAGGAAGTGAGTTTAAAAATTAAAGAATCCAAAACTAATGATAAGATTGAAGTTTTGACTTTTGACTTTCTACAAAATTTACCTTTGCCAGTAGTACCAAGTGGAGATGTGTTCTATAAGAGACAGCTGTGGGTTTATAACTTCACTATATACTGTGCAAGCAAAGGAAATTCGTACTGCTACATATACAATGAAAGTACTGGAAAGAAAGGTCAGAATGAAGTAATAAGCATGATCGACCATTTCGTAAAAAATGAAATCAGTTCCAGTATAAAATAACTGTATCTTTTTTCTGACAACTGCTCAGCTCAAAACAAGAACATGGCACTGATGCAGTACTTGTACACTCTTGTTAAGGGGTATAAAATGTTTGATAAAATTATTCACAGGTATCCAGAGCCGGGACACAGTTTTTTACCTTGTGACCGCACTTTCGGTGTTATTGAAAAGGAAAGGCGAAAAAGGGAACGGTCTTTGTTCCTAGAGACTACGAGGACATGGTCCGAAAGACATCGAAAAAGTTTGTAGTTATAGAAGCCAAACAAAGTATGTTTCTAGACTTCTCGTCCCATTCCAAAGAAAAGTTCCAAAAAATACAAACCCTGTATGCTAAATCTCAGAATGATAATACAGGAAACAAAACCAAAAAATCTACCTCCAAAAATAAAGGTAATAAGTTTACAATATCGAAGTACAGGTATGTAGAATACAATAAAGATGAACTGTTGTGTAGTTCTTCAGCATTACTAAAAGAAGCATTCCAGCTTGAAAACCAAGTACCATTTTCTCCCTTCCAGAACCTGACAATAGATTTTATTATGGCCCTTTGGGCATAAAAAAAAAAATAAATTCAAAGATGTGAAGGGGTTAGTAAATAAATATGTTCCCCCAGACTGCATGTGGTTTTATAATGAACTGATACAAGAAGATGATGCCAAGTGCAACGTGAGTGATGAACACGTGGATAATGATGATGAATAGTACACTATAGAGAGAAAAAAACAATTTCTTCATTTCTTTAGTAACTCAAATTCATGTACTGGTATGAAAATAAAGTGTTTTTATCACAAGAGTCGCATTATGTTCTTATGAGACCCAATATTTATATGTATTTTGTAGCAAAAACGGGACAACTCCACAATATAATAATTAATTACACATACAATACATGACATTTTATTAAAATGTAATTTAAATTGGTTTCATAGAGACAAATTCTAACATAACACTAAGCATGAAAAATTAAAATTTAAAAATGAATTTGTTAAACATTTTCTTCAATTCCTGAAAAATTTTAAAAAATGGAGCTGTCTCCTTCTTGCACCGAGATTGCCGTATATTTATTAGTTTTGAAGATATTGCAGTTTTAAAAAATAAAATTAATTGAATACAATTTCATGTCTGTGCACGCGTCAGTAGTAGCAGTGGCGAGGTTAGACAGAGATGGCTGTGATTATTCCCTCTCTCTATTGCTTACGCTGCTAGACTAGCACAGTTTGTCACTTTCATATAACGATCTGATAGGTCGACTATATGAATCGTTATAATATATATATATATATATACAATCACTTTCTGCTACAGTCCGTTTCTTGATGTATATAATATATTTAATATTTATAAATTAGTATCTATACCGTATGAAGGATACTTCACCAGACGCAAGATCGCGAAGGCTCAAGACGAGAGCACGGGAGCTCTCGAAACATGTTCCTAATAAGGAAAAAAGTATATCTTGAGGTAAATTTATTTATAAATATTAAATGTAATATATATATTTAATATTTATAATCACTTTACCTCAAGATATTTTCTTCTTATTTGGAACATGTTTCGGGTACCATCTTGTACCCATCCTCAGCCTTCCGGTTTTTGTGTCTGGTGACTAAATATATATTAAGTCCTATATATTATCCTATATATTTAATTCATTAACTCGCTTGCCTTCTTTGGTTCTATCCTTTTTATTTTTATTCTCTCGAAACTCAATTTTATAAATGAAACGAGAAAAAGTTTTAAGTTTAGGAAAATCGATTAACAAAACACGTTAAATGTGATGATCAAGTAACACACTAGAGAAAAAGGAATCTTTTAGACATCTTGTGAGAATTGCACTTGGAAAAATAACGTACGGCAGAATAAGAAATCTTCTGGGAAGTAAAGGAATCAACATTGAGTTAAGAAAGGGACTTGCACAATGTTCTGTATAAACATTGTAATATATGTAGCAGAGACACAAAACAACAAGAACAATGGAAGTGAAGAATAGAAAATAGCCCTATTAACTTGGAGGACAGTCAATAAATGAATAGATATAAAAGAAAATAAATGACAAGAAGATATTGGGAGAAGCTGTTCGAAAGAGGAAAGCACATTAGACTGATTACATCTTGAGAAAGAACTGTTTATAGAAGTTAATAACAGAATGAAAAGTTACAGGGGAAAGGCAAAGAGGAGGAAGACGAAGACATGATATGTGGTCGGATTTGATGATCAGACGAAATTACAGAACCCTTAAAGACGAAATGCAGGATTGGATAGTATATCCAATTGGATAACAATGTCTTCGGACAAACACACCATCGATAGTTTATGGCGAAGGAATTGTCATTAACACGTAGGCCTATTACGTACAAACTATCGTTTCTCTCTCTCTCAGCATCATTCCTCTACTCTCCCCTCCCTTCCCATCAACGTCTCCTCTCGCACCATCTCTTTAATGATGTATATATTTATGTCTCTAGGGATGCGTACTACGAGTGAGGTTTAGAAACAAACACAGTGTGAGTATATTTTTCGTAATACCTACACACAAACGAGTCGAATACCAATGTTGTCAATAACGCTGTTAACAATATACAGTAGAAGGAAGCGGCAGTTTGCTTCGTTATGGTAATGCTATCTCAGTCTCGCACAATAGAGTTAACCGCCAGCGGGGTTACGCGGATTGCATTGACACGTAACGGGTAGTGTTTGTTTATACAATGTAAATCACCTGGTTGCGAGCTTTAAACGCGTGACTAATATCATTACAGATATGTATATATGTTTATTAAAAGGAAAGCCTTGATGGCATACCCAGAGCAGAACTTACCTGCTTGGATGGAAAGCGGTGTGTTTTGGCTAACCGGGGAGTTAATGTGGAGCACCCTATTCAACCCCCCACCCCACCCCACGCCAACATTGCGTACACACCGCATACACAGAGGGTTCCTTCCATTCAACGTGTCAGCCAAACATCTGCCTCGTACACAAAGCCCCATTACTTCATGTACGTTTTAATTTACACATCACAACCGTTCGTGAATGTGTGCGTGTGTTTTCGTGTAAAATATTGGCGATAAATAAAAAAATTGACGCACACTTCATGCGAACAAACTGCTGTAACGGATATCCTTTATGATCAAAGAATTTTTACGGTTGGTGACAACAGATTTTGTAGCGTGGTAAAGGTATTAAATGTCAATAAGAATGTTTATTTTTCATTAATTTTCATTTTGAGATTAAGCAGTTGAACCACATCCTAATTTGACATAAGCGTTTTAAAAAATTAAATTAAATAAACAAATTACCTAAATACATACAAGTTTTACTCGCGTGATTGGATTTTTTATAACAACACTTTCTCTGGTTGGCCAGCTATTCTATTTTGTGACATCCTGGCGTATAAGAGTATGAGGATGCTGCATCATACAAAAGGCCAAAGTTTTGTTTTTAGGGGGAATACCAACAAGACATGATCGTATTTTGTTATTCGTTATTAAATATTTTATTAAATTACTGGGTACACACTTTATCAATTAACCAAAACATGAAATTTTCTCATTAATTAGGCTACAATATTTTATAGTGTGACATGTGTAATGTATGTTTATACATTATAATAAATCTTTATGTACAACAAAATAAAAATACATCATTGGTGAAAACGTGTGTAGGCCTACATTTTTATTTAATAAAATGTTATTGGAAGGAAAACATGAGTTCAATTACTACATTGAAAATATACAAAATATTTTAACCTTCCCGCTCGTATTTTGCCTTTTGGTCTAAATCTTTAAATAGATTAAATAGGTTTCCGCTCTCTCCATAAGGTTTCACTTATTTACTTTCACATTCTATTTTTGGAATCTTATGTGTATCATCACGTAATTGATGTGTTGATACTGAATGGCTTGTTTTGTAAAATCTTATAGCAGTGAAAACAGTCAGATGAGCGTTTGCAAATATGCAAAGTTCAATTTACAGAGACCTGTAGATGGAATGTAAGAATTAATTCCACAGCTTAGTTCCTTATCTTCTTCTATTTCTTGCAAGTATTAGGTATACATTTGCGCCGTCTGTCCATGGTAAAACTCACCAGCAGAGAAATCAGCCAGCTATTAAAATCGTGTGTTAGTGAGTCGCAGGGTGGAGACGTATGTGTGTTGCCCGCGCGCGCGAATATTTGTTACTTATCTGGCCAGACATGCCAAATAAGACCGCTGTATTATTGACCATAGGATAGGTTAGGCAGACTCGAACCCACAACCTCAGCACAGCCGTTGCGCTTATGTGACGTTTCCACTGTGAATAAACGTGGCTTTTGAATCAAATATTTCAAGTATAGTGTTATTGAAGTAAGCTGTAAACTTTATAAAAGGCTCGCACTTGGCCTCTGTGTTGAGCAAATAATCGATATGTCATCAATTCGGTGGGGGGAGTCCCTCCGTTAACTCTTAGAACGAGAGCACGATCCACACTGACCTTGGGCTAATATGAACGTCATTTTTATATAGATTTTAATCTAATAAAACGAATGGTATTGTGTAATAGTGTCCTTTCACAGTACTTTTGACCTCCCATCGACCTCAATCTGAAAACATTAAATTTTAAGAATTACATGTAATGTCTTACCTATAACAACATTTGTGTTATTAACGAAGAGACTGTTGTGTACATTTGACGCTCTTTCCACAAAATTGCTTACTTCTTTTTTTAGCTTTAAACGAGCAAATCGTATCTTTGAAATACGTATTTGTTATAGGCCTATTGTTGCTTTCCGTCCATAACAATATTAAGCAGTTAAACCTGTCCTCTTTTTGTATTAATCTCTTTTATTTCAACGAATCCTCATGCTTTTTATAGCCGAAAGGCTCCTCTAAACGCGCAAATGTCCAGAATGACCGTTTATGAACGTGGGATTTCAGCACACCAAATGCCTAGAACTGTTTCGGTTTCTCTCTGTCTTCACGACATTTTTGATTAAGTAAGAAAATTCATTCTAATCCTTTAAATCCATTTATTAGCATATGTTTTATCTTTTACTATCAGAATTTGTCATTCGTAATAGAATCGCTTTAATTTCCTTTCCTAAACTTTGATCTTAAAACCATCTACTACTGCTTCTCAACAAAATTGAAAAGTTTTCTTCTCATACTTTATTCGCCTCATGAAATGCATGTTTACAAACAATAAGTGTGGATAAAATCCAGGGAATATCGTGTTGAAATTAATGTTCTTTTCGTTAACTTAAGGCACACATTTAAAAAATAAATTCATTTGTACACATCCGCTTTCCTGTTACATCCGCTTTTAAGTGATAAAAGTTACAAGTCACACAAGCTCAGTGATAATAAGCGTGATTTGGTTTGAGTAAAATGCACAGTCATGTATATAACTAGTTAAGTAACTAGGCAAGTTAATTATATTCGAAATACCGACATCCCCAAACGTATTTTGGATAAAATGTAACATGAAAAATAATTTAGAATTTTGCTCTTCTTTCCTTCTTCTGCTGCCACCAGTCCAACGTGTTCTGTCCTGTTTGCCTCAAACCGCCTCCGTGAACCGAAGCTAATTCACATATGTTCTTGGAATGATATCTCTAGGCCTCCAGTGGAAATCTACACTCATGCATTCCTTTCCGTAGACTCTCGTTGTCTTTAACATATTTATTTAAACACTACACACACTACTTTACTGAGGACGGGATTCAGATTTTTATATATAGGCCTATTAAGTATAGCCTACATAACGCATCTGTACACTAATCTTCATGCGCCACAGATTACAAAACATGATTCCATATACAGATTGAAATTTACATACCTTATAATCCGCATTGTTAGCATTCCCACAGGTAGAGTTAATGGAAGCTATTATTCTTAAAACAATGGCTGATAACAGAAAATCCTGATAGCAACAACAAGACCTGGTCCTTAGATGAAGGAGAAGACGTAAGGAGTAAAGCTTAAATAATGGAAAGCAAAGACTTGCCCTAATTTTCTCAGTTTCTTATATGTTAACTTAAACTATTAATGAAATAAATTGTGTCTTTTCGTCTATAAAAGAAATTATATCTTTTATGGATATAAAAAAGATTTGTCTAATAGCTTTTGCTAGTGCCAATAGCAATCACGAACAATCTTATATGACACTAGCAGAATACCCGTGCTTCGCTACGGAGTTTCACGTTGTACGTAATGAAAATGTTAGTTTAATTAATAAAGTTCAATTAAAGTAGGTTTCTTAAAAATAAATAGCTGTTGCCCACGACTTCGTTCGCGTGGTCTTCAATTTAATGCGATAATATATTTAGAACAGGATCTATTCTATTGGGTTGCCATAGTAACCAGATCTAATAGTTTTTTAAGACCCCAAAGGACCCCCCAGAGGATCGTATCGAAAAAAACTCCTGTCCTATGTTGGTTCTCCCGTTGCGTAAAATATTTGTGCCAAGTTTGGTTGAAATCGGTCCAATGGTTTAGGAGGAGATGTGGAAGACCCCAAAGGACCCCCAAAGGATCGTATCGAAAAAACACTTGTCCTATGTTGGTTCTCCCTTTGCGTAAAATATTTGTGCCAAGTTTGGTTGAAATCGGTCCAGTGGTTTAGGAGGAGATGTGGAAGACCCCAAAGAACCCCCAAAAGGACCCCATCGAAAAAACACCTATCCTATGTTGGTTCTCCCATTGCGTAAAATATTTGTGCCAAGTTTGGTTGAAATCGGTCCAGTGGTTTAGGAGGAGATGTGGAAGACCCCAAAGAACCCGCCGAAGGACCCCATCGAAAAAAATTCAGAAACCTTCGCGGGCGTGCGCACAACATCTCACCGAAGTTTCATCGCAATCGGATGAATGGTATAGGAACGCATACGGGACAAACAAAGAAACATTCATTTTTATATATAAGATGAAGCCTCAAATATCCCATGTAATCCTTTATGCAGATTTCTCGTGTTCCTTGTTCAGACGTTAGTTTGCGTAGCCTAATCGCTGTCACAATAGCCCCCTTCGTCATTTCGTGTGTTCCAAATTTAACGTTATCCACAATTTGCCTAACACACTTTAGCGTAAATCGTCGTCTGTCTCCTACTCTCACCCGTCGCCTCTATACAAAATTGCCGAAAATATACGCGTTTCTTACTCATGAATAAAGTATTGTGTGACAAGAAAAGCACAAACATATACGCCTTAATTTAATCAGACAATAATAATCCTGGTCCTGTGGTACGAATTGATGTATTGTTTTTATTCTTGTATTATTCTTGTATTCTTGTTTTTATTCTTATATTCTTGTAGGATGTTGTGTCCTAATATCACACCATAATTTGTTTCATTTTTGGCTTGTAATCTGGAAACACTTGCGGGGTGCAACGAAAACGAGATTAAAAAGAGTGAGTGAGTGAGAGAGAGAGAGAGAGAGAGAGAGAGAGAGAGAGAGAGAGAGAGAGAGAGAGAGAGAGAGAGAGAGAGGAGAGAGAGAGAGACGAACATTAACTTGGAAGATTAATCGAATACAAATAAAATGTTAAATGAAAATGAAAATAAGTAGAAAAATATAGTATTATTACTTTATTGTAACGACAGTACTTTTTTCACGCACACATATCTTCCTGCAAGGATAGGGCTATATATAATTTCCAGTATGCTTATATTTTTCAGATTCCCTACTTTTATCTGTAAAATCAGATCTCAGGAGACGACAGTCTCTCAGTATTTGCGGAGGGAATGCGACAAATTTAGTCATGCAACTTATATGAAGAACGTGTTTCCAAGTCAATTCTACTTTGACAGTTAATTATTTGTCAGCGAGAACGAGCCTGTTCGTGTTTTTGTACGATGTGCTACAATCTGTAGACAGGAACTAAGGGTGAGTGGCATACTGTCACCTACATACTTTGTATATATATGTTCGTCTTTACGGTAGTATGATTTCAGACACGCATTGATTCTATCAAAGTCATGACGCCGAGCGAATTGAAACAAAAACACAAGCCGTAAAGAGAATTCACAACTGCTATTTTTCCTACCTGTAGAATGCACAATCGTTGACAGATAAGAGAGGGAGGGGGCTTACTCTTGAGTAGCCAGAGAGAATTTTAAATTCCAACTCATCCAATTTGAGCAGTTAAAAGTGAAGCCGGGATTGGAGTTTGAGGGTGGTGTGAGGAGACAGAGAAAGTGGCGCTGGGCGCGGGGGGTTATGTTTGAACCGGCAGTTGGATATTTGCGCTCAGCAATCATCTAATCCGTAGCCTTTGCCGGTCAGGCTCCTGGATTCATTAAGCTGCGGAAGTGAGATCGTGGCTCATAATTTCCAGGACTCGACTCTCGTTCAATTAGGCAAATGAGTCGACGTGATGGCTAGCGCTGGGTCAACCCAACCCCAGCCCTTGGCAAAGGGAAAAAGCACAGCACGGCCAACCCCCTCCTCAATAAATACACACAGATCTCTCTGTCTCACTTGCGCTCTCCACCATACATCTCATACACTTAACACCAATATCGCTGCCAGCCAAGCTGTCTTCATTTCAAATACAGCCCCGTTGCATATACACATATTACCTGTACTGAATAATTATTTTATGAAGTTCGATGTGCGTATGCTTACATATATACAGCATGAAGTCATTCGGTATTTGTTGCAATACTAGTAGATACCTATACGAAGACCCAGATGTCTCTAAGATGTAGTGAAAAACACATAAAACTCCGATTACATCGAAAGTCTAAATTGACTTAGATATTACTCGTGGCATCTGTTGTTTCACAATTACCTATAATTAACTATTATACACGGATTTTCGACGTCCATAATCTCAATTCTTGTTTATTGCAATATACTTGCTTTCTTCAATTTCTTTTTTCTTCAGACTAATTGATATCTTCCCACCAATTTCCAAGCCTCTCTTTCCTTCACTTTCAGCGGATGTGCAGTCCAAAATCCTTTCCGGCCATCTTGTGTCATTCGCCCTTTCCTCTGTCCAAACCACGTTAGCTGCTTCCTTACGTACAATACAATAATTTGTAATTCGTAATTTGTAATGTCTGTTTCCTTTGTAATCAATGTATCCCATAAAATCGAATTCAAATCTCGTAACACCTATTACTGTCTTCTTTTATCTACTTATTATTATTTCCTACATAATGATTGCTAAGAGTTATTCCTAAATATTCTCACGTATTTACGGGCCTGATATTTTTAACATCCTGTATGACTTCTTAAGGGTACCCACTTTTTAACTGCAAAAAATGTGTTCTAAAAATTTTGTATCGTATATTACCTTTTTTTTAAAATCAACTTACCATTAAACTTTCTACCTTTTTAATTATTCTACCTTTTTAATTAAAGAATATTACTGCTACCAGTATACAACTATTGGTTTGTATATGTTATGAAAACGTTACACAACGAAGTGTTAAAAAAAAAACCCAATTTTAAGAGTCAGGAACTCAACAAAGACATGTAAACAAAGCGTCGTTATTTCCGCTAAACTTAAACAGAGTTCAAACGACTTCATTCTGCGGGGAAAACGAGCTATTTTTGATAATTAACATTAACGACTTACTGGCAACAAAGTGACAATGATAAAACATTTAAGGAAAATGGCAAAGAACGAACGACCTTGTCGAGATAATTTAGTTTTTCCTAAGTGGGAGCAGTTTTGAATTGCTTTTAAAATGATATCAGACAGTAGTAGAGATAGCCGCAAAGAAACCGAGTCTGGACGTTTCAAAATTGGTTCTAGAAAAAGATAATATGAATTTTTCATTTTTTTTTTTTTTTTGTATTATCAACGTAATTATTTTTGGATACCATTCTACTTGTGCTTCTAATTACATTTACAATTGTAATTTTTATTAAATTGCAGAATGTTTTTGTTTTTATTTTTGTCTAGTATTCGTTTTTTATATATAGACTGTTAGGAGGACTACCAGAAGCACACTGCGAATCGTAGTGTGGGCCAAGAGAATGCGTTACTAAAAATGACTAGCTACAGTCAGTAAAGGAAGTCTGATAAACCTACATATTTCTTTCTTTCGACTCGGTGTGTGTGTGTGTGTGTGTGTGTGTGTGTGTGTGTGTGTGTGTGTGTGTGCGTGTGTTCACCTTATAAGGAAGACAGGTTTTGAGCTCTCGAAGCAAAATACACTGTGGAGTAAATTTATATATTACTATTAATTTTTATAAATTATAAAAAGATGTAATATTTAAAATTTTACATCTTAACCTTCAACATTAGTTAAAATCATTAAAACCCCGAACAGGCCTTTCAGTACTTTCTTTTATCTATTTCGATAAGTCTATCACACAAGATATTTTTATATGAACAGTAGTTTATAAGGTTAAGGCCTACTCATAAACATCTGGGATACCACAATAACCATAAAAAATAATGGTTCATTGTTTTTGCAAAGTGGCTGAATTAAGTTGAATGTTCTGTGTGGATCGCAGTTTCAGTAATCAACTTTCCTACATTAGGATAGCTGGTAACTTAGCTTAATTACGCACCCCCCTCAACATGGATGTTTTCTTGGATTTCGTTGTCCATGACGTGTCCGTTACTTAACTAAATATCACTATAATATTGACGACTCGGAACACTAAGTTTTTTATAAGTAAAAACGTAAAGTTTTACCTTACAGCCTAAACCGGCTTTCACCTATAGAAGGCTTCATCAGAGGCTGTCGTTAGTAGCGCTGCTCGTCTTGTTGTTGGCGACGAGATAGTGTTTCGAAAGATTGAAGCTGTGTGTGTGTGGTGAGATGTGTTCGAATAATGCGTGCGATTTGAATTGTGTCTGTTCGTTTAGGATGTTGTTTTTATTTGTTTTTGTGTGTTTGTATATTTCTAATTGTTCTAGAGTGTCTAGTTTTCGGCCTTTTGTGTGTACGTGTAGTATGTTCATGTTATTGTCGATGTTTTTATATGTGTGGTTTGCTTCAATGACAGCCTCTGATGAAGCCTTCTATAGGTGAAAGCCGGTTTAGGCTTTAAGGTAAAACTTTACGTTTTTACTTATAAAAAACTTAGTGTTCCGAGTCGTCAATATTATAGTGATATTTATGGATGTTTTATTAGCTATGCGAAATGCATACGGCTGTTCCCAATGCTTATATACTGTTGCGACCAATCAACTTTCTCTGCATATATTTTTGCATATTTTGTTTACATTCTACATACTGAAGCCATATGTGACAGACGTCTACGCTAGTTTCTCTCGCCCTACACAGGTATCGAAACGGCGGGCTTCGGGTCGATTTGCGGGATACTGAAACATCACTCACGTGTCACAGACATATGATCACAACGCTTGGCGCTTTACCGAGCCGTTTCCACTCGCTTCGCTCGTAGTAAAAAGTGTATCATTTGTATTACCGTTTAACAAAACTTACAATCACCTATACCAACATTAACACATTTCGTCACACCATTACTACCTACGTAACTCAATAATTGCTAGGATATCTTATTCACAGCATCCCTACCGCTCATTGTAACATGAATACTAAAACTAGTTTCCCGTTGAACACTAACTTCATTAGCCTCTGGACCTTCCGCATCCTTGTAGACGGAGGAACCAACGTAACCTAACATAATATTGGAAGAAAGAGGTTACTCGCACAAATGAAAAATTTACAGAATTGAACATCGTCGAAGTTTGGAACAGGAACGTTTCCTTTTTTAGATTATGTGTTATTGTTTTAGTGTAGTAAATTATTTGTAAAAAAATTAATTTATTCATTAGTACAAATTTGCAGAATGTGAAATCACTACCTAGTTGCCACGGATTCGGTCAGTTGCGATCAAGAAAATTGGGGGGCGCAATTGACCGAGTAAGAAAAGGTAAAAACGCCGTTTCATCGCAACTGACCGACACCGTAAATATTGAGCACATTGATTGTAACTGATATTAAATTATTTGATAGTTAATACTACAATTTGTCAATAAAATTATTGGATAATGCGATTTGTTCCATAAAGGTAAATGAATAATTCTTTTTTATATTTTTTCTTTGCCGCAACTTGTTATCAAATATAAATGTATAACATTTTTGGACCCAAAAAATCTAAAACTCAAATACATTTTTGCGGTGACAATGAATAATGAAATATTTGTTTAAAGACTCTACCCTGACGACAATAAGATTGCAAACGTCAAATACTGACTACAGGCAAAACGAAGGCTATTGACTAAGCAGAATGCATACAACGACGGAAATGAGCTGTGAACAATATATTAAGCTCTGATACGTAATTAAGGTACATTTATGCCCCTTATCGGCGCGCATTTATCATGGGCATTTTTAACCCGATATCGTGACCGCGGCAGTAACCGTCAGTTGTTATACACATACAAAAGTATTTCACCCTCACATACATTCAAAACATAAAGTTCTAGAAATTGTTATGGATTTAAATAACAAAAATTCAAATAAAAATCTTACGTATATGTTAAAAAAAAGGAAGAATAAAACGATTTTGAACAGTGTAATCGTATAAACCAGTGACACAGGAGGCGATTTTTATGAATGAAAGAAATGATAAAAACTGAAGCGTGGAGTCACATTACTTTCCTCCCCTCCAGGTTACTTGCGAGAATGAAATAAAAATAGGAAAAGTGTGTAAAGAATAAAAACGATGGAACAGTAGGGACCAACAGAGTTTAAGGTTTATGCCACGTTTAATGAACGGTAAAGTACATACGTTGACAAAAAGTAGAGCGGAGCGCCAAAAAAAAACATCAAAATGAACAATTCTATTATGAGCAGTGGCGTAACTAAGAACGGGGGTATAAGGGGGATCAACCCCCCCCCCATAGCTGTTATATATTACACCAAAATTGCATAATCACTTAACATAGTCCCGTATCTAAGCCAGTTGGGTGTGTAAGGCTTACAAATCATTGTAGAAATAAAAGGAATTACAATATTTGTAAATTAATAAAATATGGTTAGTTTTCTGAATAATTGTTTGCAGCCTTAAAAAAGTAATTATGCACACGTCGGAAAAGAAGGCAGAGCTATTAATATACTTTTATCTTTTCCCCCAGACACACTTCTCCGTACACGATTGTCTATGCCGTTACTCCTCTAGCCTAACGTAGGCCTATCTATAATTTAAACCGTTGTCTTTGCATAGGTAAACTAGTAGTTTCTTGACTTTAATAGAGAAAACTAAGATTTTATTGCTGGATTTTACATGAAAAATAACGTGTTTTAACACAAATCACAATATTGCTAAAACTAAAACAACTTAATTCTTGGAACAACGTCCTTAATTTAAGACATGAAAGAATAATAAAACCGTCTTTTTAATATATCTTCAGAAAGATTCTTTTTCACATAGAGGCCTATGTTATGAATATAAATTTAGACTGAAGTGATTACTAATGACATGCGATGTATTACTTTTAATTTGAATGTGCAATTACTCAAAACAAAATGTTTTGAAGTAACGCTTTTCCAATTCAATTATTATAATCATATTGCGACCAGTGAAAGTTCGGGGCGCAATTAATCGGGTAAGGAAAGATACAAATATGGAACTTCTAGACGCAATTGACCGAGGTCACTCAAAAACATTGAGACCGAAAGACTTTATAAAAATGTATTTCTAAAATCATATGGTAAGAATTCTGAATTTTAAATTTGTCCTGAGTAAAATCGTGTGTGCAGCCTTCAAGCTAACCTCATCCCTCCCTCATCCCTTATTGCGAATCCTGATCATGACGATGCCGGGTAATAGACAAAGAAGGGTTAACAAAATGCAGTCAAGGTAGAAGAACAGAACGACAGGACGAAGTGAAGGAGATAAACAAATGCATATAAGAAATATGAGACGGATTGTCGCATGTAAATTCTGTTGAAAACAAGCTATGTATTTCAATGTACTGATGGTTGAAACGTTCCGGATGGAAGACTGTATATGGTCAGTTAACCGACATCAGTTCGCGACAATGTCTGCGATAATTCTCTTCGGTGGCGTGTTTTGTCAATTCCCGTAATGAAAATCCTCTAAATAATAAACTGTATTCTGTAAAATATACCTCATAGTATAAGGGAATACAGTTTAAATAAACCATGAAACAGAATCACATTACTGTATTTCTGTAGATGTTAAACAAAAAGATAAGGGGAAATTAACAACACTGGACAATAAAACTGTATAACATTGTATAATGAAAATTTTCAGCGCTATTTGAAACTAATAGTGCCTAGGAAAACATACTTCATTTTTACAATATCCACATACATTCTAATAAAATGAAGGTTCGTTTCATCATTTAACCAGGTTTACTAGTGAAAAATAAAAAGACACACACAATAAGATGATCCATAGGCGGGATGGGCGTGGGCGTAATTATTGTTCTTTCATTATAAAGGGGGCGAGAGAGGGATGGAATGATGTGGGCAGCAATTAAGACAGAAGGCAGTGGTAGTAGCGGCGGAGGTCTCAGAGCCGAGCAAAGCAACAAGTTGTTTCTTAACAACAATCGCAGTTCCCCTCAGTGTTTCGTTCACACCTTATTAATCACGGCTCTTTATCAAAAACTCTGTTCTGTCTTTGATTCAGATTTACACGACGCGAGTTTCATAGTTTTGCCGAAATTATTTTATCGAAAACAACAGCCGCCCAGCATTACAGCTTTTCGTTCAGTATGGAGGTTTTAGTGGAGGTGCTTATCAATTATTTAAAAAAAGGAAAAGAAAGAATATTATTCGTTATTATATGTGCGTGGTAGCAAACTTTAAAACACGTGATACAAATATGACTAAAGTAACACTTGTGGAAGTTTCTAGAGAACGGTTTCTTACTGTGCTCTACTATAATAAATAATTTCCTCAACTACGACATTTAAATATTTGACCACTGTGTACTTTCTCATTATTATTAATATTCTCTAAAGACAATTTATTGTCTTTTCAGTCACGTCTCTTCACTCACTGCAAGCATCGTACACATAGGTTCACAATCCACATTACTTATCACACTTTGGAAAAGTGAGGTTGGCTCTTTCAGACTTTTTCCTACAATTTCCTCCTTAGGTTATTTAAAAGCCGTTATGCCGTATCACATTCCCTATTAACTTAATAGAAAGTGAATAAATTCCTGCTGTGTATTTGTCTTAATAAAATTTACCCATTAGTTTCCCTATCTATCCAATTATTCTTCATCAGTCTGCTCCAGATCCATGTTTCTGCCACTTACAGTCTCTATCCACGTTACCAAGGGTCCACGATTCACGCAGGAAGTCACTACACTTTTTACGATCATCTTCCTTAACAAACTTCTTCCTCGTTTCAATACGTATGTTGTTGCTGCTTAATTAATTCATTCTAGTTTTGAAAGATTGTTTACCCTATTATTTCTTTAACTCTTGCGAGACATTTATCGTCACTTGAAATTACGACCTTATAAGTAGGGAATTCTTTGAACTAATTAAATTTATGTTTTTTATATGTTTCCGTGTCTCCACACTTCTTACATATGACCACTGTAGCCATTACAGATTATATAATGTAAGCATTCCAGCGTCTGATACGTAGGCCTACCCTTTCTGAGTCAGTAACTATCACTAAATTTTGTCACTAACGGTTGAGAAAGAATACCAGTTAAATATTCGGATTTGAATTACAATTCATTGTAGTTTAACACCCTGGTGGATTTTTACAATATCTTCAAATTTTTCATACTTTTTTCTCGAGTCCCAAAATTTTGAAACTTTTAAAACTTAACTCTACATTCAGATATTAGTTAGAAATCTCTGTAATTTGAAGATTTTGTCAAAATTTTCACCACTTTTTGGGCATATAAAATTTTTTTGAAATTTTCAAAAATGAACAGAATATTCAGATTGTGATTTAAATTACAAATTTGAATTAAAATTTGTAATCAAAATCAATTTAAAATCAAACAATTTGATACTCCACGTGGGCTTTTGCGATTTTTCACAGTTTTAACTCCTCTTTTGCCTCCCACTTCCCTATTTTTCGAGGGATAATCTAAAAAGAATTGGGTTCTGTAGGGTATAGGGTATGGATATGTGTACCAAGTTTTAAAAAAAATCGGTTGATGCTTTCAAAAGTTATCGTGAGCATACCCCATTCGGACAGAGAAATGCCAAAAGGGTCGAGTAAAAACTGAGAACTCATTTTGCTCATTAAGTTAATAGATGTCACGATTATGGAACAATATACGTAAAGAGGCCGCTACGAAAGCCTCTAGCAAAATGAGGAGATAACGTAAGCACAGAGAACTGTACAAGACTTGGTTTAGAGAAAATTTACTGAAGATTCGCTCAGCAGCAGACAGCTCAGTGATGCTATACTGATGCTGATGATTAACTATTATAGCATACGAATAATGGAATTATTATCTCACGACGGTATAAGCCAAATTGTTGTACGAAGATATCCAATGGAAATCTTTGAAATTTAGACAATCCGTAATTTGGGTGACAAATATTGGAGTTTCTTTCTTTTTAGTCTCCTAGCCTCTTAGTTCTTCGAACCCCACGTCCTATAATTTTAGCCCTATTAGGCCTCTTATACGCTGGCGATTGATTGCTGGCAACAGCGGGCAAAAAAATGTGATACAAAGACAAGAAACCATAAGGGCAACCAAACATGAAACGTTTTGAGTATCACCGCGCTGTTGTGTCTCAAGATGGAAGTGAAAGATATCCGTAACAGCAGCCTTTGTACTTCAAGAATAAGAAGAATAAAAGAAGTGTTTGGTGCACCCCATACTTCAATAACGTCGTAGTAGAGGAATGTTTAATGTTTTCCAGTTTAAAAGATGAAAATAATTTTTTACATTATATCGAATATCAGTGAGATCTGATGTAGGCCTAATTTAGTGATGATGAATCGTCAATCACAAGGTCAGGATAAGTATACGAGACCCTACATTACTCCAGGAGAAAAATTATTTAAATATCGTTTTGAAAATAGTCATACCATTGGCACATAGCGTATAAGCATAGTATATAAGGCCAGTATTTGAAACGAAGAAAATGCGGTTATGTCCACTGCTTGTTGAGAGGGAAAGAGAGTGAGAGAGACAGTCGCACCGAATGTTGCTCAGACATGACTTACATTTTGCTTTTCGTATTATACACACTTAGTGAGAAATGTGAACTGCGTGGACATTGGTTGCCTAGTGATTGCTGCCACAGTGTGAAATGTGAACTGCGTGGACACTGGTTGCCTAGTAATTGCTGGCACAGTGTGAACGCGTGAATAAGAAACATGCTATCCTCCCTGTTTGTTGTGTAAATTGTTGCTCTTGGTTTCTTAATATTCGACAACCGACTGTTTGCCGCAACCACGTGCACAATAGCTGTCAATCTGATTGCCTGCAATAATCCGGCAGTACGTATGACGCCTTAGCTTGAGAACAGGTACCGAGATGTAGCCAACAAAAGAAGAAAACTGCCAACATTCGGAGCGCAACGGTGGACCTTCGTCCAATAGTGATTTAAACTTTCATCAAATGCAGTAAATATATCCATCATACATGCGAAACGTAAAAGAAATAAATGTTCAAAAAGCAGTCACTTAAAACTACCGCTTCAGTAGACTGTGTACAGTAGCAGGCCTACCAGAGTAAACTACAGGTCTATTAATATTTTTCTCTCATCGTGTCAATATTGACTATAAGCAGTTTTTACAGTAGGTGCAAAATCTGTTTTGTCAAACAAAAGCGACACGGTTTTCATGAATAATGCGAAGTGTAAACATAAACAGGCTTATATTCAGTATGTTTAAGGAAGTTCCGCACAGAATGTAGGCCTAATTGTTTTGAAGTGTCCTACTTTCTCTAGGGGGCTGGAGGGTTTGAGCCGTGCCGCGGTCGGTTTTCCGTACAATAGCCGAACCGTCATAAAACTAAATATTTCTTACCGAAATGTGACTTTCAAAAACACAACTGACACCACATGGGCGCGAGTCTATTTAGGAGGGTCTAACGGATGACCTTGACGTGTACAAGAATATTTTCTACAGCCCTTGGCGAGTACACTATTGATTAATGAGATTCCACTCAGTAAATTAATAACGCTATAGAATATTGATAAAGAATTATTTAATTCTCTAGAAATAATCATTCGTGAAACATTACGTATATTTGAACAATCAACACTGATTCAGGTTCAGGTGCGACTGATGTAAACAGCATTTATTGACAGCAAAATAATTCAAGCCTTGTGTTTATCTGACAAAGAAAACAATCACACCTTTGGTAATAGATGCACAAATTAGCATTACTGAGTTAACCAAACTGAAGTGTCTAACGACCATGAAAACGGTGCTTCCCCAATATGGAGAAGAAGACCGAATTCCAGCTTAATTAACGAGTTTATAAACAACGAGAATTTGAATCCTGGAAATCTGTATTAAGATGATTCATAAATGAACGTGTAGTTTTTGTTATTTTAATGATTTACTTGATAAAAAAGTATATGTACAGTTCAAGACGTTCAGCTTCCTGTGTTTTTAGATTCGACAGATAGTACAGTATCTAATCTTGTTAAGGACTAACACCTGCAAATGTTAGTAAGTACTAATATTCTATGTGTACAATTTTCATATTTTCCAAAAAAGTGGTTTTATAAACATATCGAATGAATGTCTAGCCTGTTTAATACTCTGAAAGCGCACAGTCATATGCAGTCATTTTTCCTATACCTTTCACTTTTTTTGTTTAATTATCTGCCTTTCACAAATAATCAGATTGTAAAGTTACAGTGACTGCGATGAAGTATGTAGTAGGGAATACGTAAAAAACGGCATTAACGTTATAAATGTTTGAATAGCGGAAAAGTAAAAACATAAATACAATATCAGGGTGAAGGTTTACATATTAGCTTATGTTACCAGAAAAACGCTCAGAGTCACAGATAAAATATAAAAACGCCACGAAAAAAATGTTAAGAACATTGAAGTCCCATAGGCTGTAAGAAGATCTTATCTGCAACAAAGCATATTTTATAAATGTGCCATAAACAGTTTTTATTAAGCAGTTAATCATACTTATGGGTCCGTATTCTATGCTACCCCAATCTGCGACTTCCAGTGGTCACTATATTGAATATACAGTAATACACTTTACCACGAACAAATAGTAACTAGACTTTTAAGATGGAATTGTCAAAAGGCAATACGAACACTACTGATGTCGTTCACATGGGATTCAATAAACAAGGCCTGCAGTGTCTGCTGATTATCTTACTTTTCTTTTATTGTAACATCCTTTTAGTTATGTTGCATGTAGTTTCGATATGTCAGCTAAAAGACAGGATGTCTCTAATAACAAAATGTGCGGTTTCATCTGAGTCTACGATGAACCAGAACTGTTGAACTTGTAAAGTATTCCAATTTTCGTAAAACTGGAATTTTTAATAAATTCGTCAAGGTAGCAATTTAATAAAACTGATACATCAAATTTTACTGAAACTGTCAGGTTTCTTGTATGTCGGAAAGGAATGAGAGTCTGATTATGGTTCTGAATTGACTGAAATCAAGTCTCTCAGGAGGCATAATATTTGTAAAACGAAGGTTCGCCAGATGTATAATCTTCTTTGGTCTTCAATAAAATTTCAGCATGTCGATCCCATTTGAATAGTGACTGTGTTCTAGAATCTGCACCTAATATATAGTACTGGAAGTTTCTATTTCTGTTTGTCAATTCTGTCTCCAAATTCTAGTACGTACTACACTTTCAGGATTACGATTTAACATGGTTTGCATTTCTGTTTTAACTATCGGTACACTTTTCAAAGTGTGCCGTCCTGTTTATCAAATTAAAAGTAAGAGTTTATAAAATTAATAAGTTTTCTAAAATACATACCTTACATTATAATCTTATCATACTTCATTTGAAAAACGTTTCACTTATGAAGTTATGCGAAGTATCTAAAGAAAGAAAAATTTGATACTCCACATGGGCTTTTGCGATTTTCACAATTTTACCCCCCCCCCCTCTTTGCAGCGTTATCATCCTCTGCCATCAACATCATTATATTGATATAAATAAATATAACGCAGATGGACATTTTACACTTTACGTGGAAACAACGGCCACGAAGGTTTCTCTATGGGAGGTCCCTTAAGTTAAACCGAAGTTTGTATTTTCATCGATGAGAAGTAAAGAAGAGAAAGGAGTTTTTAGAAATGAGAGAAGAGAAAGAGGTAGAGTAGAAAGAACTTTGTTCCTGCCAAATGACCGTACCCTCTGACGACGACTGGATAAAGAAACGGACAGAGCAGACAAGATTTAATAACCTATTAAATGCCCTGCATCGTGACAGGTTTATCTTCAAAATGAAAGAGTAGCAGATAAATAGAAAGCTACTTCAAGTGACAATGACAATATAGGCCTACATGGACGCTTCAGTAGGAGTGGAGGATTGTGAGTCCTGATATTTAGTTGACATCTTTCCCCTACAGAAAGTTCGGAAATACACAAACACTCCCAAAAGTGTCTCGGAACAGGATCGATTACCAGAATAACTATTACGTTTAGGATTAGAAAGTTGAGTTAGTACAACTTAGAATACAATTAAGTTACGTTATGCTGTAGGATGTAGAAAAATTATTTAAAAGTAGTGTACGTTTACTAAAGTAGTTTGCTTTGTGAACCTCGCTTTGCTCGGCTACGTCTGTAGCACAAATTGTATGACTTTTCGTATAATTTGGGGAAATGAAAAAGTGTATACCGACTCAGGATCTCAAACCTCACACCGCAGGTAGGGAAAGCCACATCGGCTGCTTTCACACACACACACACACACTCTCTCTCTCTCTCTCTCTCTCTCTCTCTCTCTCTCTCTCTCTCTCTCTCTCTCTCTCTCTCCCCCCCCCCTTTCTCTCTAACACACACACACACCGTTACAAATACAAACAATGCAATAATAAAGTTTATTGTACCCCGTCCTAAACTTGATTTCTTGTATGACCACTACATCCACAAATACAACAATCCAGGCAGTGAGGTCTTTTGGCGGCAAGCCCGGACCAGACAACTGTACAGACTTAATGTCACCGCAGCTGTTTTCTACCAGTAATTTACGATACTGCTTTCTTGACAAAACCAGTGTTTGTAGTCGGTTTAAAGCCGCCGGCAAAACGTATGAAAATAATATTTATGTTATAAAGAGACAATTTTTGAAAATCCATTAGTGTCTGTCCGCATAAACTACTCTGGAAACTTTTATAAGCCACAAATTGTTCGGACGCCACGAATGGCGCTTTCTGAAACTTTATTTCAACATAATATTTTCTAGGAGTTAATGTACTTTTTAAATCTGTTAACAGCGTTAGCTATAAAAATAATTTTAATTCCGTCACTAACTAAGCCTTGTCTCATGGATCTTCTTAAGATTCTGTTTTATAGCTCTTGCTTCTGTCTCAGTCTGTTTGTAATGTTTATTTACGTTACATCTTTCCTTTCTGCCTTGTCATTATCTACCCATATCCCTCTTACCATGTGTGGATGATCTGTTGCTTGTGCCTCTGAAGGTCTTCGCGTTCTTGCGCCCTGTTGTTCATGTTATTTAAAAAGCCAGGCCAACGGTGTTACTGACTCTCGTGTTTTTCTTGTAATATTATATAGGCATAATTTTATTTACGTTACGTGGAATTTTGCTGTAAAGTCGCTTCTTTGAGCTCTTAAAATTGTTGATATATCAAACTACAAGCCCAAATTTCTCTAATAACAAGAAAGTGAGATTTCGTTTATGCCTACTATGAAACAGAACCCTTCAGCTTCTTAAATGAATTCAATAATTTATGTCAAACATAGCACTTCAATGTAGCAATTTAAGAAAACCGATACATCAAGTTTTACTGAAACTGCCAGGTTTCTGGTCTATGGCAGAAAGGAATGGCAGTCGAATTATGGTCCTGAAATGACTGAAATCATGTTACGCTGGTGACATAATATTCGTAAAGTCGAGGTTCGCCAGCCTTTTATTCTTCTGTTGTTTTTAATAAAATATAAGAAAATCGGTCCTATGTGAATAGTAACTGTATTCAAGAGTCTGCACACAGTACGTGGCAAGTTCCTATTTCTGTTTGACGATTTCGTCTCTAAATTCTAGTTAAACCTACTAAACTTTCAAGATTAGGATTTACTTTGGCTTGCATTACTATTTTAACTGCGGTATATTTTTCAAAGTTGCCTTTCATTTATTAAATTAAAAAGAAGAGTTCATAAAATTAATTAATTTTCTAAAATGCGTAGGCCTACCTTAATTTATAATCTTGTTACAGTTAATTTGGAAAACGTTTTACTTATAAAAATATGCGAAGTATTAAGGAATGAAAAGCCCCCTGAAACGATATCGACATAAATGAACACTATACATACAATCTAAACAGGTAAAAGAAATATAGCTGATAAATGGACCAGAAGATGTTTACGTGTTCTGAACGCATTAATATGTTACATTTTGCCAAATATTTTTCAATGGTTGCGAAATTTCCATTTTTGAAGAAATCAACCTTTCTACTTTTAATATCTATCTTCAATTTTTATATACGTTTTTCTTCTAATTATAAAATAGAGCAACTGGCTAGTAGTATAAAATTTACATTAATTAAAGCTTCAACAACATGGCAAAAAATAATATACTAAATGTACGTAATTCCTTAATATTGGGATTCATTGAAAGATGTGCCAAAAATAAATGACGAGTTATATGCATACATTGCTTACACAACCTTTCTGGTTTACGTTTACAGTGAACTGGATATAGCCTACAATGTGCAGGCAGCAATCCCGTTCCATTCACACGCACACTCGCACGCACCCGCTTTATTAGTGATTAGTATGTCAAATCAGATATTATTTATTTCAACCCTTAGCGACACTTGTGTACCGAACACGTTCACATTTAACGGCTGTGACACGCTTGTCAACCTTCATCCCCCTTCAGCCCCACCGACACAAATGCGTCTCTTTATGTACTGATGTCTTTTTCGATCCCTGCCCTCCAGCAGTATGACGTCATCAGTTTTATTAAATTGCTACATTGAAGTGTTGCGTTTTACGCACATTGGAATAGTTTCCAAGTTGAAGAGTTTTGGTTCATAGTGGAGACAGTGGAAAGAGAATGTAAAAACGTGTCTGTTTCAAATTTACAGACTACTCTAACCTCGCACTACTTGAATTTAACACTACTGTGTGTCACATTTAATCGATTAATTCAAAATTTACTTAGGGCCGTATACTCGTTCTTGAAATATCTTAAAATTACCTTGAAGAGATAATTTTATTGTCTTTTTTCGTTAACATTTTGTTCCGGATTATTGGACCGTGGCCATCTATATCACACGCTTCAATCATAGCCGCGATGGACATCTTCAGGGTTGTCTAGTCCAGGTTCTTCTCTTTCGGCTCGTCAGTCGCTGGAGGAGCAGAACTTTAACCATCTAACTATAGAGGATGACTATCACGGCGGGTGTCGAAACCTCTGGTGTTTTAAACAGAGGATCTCTGTTCATTAGACCGGAACATAATGTTAACGGATAAAGTGACTAAAGTACTGAAGTTTCAATTTTTCGATAATTTCATAGTGTCGACCGCTTGGGGATTCCATATCGAAGTTCCACGATGAATATAATAGGACCATTTTATTCTCCATAGCTTACCTGTCTAATTCAAAAATTACTTCGGTGGCACAAAAAGGAGCCGTTATGGTTATTTAATTCTCAATTGTGTTTTTGTGTTTCACAGACATCTATCATAAAAGTGAAAACTTGCTTTGATATACAATTTGGCCTTTTTCTGATCATCATCATCTGTAAGTATTAAACCAAGGATGGTTTGTTACGGTCTCAAACAGGCAAAGTCTAGAGCTGGTCACTACAGCGCTTCCTCGGACGTCCCACACCTCTCCGTCCCCTCGGCTTATAGTTCCATAGTTGTTTAGGGATGCGGCAGTCATCCATTTGGCAAAGATATTCTCACCAATTCAGCCGATACTCCGCAGTGCTATCGAATATACTCATAATACCTTTTTCTTATCATAATCATCATTAGTATGTGTCTGCTTACTGCTAAAGCAAATGGCGGCCAATCCATTATTTCATGAGCAATTCTTGCCAAGTTTAATTTACCACAAAATGTAACTAGATCAACCCTTCATTTTCCAAACGATAATCGCAAGACGTCTTAACGTCTCATGGTGTTCAATCCAGCAAACGTCAAACCACGTCCTATCCTCCCGTCTCGCCGCTTGCATTTATTCATTTTTTTTTCGCTCTGTAAAGGATACAATCTATTCTAGAATGGTTAAGTAACAATTTAATTAATTCCAGTCTCGCCTTGTTATTCCTAGCATTAAACACTCCACGCTTCTCTGTGTAGCACACAGTTTTTGTATAATTCTCGTGTTCATTTTTCAAGCTTTTGACCCAAAAGTCTTGCAAGAAGGACATACTAATAATAAAAATTTTAATTTCCACGCATAATAGTAGTTCGTTAGTTTTCACCGTCTTCAAACGTTACTATTATTATGTATTATTGTTATCGCATATTTTTAAATACACTCCATCAATCCGGATGTCAATGATGTTATCCGGTTGTAGTACCTCCGTTGTCGTTATTGTTTTACACAAACTGTTCATTTTATTTACAACTGTCATTGTATTTATATCTTTACCTTCGATTTTCACCTCAGCTGACGCAGGCTTATTAAAGCTTAAGTTTTTCCATATTTGTTTTCTAAATACAGTACACGTTCCATTTTTCAATATTCATTGTGTTCATTAATAATTTTTTTGTATGCTATGAGTTAAACCTACACCGCCTTAACTGAAATCCCCCTTATATGTTGCGTTTATTTATAATTTAAACAATTTAATATCAGTAAATCAATAATGTAAGTTTTAAAATGATAGTCTGGAAGTTGAACTTTAATTGTCGCTTTAATTTGTTCATTTAATTCCTTGACATTTACTAATTTCATTTTGCAAGTCGCTTTTCTGCCCGAACGTTTCTATTCTTACGTAACAGGGAGACACCAGCCACTACGTTTGACATTTATCTCATTTCGGTAGGATGTGACTACAATAACGCAAATTCGTAAGGGATTTATCCCTTTGTCTTCCGTTTTGTTGTGAAAAATGTTGCGAAACACATGTTACATAAAACCCCAACCGCTGTACTGTTGACTAAAAATTTTTAATAATTTATTTATAGCATTACTTATTTGCCAATTTCCAAATTCTCAGGACACGTCAATATTTATCGAATAATAAGCGTTTTAGCGTGTCAATAATTTTTTAATTTAAATTGTTATAAATTAATTGACAATATGATTTGACAGTGACGACAGCTTGTAAAGGTCCATCTATGAATAGCAGTAGATAATTAGAATGTGTTAAGGTATGGGTAAAAATAATGAATAATTTAAGTACAGGAGCAAACACACGCTTTATTGAAGGAACAGTTTAGTAGCAAGTATACATAAAACAAACACACGAAATACACATTACAAGAGCACATTTAAAACTGAACTGTACTTGTCGAGGGCATCTCTATTTATGTAGAAAAACAGCTTCCAGATCTTTCCTTTTATTTAAAACTTCGAGAACATTACTTTTCTAGACTCTCACAGTAAACGGGCGTATGTGCGTGTTGAGGCCCCGCCCAGGCAGCTCGACCCCCCACCGCACAATACAAACTTTCACTTCTACAATGACAGGTACATTTAAGAATGAATGTAGAGTTTTCCAGTATATACTCAACACCCTCCCTAAAACTCTACATTCTCACAATCACATTAATTTAAAAAAAAAAATCCATTTTTACCCTTAAGTCCAAGTTTAGATCTTAAATAAACAAATTTTAGTTTTGACAAAGCTTTCGTAAGTATATCAGCGACTTGTTCATTACTTTTAACATAATGTACATCAATTTCTCCATTTTGAAAACAATCACGTACATAATTATATTTCACATCAATATGTTTTGTCCTTTGATGGAATTCAGGATTACTTATAAGTTTTAATGCACTCATATTATCTATATATAAATCATATTTATCAGTCTTACAATCGCATTCATTAAATAACTTCTTTAACCACATTATTTCAGTTGTTGCTAATGCTGCACTTACAAATTCTGACTCGGTTGTTGATAATGATACAGATTGTTGCTTCTTACTCCGCCAAATCATTTGCATACATACAAGCTACGCCAGAAGTTGATTTACGTGTAACTGTATCGCTAGCATAATCAGCATCACTATAAGCTTTAAATTTGCCATCCTTACAATATAGTAATCCAAAATCAATCGTACCTTTTAGATAACGTAAAATTCGTTTAACAATTGACCAATGAGGTACACTTGGTTTGTCTAAAACTCTAGATACAACATTTACAGCAAAACTTATGTCCGGACGACTCACAATTTGTAAAAACATCAAATTGCCGACAGCTTCACGATAAGGTACATTACTTACAATAGTTTTTGATAAATATTCATCATGATTACAATCAATTGGCGTGGATACAATATTAGCTTCTGACATATTAAACTTTTCTAAGATATTGTTAACATAAGTACTTTGATGAATGAAAACAGACCCATCATTCAATCTACAAATTTCCATTCCAAGATAATTAGTAGCTTCTTTAGTACTAGTAATTTTAAATTTTTTACTCAAATCATTCAACAATTGATCAATCAAACTTTCATTTGAAGCTGCAATAAGTACATCATCAACATAAATTGCTAACAAGATCTTATTATTATTTTTGTTATATATGTATAAACATGGGTCACCTGTACTTTGACAAAAATCTAAATTTACAAGAAAATTAGTGAAGTGCTCAGTCCAGCATCTTGGTGCTTGTTTTAAGCCGTATAAACTTTTCATTAATTTACATACGCGTGAGCTTCCATCATGAAAACCTTCAGGTTGTTTCATATATATATTTTCCTTTAAGTCACCGTATAAAAAAGCCGTTTTTATATCAAATTTACCGATATGTAAATTTTCACGAGCAGAAATACTAAGTATCAATCTTATTGTATCAAAGCGAACAACCGGACTAAATGTTTCTTTATAATCTATATATTTCTGTTGCGAATAACCTTTAATAACCAACCGCGCTTTATAACGTTGTGTACCATCTGGATTGAGCTTCTTCACAAAAACCCAACGATTGTTAATCACCTTTTTATCTTTTGGCTTTTCCACTAATACCCATGTCTTATTTTCATACAAAGAGTTCATTTCATCCTGCATTGCAGCTTGCCAACTATCTTTTTCTTTACTTGTAATTGGTTCGTTATAATTAGATGGTAACTTTTCAGCAATAAACTTGATCGGACATCCATAATATTCTGTAGGTTTAAATTTTGTTCTATCGCGCAATTGTCGTCCAGTTTGATTGTTATCGCTATTTGAAGATCGTAAAGGTTCTCTTTCTTCAAACTCATTTGATTCATTTTCAAGTATTTTTAGGAGTTATAATTTCATTTTCTTCAGTTTCTTGATTATTATTGTTCAAAGAATTCAAAATAATTGAATCAGCTAATACTCTTTCAGGTTTAAAAAGTACATCTCTACTTATAATGACATCTCGCACTTCCGGAACATATACACGATAACCTTTACAATCCTCATGATATCCGACCAGATAACCCCTCATCGATTTTTTATCAATTTTCTTATGCTTTTCTTTTGATATATGTACATAACACATGGTTCCAAATATTTTAAATCTATCAACATTAGTTATTTTTCCATTCCATAACTCATAAGGAGTTTTATTATTTTGTTTTGTTGGGCCTGTTCTATTAATTACATGTACAGCAGTATTCATTGCTTCTGCCCATAAAAATAGAGGTAAGTTTGAATTTGAATATAACATTGATCGAGCAGCCTTTACAATGATTCGGTTATCGCGCTCTGCAATTGAATTTTGTTCGGGCGTATATGGAAAATTAATCGAATATTTTATACCTTTACTCTTTACTAAAAAAGAGATCACAGCTTTATTATCGTATTCTTTACCACCATCAAAATGAATTTCTTTAATATTTGTTGCAAATTGATTCTCAACCCCGATACAAAATGATTTTAGTTTTTCTATTACTTCAAATTTTTCTCGAATAAAATGAATTTCTCTAGAACTTGAAAAATCGTCTTTAAAAGAAACAAACTATAACTTTCTACCGAGAGACTCTACTTCCATAGGATAACAAACGTCAGTGTAAATTATTTCGCGAGTTTTAGTGGCACGATCGATCTTTTTGTGAAAAGGCAATCTATGATTTTTGCCATAAGAGCAACCTTCACAAAAGAATTTTTCAGCCGTAAATTTTATATTTAGATTTTTCAAAAAATTCTTCACATGTTTTACATTTTGATGGCAAAGTCTTTCGTGCCATAATTGTAAAACATTACCGTTGGCAATGCTCGATCTACTCTTTTGTTCTACCACGTTACATTCTTTTGGAATTAAAGTTTGAATGTCTAATTTCAGAAAACTACCAGGCTCATATTCGGAACCAGTTACAAGAATTTCATTACCATGCTTTAAAGTACATCTCGTAGCATTATGTGTTATTTCATAACCTATACCCCTTTTACCCGCATATTTAACAGAAAACAGATTATACATTGAATCAGGAACATATAATACATTATAGATAGTACCTTCTACTCGTTCACTATTTTTATAAGTTTCAAAGTCAATATTACCTTACCATATGCAGACATTGTCATACCGTTGCCCATTCTTACACTGACTGGTGTTGTATATTCTTCGAACGTTGAAAACCATTCTCGATGCTTCGACATATGATCCGTCGCACCCGAATCCACAATCCAGAGATCATCCCGATTGCCACAGCTGCCTTTGTCACCTATTAGTGCTATCCTCGATGTTGATTTCTTCTGTCCAGAAGACGAGTTACTTCTTTCTTGATTATTCGACCATCTTCGCTGTCCATTATTCTTATTCATGAAGCAATTGTTACTTTTATGACCTTTTCTTTTGCACGTATAACACCTGAGGCAGTCCCTTTTTAAATGACCTTGTCTTCCACAATTATAACACTGCTCTTGTTTCAAATCATTCTTCTCATATTTATAAGAGTCATTCTTCTGTTCCTTATGACCGATTTTCAGATTAGCTAGCAACGCTGTCGTCTCTTCGTGTACTTCCTTTTGCTCTTGTAATCTAAATTCTTCTGCCATCAAGCGCTCAGTCAAATTTTCGAGATTCTTCTTATCGTCAGATACCGAATCCCAAGCACTGTGAAAATGATTAAACTTTTGTGGCAAAGATGTTAAAACACGAGTCATCACCATAGTCTTTTCAATTTTTCCCCCGAGATTTTTCATTTTTCATCTGTTCTATTTTTGAAATATTATACGTAACACTTTCACTCTCTGTCCACTTAAACTCAAAAAATTGTTTTCGAATCATCGACAGATTTTCATCAGATTTTAGATCATACGCTGTATTCAATTTGTCCCACATCTCCTTGGCAGTAGAACAACACATTATAAGTTCGAGAGGCTTTCTCTCCACTGTTGTAACAATTAACTTTCTGGCAATTTTGTCCGCCTTCTTGAACTTTTCCAACAACGTGTCACGATCTTCTGCACCTGCAGTTGGCTCGGCTAATCTTCCTTCGCAAACATCCAGCACATCATCATCCTCTTCCATCAATGTGAGTACTACGAAGCGCCATTGATGCCAATTATCTTTATCTCGAAGTTTTTCAATTTTTATATTCGGTTCCATTTTTGCACAAATATTTTATACTTGTGCACTCCAATTACACACTGCACTCCGATTTTAAAATGCCACTGGGCCCATAACCTGTTGAGGTATGGGTAAAAATAATGAATAATTTAAGTACAAGAGCAAACACACGCTTTATTGAAGGAACAGTTTAGTAGCAAGTATACATAAAACGGACACACGAAATACACATTACAAGAGCACATTTAAAACTGAACTGTACTTGTCGAGTGCATCTCTATTTATATAGAAAAACAGCTTCCAGATCTTTCCTTTTATTTAAAACTTCGAGAACATTACTTTTCTAGACTCTCACAGTAAACGGGCGTATGTGCGTGTTGAGGCCCCGCCCAGGCAGCTCGACCCCCCACCGCACAATACAAACTTTCACTTCTACAATGACAGGTACATTTAAGAATGAATGTAGATTTTTCCAGTATATTCTCAACAGAATGTATCGTCTGGAAATCTTTGTTATCAAGAGTAAGTCCATGACTTTTAAAGGTCACTTTCTTGTAAGTACTATTGAATTATAAAGTAAATGAAAAACAGAAATCATTTAACTTCCATGGACATGACTAGTTTTAAGTTGGAGAGGCAGATATAGTCAAAAAATAGCATCTATGTTTAGTCAGACTATTAAAAAAAAAAAATAGAGAAGTTATATCACATGCGTGGGATGACAAGAAAATTGTTGAAGGGAAAAGTCAGAAGATATTCTTTGAAATTTTATAAAGTGATAGCAGTGCCACATGCCCTGTATGGTAGTGAAACGTAGACTCTGATAGAAAGGTACACGGGAGTGAAATTCAATTTGTAAGGTACATAGCCGAATGCAGGCTAGTGAAATGGGAATTTTGTGATCAGTATTGGAAGTATTATGAAGTGATCGGCTAAGAAATTGTGACATAAGTAACACGTTTGAAATGTCCATAATAACAACAAAACAGGGAACAGTAGTGACGGTGTTGGTCAGACCAGATAGAAAGAATAGGCCTACATGAGCACATTATAAATATCGGTTTCGTAGATTCTCGTGATGTGTGGTTAAGTCTAACATTAATTTCAGACGAATTTTCACACTTCACAACTCATCCATTTACAGTAATTTTTAAATCATCTCTAGTCAAAATTTATACAAAGAAATCAGTACGTCCTGATAGCAATTCTGATTCTGTCTAGTGTGCATAATCACTGTTCGATGCATCAGATAATAAAAACGTATATATATAATAAGTAATGACAGGTACTTGCGTCGATCACTAACTGACTTCAGCTAATGATACATTATAACTATTACCTTTTGTAAGCAAAATACCAATTTAGTACGTCCTGAAGACATAGAAGACGGCTTGACCAGTCTGTATAGGCTATAACAAAACAATCCCATTATTGGGCGCCTTTCGTACTGCTACTGACTGTAAACATTTTAGCATCTGCAATGTGCTAAAAGTTTAGCACAGTAGCAACCGTGAAGTTTGATTGTTCTGAACTGAATTTTCTTCTGCCACGCTGTTGGCACTATTAGCTACTTTTAACAGAATGTGGTGGATTACTACACTTGAATGTGGATTAACTGTGAAATCGATTAAAGATTAATTCGTAGATAAACACCTACCTCTACATACAGAAATATAAATAAATACATTATAATGTGCGCTGTATAAATATTCCTTTTCATTCTTATAAGGGCGATTCAGGAAAAGTAGGCCTACTTTCAATAACATGCATACGGTCTATTGCGAGTAATATACGCTTGCAAGTCAGATAAAACGTTAGGAGACTATACATACATACATACATCCTCGGCGCTACAGCCCAGTCCGGGCCCTGGCCTCCAAAAGAAATCTTCCCCACTGGTCTCTGCTCCCGGCCAATGTCCACCAGTTTGCTGCACCCAGCCTCACTGCCTCCTTACCAACCTGGTCCAGCCATCTTGTACGCGGTCTTCCCTTCCTTCTCCTTCCCATCGGCAAATAATTCATCACTCTGTTTGGGATTCTATCCTCCACCATTCTCTGCACATGACCAGCCCAACGCAATCTGTTAATTTGTATGAGTTGCACGATCGGAAGATCTTTAAACCTTTCGTACAACTCTCGATTATGCAGTCGCCTCCAAATGTTGTTTTCCCTCACAGGGCCATAGATTCTCCTCAGTACCCTCCTCTCAAAAACGGATAGTCTCTGCTCATCTAGTTTTTTTAACACCCAGCATTCCGAGCCATACATCAGGACTGGTCTAATCAAGGTCTTGTATAGGGAGGCTTTTGTATCTTTAGTTATTAATTTTGATTTAAAATGTTTCACCAGTCCGTAGTAACACCTATTAGCAGATAATATTCGTTTTTCAATATCTCTAGAGGAGTCATTTCCAGAGTCCACATATGACCCGAGATATGGAAAACCCTGAACCTTTTCAAATTCATAATCGTTAATGCCCAGGGACAGGGCACGAGTGTTGGCACCTACAACCATATATTTGGTTTTGCTTTGGTTTATAACCAAGCCCATAGCCTTAGCGGACAACTCCAGTTCCTGAAAGGCTTCCTTTAAGCCAGATTCAGACCTACTTATGACATCAATGTCATCGGCATAGGCCAGAAGCTGTACCTCCTTGTGAAATATGTGTCCGCTAGTTTGAATTCCTGAATCCCTGATGACCTTTTCTAGAGCTATGTTGAACAACAGACACGCTAAGGCATCTCCTTGTTTCAACCCATTCAATGTTTTTAAGGAGTTCGATAGATTTGATTGTATTCTGATTTGGCACTTAGAATTGGACATAACTACTCCAACCATACGCACCAACTTAGATGGTATATTCAACTCCTTCATAGCTCTATATAGCATTTTCCGGTTGATTGAATCATATGCCGACTGGAAATCCACAAAGAGATGGTGAGTGGGCACTCCATATTCCAACGTTTTTTCCAGGATTTGCCTTAGTGTAAATATTTGGTCTGTTGTTGACCTATTCCTAGTGAATCCACACTGATATCCTTTTATGTTTTCCTCAGCGTAGGGAAGCAGCCTAGAAAATATGATGTTGGACAATACCTTATATGCTGTATTAAGTAGAGAGATGCCCCTATAATTTTTACATATGAGCGGATCACCCTTTTTATGTATTAAACACACCACCCCATTGTTCCACTCATCAGGCATTACCTCCTCCAGCCATATTCGCTCTATAAGATGAGCAAATTCCTTTATGAAATCTCCTCCTGCGCTCTTTAATAGTTCCCCTGGTAAACCATCGGAACCTGCTGCCTTGTTATTTTTAAGCTTTTCTAGAGCTTCATACACCTCGTCATAGGATGGCACCAACTCCTCTCTATCATCCTCGAATTCTCCTACTTCCTCTTCATTCACAGATGCCTCCATCGAAGCCTCCCCAACTGAGCCTAGCAACTCTTCGAAGTGTTCTGTCCATCTCCTGATTACGCCAGCATTATCACTCACAAGGCCACCATTATTATCCCTACAGGCATTTGTTCTAGGCTGAAATTCCTGTCTCATATCATTCACCTTCCTGTACTGTACATATCTCGGCTCAGCCTTTTACTCTTATATTCCTCTATCTTTTTCATCTGTCTCATCATATACTCCCTCTTTTTTCCTCTATGAATCTTCTTTTCCCTCCGCCTGGCCTTCCTGTATTCCTCTTGAACAGCCCTAGTGCATTTCCTTTGGATCATAAATTTGTATGTCTTGTTTTTGAAGTCAGCTGCCTCTTCACACTCCTTATCAAACCACTCATCTCGCCCATGTCTCTTCTTCAAACCAACGATTTCTTCTCCCGTGGTCACTAACATGTTTTTTAGATTAAGCCAGTGGTTTTCTATATCTTGTTCCTCACGGCATTCAAGTCTCCACTGTCTAATTTTCTCATTAGTAACTTCCTCGAACCTCCGTTTTATTTCTTCTTCCTTTAGTATTTCTGTATTGTATCTAACAGTCTTTATTCCTTTTTCATTTCTATTATTGGAGATTCTAGCTCTCAGTTTTGCAACCACGAGATAGTGATCGCTATCCATGTTGGCACTTCTATAAACTCTAACGTCTTGTAAGTCTGACTTATGGCGGCCATCCAATAGGACATGATCTATTTGATTGACCGTTCTCCCGTCTGGAGAGATCCATGTGCCCTTATGTATCGAATATCCATGTGCCCTTATGTGCGTCTTTGTGGTCGAAGAAAGTCCCTCCTATGATCATATTTTGACCAACTGCAAAGTTCAATAGTCGGAAACCATTGTCTGAGTGTTCAGAGTGTAAACTATACTTTCCTATACAGGCATGGAGACTATACCATAAACTAAAACGTGTACCTTTGTAATTTCAACAAGTAATAAAGTACGTACTATCAGATTATAATAATTTCTTTTTTTGCTAGTAGGGTTCCAGTTCATTTTACAGAAGTATCCTGATTTCTCGCAACATCTCCATAAATATTCACACACACGTATCTGTACTGTAATACTAATACACAAGACATGATCAAATCTAATTTTTCTATTGAATTACGTTTCGAATAGTAGTGTTATATGCATCAGCTAAAAGGAAACGAACCGATCTAAAGAGGGCTAGGAGGATTGTGAAAACGGATCGGACAGGCACAGGAGAAGGGGCAGAGGAGATGCAGTAAATTAGTAGGCTACGAATCACATTGTTCACGTCCAATGTCAACTATGTTTTTTTTTAATTAGATTTTACAGTCTGCGCAGAAGGAGCAAAGAATAAATCTGATATGAGAACAATAAATATGAAGGGAGAAGCCATTGTATCCAATGATGACACTATCGTAGTGAATAATACTTATTGTTGTAGACAGCCAATTAAATAAACAACTAAAAATCATTGGGTAATAAGGTCCGAAAGCCACTGCTTCTTCAGTCTTTGTGGTGCTTCAGGTGGAACGTGCAGACTGGTGGCTGTTTCGTTTGGGTGTAAGAGAAGCTTTCCAAAGTAGCTGCATCTTATTCTTTTGATTTCCTCATCGACTGTTGGGATCTGTGTGTCGTAACTTTTGGTCTTGTTACTGAATGTACCACGGGACGTCCAGGAGAGTTCGCAGGATATTTGTTTTGAGTTTTTGGATAATCTTCAAGTTGAATGGGCGGGTGCAACCCCATATCTAGATTCTCTATTACCAAATAGGTTTTATGACCGGACTTAGGCCTATATAGAGATTTAGTTTGTTCTCAACAGACAATTTTGATTTCCATCCAAGAAACCAGTGGATCTAAACCAGTGATCTAAAACTTTTTTATTGTAATGTGCGGCTTCCAGTTAAGTTTTTTTTTTATCTAGTATGAGACTTAGATACGTGATCTCATATTTTGTTGGAAGCGGAACGCTCTTTATTTTTACTGTTGCGCATTCGGTATGTGTAGATCACTAACGTTGACTTTGGTTGATGTTTATCCTCCATGTGTCACACTGTTTTTATAGTAAGTTTAAACAGAATACGTTCCGCGACCACTTGAGAATTGAGGTTTGGTGGTACAACTGACGTATCCTCAGCAAGCGTTGCGATAATCGTATTGTCTGTTTGAAGGACGCCAGCTGTAAAGACTGTGTGTAAGAAGGGAGAAAGAGCGCTGCCTTGTGGCACTCCTGAATGGATTTACTGATTTGGCGGTAGGGAAAGCGGGCGAGGTTAAACTTGAAATTTTTGTGGCTTTCCCGATCAAATACTCGTATTTTTATAAACCGTTAAGGTATGAAGAGAAGGTTGAATTTCGTGCTTCTAAGAGTGCGAATATAAACTATCAAATAAGTCTGTTAAATGTAGGCCTAGTTCTGTACGTGGGGTTGCGGCTTAATTGCTGTCTCTTCCGGGCTGTCTTCTTCTTAGTTCTCTGATATGCAAGAGAATGTTTAATCCTCTTTTCGCGATGACGTCGGCTTGTGGAATCCTAAGTTGCTTCTTTAATAATGCTGGTGAAGTGATTCGTGGTGTTATCGAGATTTTCTGGTATAAAAGATCTAATCTTTTATAAAGCAAATTATAGCTTTAATTTCGTACATATATTTATATTGCTCTCTATGTATATTTGGAAGAACGTCAAAATGGATTATTTGAAGGCCACTAAAATACACAAACGCAGATTACAACAAGTGTACATAAACATTCAGATCCAACAATTTTTTGTTAACAACGCCCAGACACGCCATGTCGAGAGAAAACTTATTCGAAATAAAATAACGGTACGTAGTGTATTTTGTCGTGAAGATTGGTGTTAGACTGTAAATGCGAACAATTGGGCGATCATTGGCATTAAGCTAAGATTTATTTCGTAAGCTGTAAAGGTTGTCTTTCCAGTTTCTGCGGCAGACTAACATCAGATGCCACATAACGATATCATGGACTTGGCCGTTACAGCATAACAACATTATAGGCCTAGAGCGACAGCAATCGCCGTTTCCTGTCATTCATCACCATCATCATCTTCACAGCATGGCATACGCAAGGTGCTGCCTGTTCTGCCTTCAAAGGTCCTCCGGCCTTCTCTTTCTGGGTCTACCCACACACGTGTGTCCTATTGTACCCACACACACATGTGTGTATTTCCAGACTTATTTCGCCTGTCTGGAATCTGACATTTTTTCTAAGTGTTCTTTTCAGTGTTGCTTGTACTCTTTTAATTTTTCATCCAAGTTAAAAACTTGTATATCTCATCCCGCAATTCATGCGCTTCGTTTTCTTCTGCCCCGAATATGTTTGTCTGTCAATTGTTGTTTTTTTTTCATCATGGCCTCGTTAACTACCTCGTTTCACGTTTCGTAGTCATCCTCTTTCCCTTCTTTCAGCAGACGTTCACACTATGATTTTTAATGATCACCTTGAATTGTCAATTCTTTTAACTTGTCCGTACCAAATTTTTCTTTCTATTCTGTCTATTGTGTACACTTTCATTATATTCTTTATCTCAGGTAGGGTCTGGAATGTGCTGAGTGTACGTTATTTTGCATCTCTTCTTGAGTTTACGGAAAATCTCTTCTTGATGTCCTTTCTTATTCATTTATTCCACCACATTCCACTTAGTTGTTGCAGTATCTGTAGATTTTTGACCCAAACTTAGGGTACACGATTTTCTATTGCTCCACCACAAGTTGGTATTTCAATGGCCAAGCCTTCCCCTTTTCCTTCAATTACTAGACACTGATTTCTAAACCGCATTCTTTATGTTCTTGACGAATCTTTTTTGTCTGCGTCTATAATTACCTAGTTGTCAGCAGATAGGAATATATGATAAGACTAGTCTATTTAGTCATGAGCTTTTAATAATAAAAGATGCAGATATCTCCTTCTGGAAGAAATTATTGATGGATTGGACTAAGGATCCTGACAATGATGTGACGTGATACAATACGATACTTTTTGAAATCGCTCTGGAAATTTACACACTAGTGCATAGTCACTAAATCAATTAAGTAAGGTGTACTGAATATATTCCATTCATGACAGTAAGTCTCAAAAGTGCCCATCTAATACCAGTATTGGCTGAGTTTGATATAAAATTTAACGCTTTGCTGTGCTTTAATTGTACAGAGACGGTGTATTTCCCTGGTCGGTAATCAGAGCTGCCAGCGCCCGATCGAAATTAACATTTACAGCAGACAAAAGAGCCCATTACCCCGTCAATATCTGTGAGCAACGCCATGTGTATTTTAGAATCACAGAAGGCGGCATGGGGTGGGAGTTCCATTGAACACGACACAAGAGGGTTGGATAGTTTTTACGTCCCTTTTTCAAATAAAAGATTGTTGGCGGCGGTGGTCGGTGGTAATGCGAAGGGGAGCCGCAAGAGACTTAGCCCCCTGGGTCTCCATCCGCACTACCCTTTCTTCCAATCAATACTTAGTAAGGCCTCAAAGAGTAATCACACCATTCACTCAGCAGCATTCGACTAAAACAACCTGTTGTCCAAACAATGTCGCAGCAACAGTCTTGAAGTGGTCACTTCTTAACGCAGAACCGATTAACAAGCTAACTTGCAACACTTCAGATCAGAGCTGTGAACTTCATGTGGAAATGTTGAATTTGAGCCAAAGTTCCTAACGAATTTTGAGTTTTCTCAGTACTGCGAGCTCTGTGTGATAATAATTTCTGTGAAGGTAAAATTTGTATTTCAATAAAAAAAGTACAACGGCCACATCCTATTAGACTGATACATTTTTCATAACATACACTTGCATATGTTTTCTTGCCATATTGTGCATTTGTTTGTTAGTTTTCCTTATAATGTATATTTATAACGCCTGGTTTTAAAGATGACATGCCTTTTTTTGGACTTTTAGATGCCATCCATAGCTGTCATGCTGCCCTGTCGCATTTTAGAAATACAAAAGTCTTCATCGAGTAAACATACAAACTAAGTTCACATTAGCTCGGATTGACATTAGTTGAATTATTATTTAATAAACAATCCAACTTAACAATCAACTATACACCAGGGAAAACTACACAAGATAGGACAAACAAACGTTTCACAATATAATATATTTTATAACCACTGTAATACGTATTTCGGTAGTTTAAATTATCATCATAAGATATTTGTAATAAAATATTTCTTGTAAGCCTACTCTTGTTTCCAGCAACAAATTTGTAAATACTCTTGTAGATATTGTTGTTTCAAATAGCTGATGATGATGATGATTCAAAAGCATAACATCCCATTAAATGAGTTTCTGGTGAACGGAGAACAGGGCTTCTAAACGTTTTCCTGAACTTTTAAGGTAATCTCGATTGATAAGGTAGTACCTCCTATCTACCTAGATAAGCTTTCTTTCAATCAAAACTGATCAAGAAAACAAATCACAGCGACAAGTGTCTCTCAGGCTGATTCTCTCGTAGTCTTCACTGCTTGGCAAAATTATTAGGCCACCCCTTTAAAAAAAAGAAAGCCTGACCGTTTTTGTCAGTAAAATACTCAAATTTAGAACTGTACTATACGATTAACACTTTAAATAAAGTTGTAAAACGGCGAAACGCCAAAAAGTAACAATTCAAAAGTCAGACTGGTAATGAAACAACTTCACAAGAACTTTACTGAATCAGACAGCTGACTGCAGTGTAGTGTTATACATAACAAAGGATGTAAACAATCTCACAGTGTTGCCAACATACGTCGTAGACATACAAAATTATTTTACTAATGATATATTAAATTAACACTATGTAACGGCAAAGTAAACTCAACAAATTGTAAAATCCATTTCAATGACAAAAACTGTCAGGTTTTTCTTTTTTTAAAGGGGTGGTCTGATAATTTGGCAAGGGAATTTATGTAAACGATGTAGCTATACCTGTAACAGGTTTAATAGGCTACTGCATACTGCACATGACTAGCAAGTAGACTATATTGTACGTTGAATTTCCTTTGCAGTACAACAGACACTATTAACGTCTTGTCCCTACTTCGTTTTTATTTCAGAACTGACAGAATCAGCCTGGTTCAGTTACATTCCACACATACATGTGACTAGCTGAAAGTAGCACGTTAATATTCAACGGCTTAACAACTTCATGAATTTGTAATTTAAAAAAGTCAATTTCCCATGGTAAATAATTAATTATTTTAAAATTAACAATTTAATATGACTCGTTTGAAGCCGTCTTTTGTTAATACGTTTTTAATTATGTTTTACCTTTCGTTTGTTTCCGATTGTAATAATTGAGGCCAACGTAACTTGTGTAAGTTAGTACATCAATATATATTACACCACATGATTAAATAACATGGGATTGAATTGAAATATTTTCAGCGCTTCTACGTTATCCTGATACTTTTGGAGGTACAATTTTGAAGGTACAAATGTCAGCCTATCCATACCTAAACAGTAGGAAATAACTAAAACATGCTGCTGAAATTTATAAGAATACAAAATGCAATTGATTCCATATGCATGTCTCCTGTAACATAAATCATCATGGCGAAGGGAACGGTCAAGTATACTTGTTCAGTAGCCTGGTGGATTAAAAGAATACCAGAAAAATATTTGCGTGTTGGCTTAATTATTAATGAGTAGACTTTTATATATGTCAAGACAAGAGTGTAAATGTAACTTAAATTTTAGGGATTATTAAATTACCATGTCTGTTCAGTTTGTGCCAGCGCAAAAATCAGTTATATAACCCACCAACTTTAGCGTCATAATTATTCTAAAGTAAGAAGTAAGCTGTTATCCTCATAAGTGGCATACATTCTCCAAGTTCACATTCCGATATCACAAGTTGTTCGCACAATCCTTCTGAGGACTGATTTGGTACCGTTTAAGTGTAACCCTCATTTTGAAACCCTCCTTTTGAAAGTATCTAACATCGGACAACGTTTTGTGGAGGTTTGGTTGCTGTGATTAGGTTTTGATAAATTGTAACATAGTGATGTGTTGTAGCATTGAAGATTAATTAATCCAAGCTTTTACACAAGTAAAGTAAGACTTATTTTCTGCGGCTCTCTGCTTCTTCTTCTTTCTCGCTGAGTTCTTCGCCTAAAACTAATCCGAGGTATTTAAAGCCGGCAACTGCATAACAATATCAACCAAGAAATACACACTACTGATAATATTACAACACACTTGTTTCTTTATTAATCCTTGTTTCTGGTCTTTTGTATTTACACCCAGTCTTACTGTGTGTGCTTATTTGGGAGGCCTCTATTACGCACAGAAATATCGTGTTCATAGACATCGGTTTATTGGGTTTTGGTGCCTCCTTGGTCAAGTTTAGCCTTAGTAGTAACGTTTGAAAATGGGAGGGAGTACATCTGAGGCCCTCTACATGAGTTGCGGCACTGTTATTCATTATACATCTTTAATCCATGATGGCGTACCTCGCCACAGTTATCAGCTTATATGGGCCACACATCCCTCCATGGGTGGTGTCCTCAATATTTTACTATTTGTCTTGAAGTCGTGACAATACGGGTATATTCTGTTACTTTCTAACGGATATCATTCAGTGACGATGCGATAACGTGCGCTTTCTAGTTGGTCTGTTGGTCTCAATATTCATTTCACATACCAGGCCAGACTGGGACACTGCTTAGACGTTCTCCAATGGTTACAGCTTACACACTACAGTATCTTATTTTCTCTTATAAGTGTGTTACCACTCTTCGTGACCGTTGTCTTGAGTTTTCTTTATCTATGACCGTTCTTGACATTCTCTAAAAGTATCTTGTCTAATAGCTTTAATAATTCAGTGTGAAATCTATCTGTGCTTACTACAACGTTATTTTTCAACTTGAGTGTTTTATCTTCGATACAATATACATTGAAGGGGATATCTTCAACCTGCAGTTCATCATTACACCGCTGCAATTGGTCTTCTTGCGTCTCAGTTTCTTCTTCTAAATTCAACGACGATCTGCCTATAATGCCGTTCTTTAAAACTGTGACTTCTCCACCTCCGTTTTTATTATTTACCCTGATATGTGAACCCTTTCTGTATATTTTTAATTATTTTTCTTGAATTTTGTTGTCTATGACGTGTCCGAATGTTATCACTAACTATAATAAATAAATGTGTTCCGCCTCGGAATTATTTATTGTAGTTAGCAATTATTTTTTACTAATTTCCTCATTTTCATATTTCCCTTTAATACCTCCATCGGCTCTGCCTCATTCAGTAGGTCACTTCTTTCTTTCTTCCGACGATTAATTTTTTTGTGTATCCTGAAACGTTTTTGTTATCTGCTTTGTAATGATGCCGTTGCTCTTTTTGTTTTTAATTAAATTTTTACATTGGCTGACAAACGAGTTATTTCTTGGTCTACCTCTTTCATAAAACAACTTTCTAGTAGAAAAGTAGTAGTAGTAGTAGTAGTAGTATCCAGTTTTCGTCTGCTGACAATTCACCTTCCACTTCAGTAGATTTTGTTCTATTTCATTTACATTCAGCATTTAACGTTTCTGTCATACAGTAGTAGATAGTATCCTGTAAATTGATCTTTCCACATAGGTAGATAGTCCGTAGGTAGACTTTTTGTCTTTCTCTTTCTTTCCCTTTCTCTTTTAATGTTTTTTTACAACTTAAGAAATTAAATGTTTACCAGCTTAATTCTCCTGCGCCCTCGCCAGGAGTGAGTATACAGCTTTTCTTTTTCGGTATTTCAGGCCTCTCCTCACCTCTCCTCACGCGGAGCGCATGGACAAACGAGTCTAATGTCAGCAGTGTGTTCTATTACTGGGAGTTACTCATCTATCCGAAATGCATTACTAAGTCATACTATCGAAAATGTTGGTAGAGACTCGGGACACTGTCGCAATATTGGGCGAGTTGTGCACTGCACGCTGAACCATGTCAACTCCAAGTAACGTAAAATCCTATTCGGTTAGTATGGTACATGCAACTATTAATACTGAAAATTATGGCGAGTGTAGCATCCCTGTACTGGTTAAAATGTTAATTTGATGTTTTTTGTGGACAGTCGTTATTTTACATAACAAAGACATTTCTTAGTAATAATGGAAATGACAACGTAATCGACCACTGTGGGTTCGATCGCTTCACTTCAGGTATTAACTTCATGGTATTGATTCAATTCTGGTATTAAATTCATGACCTAATAAATGTATTATTTGGTTAATAAATTAGACACTCCAAATGATCTGCAAAATTCTGATCAAGTTTCTTTAATTACGGAGATTATTCTTTTTTGAAATATCAGCCTTTCTCACTGTGATACGAGAATTCAAGTTGAATGTTTTAATCACGTGTAAGCTTACTTCTTATTTTCATTACGAACTATAGAGCTCGTACCCTACAATATCCGGCTTATAAAATCAATAACAAACTTAGGAGCTACAACGAAATCCTGAATTAATAAAAAACAAATAGTCTGCACGAAAGCCTGGTCAACGGTAGATGCAGTAATCACACTCCAGTAAGTAATAACAAACTGCCGGGAATACAACAGATAAATTGCATAAACATGTTTTCACCGTAATACTGTAACCGTTCTCTTTTTTTTAATATTTTTTTGAATTTGAATTTATTTTTATAACGTTGACTTGTAAAGTTTATGATGTTGAATTATAATAATTAATGTTAAGCCTCACGTTGGAATCGCCATTCTATAACGTTTTGTTTTTCAATAAATATTTTCTGATTCTTTTTTATTCTTATTGTTTAATTTTTTAATTCCCTATATGATTTGATTTTGTTCTATTTTTATTTTATTTACTTTGTTGTGTAATGATTTAGTTATATTGATAACCTTCTTGAAGAATTGGTGAGTTAGGCCACACGTTGATGTGCTGATTTTAATAAAACCGTAGTAGTACAGTACAGTAATACCCTTTAATCCCGCTTTCTTTATTTTTTATTGATAATATCGTTTGTTTAATGGTTTATGTAAAATTCATTAAACTCATTTGCGTAGCGGAACTAGGTTTGTTGGTAATTGCATTCGGTTGTGGTATCGAGTTGTCTATTTGGAGGTTATCTGGCTTCGTAATCTATTATTTGTGATGAAGTTATTTAAGTCGTCGAGAATGGTTTACTCTTCTTTTATTTGAACAAAAAGAAAATCCTTTGATTCTATTTTATTCTCTAAATAAAACACAATTTACATCAATTGGGAATAATTATTATCATTTATTTCCATGAAATACAGCCTTAGCGATTCTGAGGTCGAAGTTGTGAAATGCCCGTATCAACTCTTATTCTCAGTTCGATTCCAAACTTACCTTCAGTTATTATATTAATCTTTTGGTTCTTTGGGCTGCTATTAAAAAGTTCGAAAATGTCCACAAGAAGTACAGAACATTACAAATTAGATAATTCTTATTTACTAATAAAGACAAAACTTAAAATTAATAAAATATAACAAAAATAATTGTTCGGTTTGATTTGCCAACACAAGGAATAATGGCTATACCGACATGCACTAGTAGCAGTGGCAAGATGGCGGCTTGTTTTCAAACAAAATTAGTGGAATTAATTCTCAATTACGTTAAGACAAGTTTTTACAAATAAAATAAATCACATAAAATGTTCACTGTGGTTAAATTCGTCCTTTTTTCACTAGTGTTCTGGTGAAAAAGTGTTATTTGAGCTAATCCTGGTGTCGTGTAGTTTTAAGAGTAATAGTATAATAGGTTAACTCTCACCAGTTCTTTGGGTTGAAAAGAATTATTCACTTTTAAACTATTTTTTACTTGTTCTTCGTTTCATTATTATTTTATATTATAATTATTATTTCTTTCTTCTCATTTGACTCTATGTATAATAAAAATCACTTTTCTTCAACTTGGATCTGACTCTTCCTTCCACTTTTTGGACCAGAGCTGCATGGTGATGTTCCGAATGCTTTCGTGTCTAACAATAGAGTGTAGAAATTTTCTTTTTCAGTCGACTGGCTTGACCAAAATTACAAAAATTCCCATTGGTCAAGACCGTCGGGTTAAGAGGTCATGTGACCCTGATTATTTAAAATACATAGTTTTTACATTTTATAATTGAAATTACTCACTATTTAATACTTAATTAGTCTTAATTTAGTTTACATAGTGATTTTCCTGATAAAAACGCAAACATTTTGGTACCTCACATGACATATGTGAGTGTCTTAATATTACAATTTCATTGATTTATTAAAATGTTGTTGCTACTATTTAAATAAGGCCTAACTTAGTAATTTTACCATCTCTTACTACTTTACTATGATTTGATGGTTTACTAGTTAGGTTTACAAGAATTTTTGTGTTAACATTGGCCTACTGTTTGACATTGCTTTAGTACGTTTCCTATTTACATTTGCTATATGGCCTGTTGGTTTAGTACATTCTTATTATGATTATATTTATTAAGATTTAATCGTCCATTACTTATTGATTATTAGAATTACTTCTAAATAAAAAATATAAAACCATTAACTTGAAACAACCATATTAACATAAAGAGATATCTTCATGTTCAAAACTCTAATGAACATTAAATAACAAAACTAGCTTTTTTTCAACAACTGCTTAACATCTAACTCTTATTACTACAAACTAGTTTTCACATTATTTGTATCAATACAAATGATAATTTTTCCCTTTCGTCCACCTTCACAATAAAATAGGGAAATGTTAGTCATTAATATTAAAATCTAAGGGTCTTCTATTAACATGATTAATTTTAACAATTGTTATTACTCTGATATTATTTAGGTATTAAAATCTTTTAACCAATGGTTAGTCATTATGTATCGAATATAAGTCATTTTACATCTTATATATTTTATTCTGGGTGCTTACACTTAGTTTGTTGTTGTTGTTGTTGTTGTTATTATCACATTTCTTGTTTACTATAAATTGCCATTAACAATCACTACCATTAGCAACTTACACTTCCCAATTATTTTGCACTGAGATACTAGTTGTCTTGGTCACACTTAATCATTAACATTATAAACAGTCATTTTTTTCCTTTTCTTTTACTAATTAATTAAGATACATTTTACCTTATAGGACATTGCAGTGTACTTCTTTCCTACATTTTAGGGGTTTTTTACTTTCCTTGTCAGTTTAATAAATTTAGGTGAATTTTTTTACTATACATATAATTTTATAATAGGCCTATTCCCTTATTAGGACCTTTCCCATTCTGTCACATTACAATACGTATGTTCAAACTGTTGAATATTGTGTACAAAAAATGTTAAGTCTACTGAAAAACTGTAAAACGTTTCTCAAAGATACTAGCGTACTTCTGGATCTAGAATTATAGACACATTAAATATATCAAGTAGGCTAATAAATGAGTCACACAGGGCCATTGTGCTTAGCCTAGAGTGTGTAGACTTATATTTGCACAATAATATATGGTTTCAACTAAAATACAATAAATATATAAATTGCGCGCGCGCGCGCGCGCGCGCGTGTGTGTGTGTGTGTGTTCTGTTGTAGTTTTTCCAGCCCTATGTTCGGAGTCTTTGTGTTTCCGGATTTGACAGTGACTGTTGCTGACTTCCTCTCCCATTTCAACTCCCTACTTTCCCGAAAGAAGCTAAAAGCGTAGAAAATCTTTAAAGGATGTGTATTGTCCTGCTACAGAACCTTAATACCACCTAAGAAGCCCAAAATGACAGGCTCCCTGCCATCGAAAACGCTAAAATGTATATAGGCTATAGGCCTACATGTAAATGTAATCGGACACGTCAGAACAGCTTCAACTATTTAGGATGTGAAATATTATATGACTGCAGTAATAATATTGAAGCCTACATAAACTAATTAAACACGTAAATTCAATTACACATGTGAAAAAATTAGTAAACAGCCAAGAAAACCCCCGCGCGCGCGCGCGTACACACACACACTAGTTAAGCCTACATTCTACTAAATTCTTGTTGTTTCTATAATGCTATAACTAGTAAATGTTGAGTGCTCACATGTAGGCAAAGAATGAAGCACAAGTAAATTGCAAACAATTAAAAAACGAGCTTACTTTTCTGTAAATTAACTAGTGCCGCCAAAGTCGTGTTCTTTGCACTGGCAACTGCGCGGAGACGCGTGAGCGATTGTTTACCGCTTACACAAAAGGTTGTGCATGCTATGTCGTTCACAACTGGGCCCACCGATATTGATGATCACTGCAACACTTGCACTCTCTAATGACGTCATCCCCGCCCTGTCGCTCTCCCTCCTGCCTGGCACTGCAATGAAATGCATCTGTGATCTGTCTCATCATTTACACCCCTAGCTCTCGCTCCGACCCCCTCGCCATTATGACTAATACACACTCACGCAGTACGCTGCATGGTGCAAAAATCACGGTGGCGGCTTATATCTTTACGTAGGCACGTGTTCATACATTATTGTTTATTGTAAGCGACGTGACTGAACGAAGTTTTGGACAGAGTTTCATAAAATAATGATAAATCCTAGTTCTGGAGAAAATACAAAGTGACAGATTTGAAAATAAAAGAAGCCCACCACATGCGCTGCCGAGAAGCTTCATTTTCATTGCTGTTCTCTTATTTCAAACAAAGAACTCTCACCCGAAAACCGATCTCCACTAGGTTGCCCGAATCTTCAGGCCCAGCAGTTCAACTTTGGAAATTGCCGAGGGTTAATTGCTAATAACGGAAGCCACTACAGCTCTAGGCTTTATTTAATCAAAAGTCTGGACTAGTGTAGTCCAGACTACTTTCTTCAATAGTCTGGACTGTCAATCGCATAGATTACAAAGATCCAGAACTCCTGACATTCTTATACTGACCAAAACCTAACCTACTTCTCTTTCTCTAGATCACCTGTCCAAGGCGGAACGTTTTCCATTTCCTAATTACGTGTGTTACGGGACGACAAACCGGAAAACTACAAGGTATCATACAAATAGCGGTGACAGATTCTATACCTCGTCACCGCATCGTCTTACTACAACAGGTCCGCTGAGGATCACAGAATATTTGGCGGCGTCTTCATGGTAGCAGCTGTAAACTACCTCAGAAGAATCTTTTAGTCGGCGACATGTAGGTCGTCTGTGATACACATTGTAATGTAATGTTCGCTCACGAACTGTCCAACAGTATACTATTCAGCTAAATACAGCCACCTAGCACGTTACATTTGAGACGCCAGGCGAAGATTGGGTCCATACCATGCGTCACATCGACGAGTCAGTTGCCTGGCTCGATGCGGCTGAAGACTTGTTAGTAGATGTGTCCTCTAACATAAAACTGGACTCACGTCAGGCTACCCAAGTATTTCTAAGACTGATGCTGTCGAGTACATTCTTCTCTCTCCTCGCTCGTAGGAAGAATCAATTCGAAGGCGCTGATACGAGCGCGTGATCCAATCGGTAAAGCTGCCTTAGAAGGGGCGACCAACAAGCTACGTAATTGTATGCTGGCCTTCCGGTTATGCTGTTTGGAACTCGTCGTGACCAAGTGGGAAATGTCTATGTCGAAGTCGCCAGTGTATGTTGGTGACGGGAAGGAGGCGATAAAGAAGATGGCCACTTTTGCTGTCCTGGTCGCGTTTTTCGAACCTTAGTTTGCTCCGAACCCGCCTTCGGTCTGGGGCCAACAAGTCGAAAACGAGGTAGCTAACGAGTCTGCGTCGTCGTTGACCTCAAAGGAAGACGAGAAGAGTTATCGACAGTGTAACACTGTGGAACGTCTTGCTCTTAAGTCTATATGAGCGACAAGGGCGCCAGATTATTTCCTCATACTGTACCTGCCAATCGGTCTCAGCAAGCATTATGTAGGCTATACCCAGGCGCAGCAATACGCCGTACAACGAGATTTAGTACACACGCTCGCCTGCAGACGCATTTGGAAAAAATAGGTGTGTTGTGAGACACACGGCAAATGTGAGAACTTCAGTGTTGAGTGGCGAGTGAACTGATTCAATGTATAAAAGGTTGCTCGTATGTTTCTGGAGTATAAGAGAGATTTTGCTATAAAGGATTAAGATTTAAATAAGACTGAACGGATAATTAAATCAGATGAGGATATAGTAGTATTTTGTATTTTATAATAAGGAAAATCGATATTTAAATCGAACATAAATAGGATCACATCACACATCGTATTATATTTAGTAGGTCTATACATACATATACAAACAATATGTAACAAATGTTTTTTTAATGTAACAATATCTTTTACGCAATATTTAGGTGAAAAGAGAATGTCATATGCGCAGTATAATAATTCAATTTTTCACTTTTAGAATATGCTCACTTTTTTTAAAAATTAGGTTTTGCTAAAAGCACGCATATTTGTGGCGGTGGGAAAATTTTGGTAGCTATATGGGGAAACGGAGCCTCCAGGTGGTCTAGTGGCTACCGCGAACGGTTGACGCGCTCGTGGTCCCGGGTTCAATTCCCGGCAGAGGCTCCGTACGGCGTGCACTCAGCGTCGTGAGGCAGAACTGAGTAACCGACTGAGATAACAGCGGCGCCTCCTGGCTGCGGATACCGGCGTTGTACTGGCATGCAACCGTCACGCTAAACACAAAAGCCGCGCGGTATGCCTTGGTCCTTTAGGAACTGTTGACTGTTGAGCAGAGGTTTATTATTATTATGTGGGGAAACGAGGTTTGATTGACCTGGCAACACTGCTTTTTGGTTTCACCTACTTTGTGAGGCGTTAAATCAGTTTACTGCCTCAGGAGCGCGAGGTGTATGGAAGTGGGCCGGGCACCATAGTGCCGTATATAAAGTTCTCACTTCAAAAAGTAGCTACATTTGGACAGGATCAAGAGGTAAAAGCTCGTAAATGTAACTTAGCAATCGGTACATATATTTTGATTGCCTCTGCACTCATACACCGACAGTACAGACTCTTATTTTCCTCTGTAGTCTGATCGTTATATTGCGATAAGTTTTCTATATCTCTAGAATCGCAATGTTGTCAATTCTGCATTCAGTTTGTATGCAGACATGATGGGAATAATTACATTGTCCACTGCCGCATCTGCTCAAGGATATTAAAGGGTCTACAAAAAAATAAGTTATGGTTAGTCGCGAGGGGCGTAGAAGGAAAGTAAACTATTCAAAATGCATAACAACGTACTACTACTGAATTTAATAAAAATATTGCTGTGACCACTTTCGAGAAAGTTTGCGGTCTGGGAATACGTGTTGAAAGTTTCTATTACTTATGTTTTGCTGAGAAAATTCGACATGCGAGTGAACTTTTTTATGACAGCAAATAGGAAAATTGAATTACCAAATAAAAGTTTTAACCAAGGGAATATGAATACATCTGAATAAGGGTGAGTAGAAGAGGAGAAATATGTGCGCATTAGTGCGCGTCCGAGTGCTTGGACACAGAGGCAGAGAAAAGAAGACAGATTTTGTTAGAAAGAGAGAGCAACTGAGGAAAAATGTTCATCAGTCACTAGCTGTGTGCGTCTACTTTTTGTTTGAGTGTTCTGTTAATGTGAGTTCACATAGCCATGGAAGCGACGTAAAATCATTATTATTATTATTATTATTATTATTAGTAGTAGTAGTAGTAGTAGTAGTAGTAGTAGTATTAGTATTATTACTACTACTAGTAGTAGTAGTAGTAGTAGTAGTAGTAGTAGTAGTAGTAGTATTTTACCACTATTTTACATCGTGAGACTGATGCTCGCCGGTCAGGACCGCTAGGATTGTGTCGCCGCCTCATTAAAGGAGCACTGAAAGAGAAGAAGAGAAAACAAGATTTAATATAGTCTGAACTCAGAGTGAGTATGGAAAACCGAGCTGACAGCTCGAAGGGCTTAGCAGAAGCACCATCTCGAAGTAAAGCGAGGAGCGGTTGCGAGCTGGAGCTACGCCTAATGTGTGGATGAGTATTTTTGATGGTCAGAGTCCGACACACCAGGGGGAGGCCGACCAGTTTCTTGACGGTGTGTGATGCAGTTTTCTTCTACTAAAAAAAGAATATTATTACCACTAGTATTAAAATCATCATCATTGCCGCCGTCGTCATCCATCATCATCACTATATCGCCTCCACTCCCGCCGTTATGTATCAACATTATCGTCTTCACCGTCATCGTTACCGCCGCTGTTGTCGTCTATATTTATTATGATCATCGCGTAGTTTGATTCTTTCAGTGGCCAAAGCTTTGAGTCTTAGACCCGTCTTTGAGGTCTGCTTTCTAATTTGAATCTAATTTATAGAAAATCTGTAAAGAGCGAACATGGTAATGATTCACTAACGTTCCTGATTCTAACAACGAACAATTTTTCGAATGTGTTTGTTTTATTAGAGTTTAATTTTTTCATATGATAGAGTATATGGTAGGTATATGGTAGAGTAAGAAAAAATAAAACGAGACAAGACTGAAATTTAAGGGATACTGGTAAGAAATCTAGCATTATGTGGTTGAGAAGCTTGACCAGTAACAGAAAAATATGAGAAAATGATCACTGCTCTTGAAACGGATGTATTGAGAATATCGTGTAAAATAGTAGAAAGAGATCTTGCATGTACCGAAGGGATCACATAATTGATGGGAGTAAATGAAACAATGATATAAAATATAGAAAGGCGACATTTTGTTTCATTTTTGGAGCAGTACAAGAAAGACAAAACTGGAGGCAGTATACCAATTATGAATTAATGGATATGTACACGAATATGGACGTGGTTCATACTGTTAAAGTGGGCTGACTCTGGTGGGCTGGTCATGTGTCAAAGGATCTCAGAAGAGGAGATTCCGAGAAAGGTTCTAAGAGAGAGGATTTATGAAAAGAGAAGGACTGACAGTGGGCAGATGTAGTGGCGCCCGAGCCCGTACTATGTTGGGAGTGCGTGACTGGCAGACAGCAGCGCTGGATAGAGTAGGATGGCGATCAATGTTGAAGGAGGCTGTGATCCCTCGAGGTTGTAGCACCAGGGAAGTAAGTAAGTAAGACATTTTATTTGGTCAAACGAATGTCAGGCAACAGGCTAACCAAGAAAAGCTGTGATCACAAAAGCTGTTAGGAAAGATTTGCTGAAGGAACAAGGAGCGTGACTGAAGATCATTATGGAGGAAAACTCTGAAAAGACGACAGACGTTACAAGATTTTTAATGTAGGCGGTTGAGCTGCACTATGATATAACGTTGTATAACAGTTTGTATAGACTAAGAAAGTTTGGGGAGTAGATGAGAAGGTGGAAAAATCTAATTGTCAAAAAGAAACATATTTCGGAAAGATGTTATGTCTAGGATACGAAAGTTGAAAATTCTTATCCTACAAATTCAATAAAGAAATACATCGTAAGTTAAACTTTCCGGGACATCGTATAATGTCGAAGTTGCAGTTAAAACTAACGACTACACCGGCACGACAGTAATATTCGCTGGCGCTGTGAGTGAGGTCTCGGTGTCCACGATATTCTTACAATTTTTTGTTTAATACTTTTATTTGTGCACTGTGTTATTACAAAACAATAAGCATAATTGATGACTGAATACATAACATGGATAAAACTAATCAATGACCATTCAAATTTATAGGCTTAACGTCTAAGTTAAGTTAACGTCCAACGGCAATGTTTGCGTTAATCTTCTTGTCTGCAGGCTGCTGTTGAGCAGACATATCGCTAGAAGGTTTGTGTGGTCTTCTAACCGTTTAAAATAGTTTTAAATGTAGTGATCAATGGTTTCGTTGACTGTAGGTAGTTCGAGGTCGCTATACATATCTTTACGTAGACAAATCACAGAGCATCGGTTATGGCACACGCATCACCTTGATCTGAAACCTTCAGATAACGGCGATGTTGGATTGGAAATCAGTTCCCCAAATACTGTGTGTAAGCCATATGTCCCCACAGGCTTGAAGACAGTGTTGCAAACCAACCTTCAATGAGCGAGCATTACTCTCCACTGGTCGAGGGTCCGTTGTTACCTTTATTCAAGATTCGATAATAAAATTGGAAGGATAAAAGTGGCGTGCAGAAGTCCTCTTGATGTGGCCTCGAATCAGTTGTACCAAAAATGTGACCACCGAAAACGGTTCGTAAAAGTTTCAGTAATCCCACATCTTAGTTGCATCAAGGTAGAAGAAAATATGGGCCGGGAAACACAGCCGCCGTTTTACGAATTCACACCATAACTCCTCCCTCCAATGGAAAGGAAAGGAACGATGACTTGGGAAACCCAGAAGAGTTGTTTTCGCATTTTTAGCCCCAGCTTAAAGACTAACTATAATTAACGCAGTCAAAAGGAAAGCGGAGAATACGGAAGAAAAATCGATGAAGATGGTACACAGAGAGATAGAAAATCAGCGGTAAACTACTGAAATTAAAGTAAATAAAGTTAATGTTCAATCCGGTTTCAGTTCAAACCCAAGCCGGCGTTTTGTGCAACTAAGGTCCAGTCTACAGGGATATTTTGAGGTCTTGGCGCAACTAAGGTCTTCTCAGATACCTCAGTCAGATAGACTGGAGTAACTAAGGTCTTGAAGGTCTTGCCAAGTACCTGAGCCAGATAGACTGAAGTAACTAAGGTCTTGCCAAGTACCTGAGTCAGGTAGAGTGAAGCAACTAAGGTCTTACCAAGTACCTGAGTCAGATAGTCACTGGAACTACTAAGGCTTTCTCAAGTACCTGAGTCACATATACTGGAACAACTAAGGTCTTGCCAAGTACCTGAGTCAGATAGAGTGGAGTAACTAAGGTAAGACGCTTTACGTTTAGCAATTAAATTATATTACATACGTATATGTTGCCTATTCGAATTCATGATTCCATATACATGTAACTGTGTAATACCCATTGTATGATCGCTTCCATGCGCCTGTAAGTGTTGCAGAAGATGAAGACACAGAAGCTGAAAAGGAGGAATGTACATTTAAACAAACTTTATTTTGAATTTATATTGGGGGCCAATAACACTCCATTGTAGCGTAAGTCCTGTTTGTTAGATGAGATAAATTTATTATAACAATAATAGTTCGCTTTGTGGTGCCATACGTGTACGAAACTGTACAGATTTTCACAAGAGCTGCGGGTCGGAACGAATCGGAAAAAGAACGCATATGCAAACAACTGGTCAAAGCGGCCGTCGCGGTAAATAACTCGGGAGTCGGATCAGTTTAAACATCTCTCCGTCAGTTTGATGTGTTGTAAATATTTATTGGCTATGATGATATTATCGTTGGCAATAAAATCCGTCTTCTGCTAGCACAGTCTACGGTTGCGTTGGTTTCCGCTTGTGTAAACACTGTGTGTACTGAGAATGTTGCAGCAAGAAGAAAGAAAGAATAAAGAATTACTGGTTTGCGCGCGTTTGTCTGTCATTGGAAGGTTTTATTGCCCGTTTATATAAGCAGCTCAGCTTTTATGGAATATCTAAGTTTAGATTACGAGTAGCATGAAATCACTCACACACCTCACCGTAGCCTGTTTCACTTTCTGCCGGCCTACGTCATGTGTTTCCTTAACACAAACTACTCGTACGATCATGTGACTGTCTACCCACCCAGGGGCTCAAAGTTATCGCTACAACGCCATTACAGTCATTTTCCTCTGAACCAATGTGTTCCAAAGTCTTTTCTCTTTACTTCATTCCATGATGTTTCCAACACTCCCCTTTTCTCCTCTCTAAACTCTTTCTCGCTAACCTAGCCTAACCAAACACAGCTCTGAAAAACGTTCGGGTTATCTTTTTAATTGCTCGTACAGAGTACGTGACTCAACTACTGAATTCTCGCTGTTCTGTTCACTTACTAATGTATCTGACGGCATCATTTTTCTTATAACATCCTCGTTGCAACATGATGTTGTCTCAAGTTTCTGGCACTACGTCGTAAACATTGTACCACAGCATTGAGCATTCCGTTCGAGTCTGTATTTTGTTCACACATCACTTGCACACGCCAGTGCCTTGCCTTATAGTACCTATGTTTTCCTGCGATATACACTTTCAATACCGTATTGCACTAAACATACTTCGCCTAACATTTGCTAGGCGAAAAAAAATCTATATTTTTTTGTATCTAATCTTGTTATATTTTTTCTAAATAATAGACCTATTAAACTAGATAATGACCCTTGGATTCCAAGATACGTAAGTCGTCTTCTTCAAGTTTGGACGCAATGACGTTTGTGAACACTTCTTTATGTGGAGGCAAATATTTTCTTATTCTTAAGTCTGATAAAGAGGTAGTAAAACTACATGCCTATATTAGAAAGTTACTAATTATGAAATTCGTTTATGCTTTTAAATTTCTGTTTTATGTATTTGTTTGTTAATCGAGTCAGACGAATATTTTAAAATTTGTAAATATAATCTTTCTTTTAAGGTATTTTTATGATTTATAAAACTTAATATTGTTACTTATAAAATACATTTCTATGTCCATTAAGCATACATAAATGGAAGGATCGAGTGAGACTATCTTTTTTTTCATATCAGAATACGTTTGTATTATGATTTTGTCATCTCCTTTAAAAAATAGGCCTAGGCCTATATACTTTTTGTGACAGTAATATACAGCATAAATTGTTCGCTTAGCCTTTGTTAAAAAAAGCAAAAAATACGGACGGAGCTAAGAAATATAACGAATAATACTTTCTAAATGTTGAGGATCGCAAGCAATATTAAAATGTGTACACTGTGACTGTTGGAAAAATATTCATGATGTTTTTAGTTACTTTCATATAAATATTTGGGATATTTAATTTTTACCCCCACTCTTTTTTCATTCAATAGGCCCTAATTGTTCTTATGTATTCAATCCTCAGATTGGTTGCAGCAGCCTCCCATTGTGATCTTCTGCTTTTCTCTTCATTTCCTCATTAAGTCTCTCAATTTAAAATTCAATCTCATAATCTCATTGTCCATTCTGTTCAGCACCTCTTTATTTGTAATCTTGTCAGACCATTTTATTTTTATCATCTTGCGATAACACCACATCTCAAAGCTGTTAAGTTTCCTTTTTTTCCTTCATACCTATTGTCCATGAGCATAGGTGACAATGCTCCACACAAAAGTAATTAGGAAACGCTTCCTTGTTTTAAGGGAGATGCTACTTGTCGTTAGTATTCTCCATTTTTTTAAAAGCAGTTTTAGCCTGGTAATAATATCTCTTTCACTTCGGCCATCCTTTGTAATTTTACTGCCAAAGTATGTAAATTCGCTCACATCCTGAACGGTTTCTCCTCGCAATGCAATGTTTAGCTACAAATTTTCTTTTCTTTCACAAATCATAACTTTGGGTTTTAACCCTATTTATTTTTATATTATATCCTTCTGTCAATATTTTATTTATCCATACTGTGTAAGAGTTTACTCAGATCTTGCTCATTTTCTGTCACTACAGCAATATCGTCGGCAAAGCGCAGCATGTTTATTCTTTATCCGTGGATTATTATTCTCTCTTTGCATTCTTCGTTGACTACGTCGAGCCCATCCTGTATATATGCATTAAACAATGCTGGCGAGGGATTGCATCCAGGCCTAAACCTTTTTTAATTTTCTTCCCTCTTTTGCTGTTTTGCACTTCACTATTGCTCTCTCTCATTTTTGTATAGTTCCCATATTAGTTTATAGTGACAGTACCCAATTACCCGATCCCCAACTTCATAAGCACTTCAAACAATTTCTTCCATCGCACAATATCAAAGGCTTTTTCAACAAAAGCAATACGTGTCTCTTTATCTTTCGGTGTTCTCTTCTCTATTATCAGCCTAAGGGCTAAAATTGCCTCTCTTGTTTCTATTCCTTTTCTGAATCCAAACGGATCTTCTGTTAAACTGGTTTAAATTTTACTTTTGATTCTATTGTACAAGATTGAGGTCAATATTTTTGAAGCATGCGTGATTAAACATGTCCGACATTCTTCACATTGAGTTGCATTGCTTTGCTTAGGGATAGGGATTATAATGCTTTTTTTAAGTCGTCTGGTAAGGCCCTAATTACAGTTTTAATAATAAAGTAAAATGATTGTATAATCGACGTATACTTTATTATGACTTTCAGTTTTAATAACTGGTTGAAGTAACTAAGTTGTTACTCTGTACAGTAACACGAAAATCGCTTTGTATACTTAGTCGAACGACGAGGAGTGCTGAAGTTCTGCGTGTTAAATGAAAGAGCGCCAGATAAAAAAGTCTGGGTACCTAAGTTGTAGTTAGACAGGCTCTGTCACTGGGTTGCGGGGTCGTTCAGTTAACAAATCAGTAAACCACATCACGTTTATTTTCACTGTGTTAGTCTGGATAAATTCGTGAATACTGAAATAAAATCTGGTTCTGTGTGTGTGTGTGTGTGTGTGTGTGTGTGTGTGTGTGTGTGTGTGTGTGTGTGTGTGTGTGTGTGTGTGTGTGTGTGTGTGTGTGTGTGTGTGTGTGTGTGTGTGTGTGTGTGTGTGTGTGTGTGTGTGTGTGTGTGTGTGTGTGTGTGTGTGTGTGTGTGTGTGTGTGTGTGTGTGTGTGTGTGTGTGTGTGTGTGTGTGTGTGTGTGTGTGTGTGTGTGTGTGTGTGTGAAATAAACAGGCTGGTCCATTTGTTCTATCGTTGTTTAGAAATTAGTATCTGTTTCTCAAATAGAAATAAGTTACCAATTCCCTAAGTTTCTAATGATTACACTCTTAACAAATTCTGCCTTTGTGGTTAACTGTTCAACTGGTATCTAAATATCGGCATGTCAGTGAAACGTTACGCATCGTAATGGAACACAAACGTGGCAAGAAGAGAGAGACAAAGTATTTGTTTCAGTCAGGTCAAAAAAAATATATGCCTTCATAATAAAACTACCGTGACGGGCAGGCGCAGAATGTGGAAATGTAAGCGGTTAACGGTCAACCCAGTATTGAAATTTTTTGTTTCAGTGTTCACGTGCGTGCGTGCCGGCGCGTGTGCGTTGTTTGCTAATTTTTGCGTTTAATGAGGTCAGAAAGTTTTACTACTGTTGCGATGCCGCTGGCCGCTCGCTCGCTGCAGCGTTGCACGATAACCAATAAAGTTAATTACTGACTGCATTTAACGACCCTCTATAACTATGTAATATCTGAAACTGGCACCCTCACGCCGTTCGCAGCGGCGCACCTACTCTAAATATTTACAGCCCCCCTGCTCTGTAATTCGATTTCCAGTGAATTTCAGTCATTCAACACTACACGCCAGTTTTTCGTTTGTTTGTTTCGTTTGCGGTTTTCACAATAAAACTGTGAGGCTCTAATCGCCGCCGATTGACGCGGCCCTGTTTGAAATATCAGACGGTAAGAATTTTTGTCCAACGTTTGCTGCCCGATAATCGATAATGGTGCAGAGATTTGCATGCAAAGAGATAGACGTAGATAGATAGATTAATAGATATAGGCCTAGAGATAGATGGATAGAGAGAGAGAGAGAGAGAGAGAGAGAGAGAGAGAGAGAGAGAGAGAGAGAGAGAGAGAGAGAGAGAGAGAGAGAGAGAGAGAGAGAGAGAGAGAGAGAGAGAGAGAGAGAGAGGTGAGGGAATTGTTTAGCTTTTCGAGTCAAAGCATTAATAATTATTTAAAATCAGTGACTAAGTTAGCATGGTATGTCTTTACCCATTCTCACTGTTTACCTATAAAACATAATTTTAGATCCACGGGATATTTAAACACAGTCATGTTTTTTGGGGTAAACAGGAATTTCTATATACAACACTCGGGTCTATCCGAACAATCGGAAACTTCATGAGCCTCTTAAGAAGTAAACTGGTTTCTGACCCTTTGATCAAGCTAACCATCGCCACAAAATTATTCCTAGAAAAAAAGTTGCTAATGATTGTGCAAACCATTACGCATTACGCCTTGTCCTCAGTTGTCATTGTTTTCTAACGCCTAAATTCTAAGTCTAGATAGGCTTAATTGTTATATTTCTTACTGTAACTGTTACCACTAATTAAGAAAACACGGTGTTCTAGATTTCTACTTTACTATCGTATTATCTTACATTACTATACTTTTAGACATGTAATAATAGAATTATGTAGGTGAACCATTTTCGGTCATTCCTGTTGATTCGAAGCATATTGTTTTATTAATGACAATTTCGGAATGTCAAACAACAGTTACAGTTATGACATTATAGGCTCTAGCTTACTTCAAACATTTCTAAGGCCCCCGTATCTTGTTTTAGGGAAAAAACGTCTCAGGCCTTCAATAATTGACCAGGAATATAACCTATTTACCTATCAATGTTTTCAAGTTTTAACCAAAGCATCTCAAGTATCTCATTATTACTCAAGACTGTGAACCGGCCTCAAGAACGTGGTTACACACTGCATCAAAAGTGGACTATATTAATGATAGCCCTTTGATTTGTGTTTTTGATGTTTATTTCGCAACACATGTAGACCTAATACTTCTCGTTTTCCAGGAATCGAGTACAGTCTGTCCACTGTGATCTCGCAAAATAATAAATTCCAGTATTGTTACAGAGTTAGAAATAATCGGCAACAGTCTGAAATTTAAACTATAAAATTAAATATTATTTTTCTTGTGGAAAATCGTTCCATCTAGATACAACAAATAAACAAAACTAGTCGTTGGTGCATATTCATAAAAAGTAAGTGTAGGCTATCAACTTTATCGTCTACTGTGAAATCATTTCTGAGCCATAGACGTTACATTCAGCTGCGATACTCCATAATCCTTCAGGTATTAACTGTAGGTGCAGTAGGCAGTTAATCCTTGTCATCAGCCTACACAAGAATCCTCCACACCTTCTGTGTAGTAGATTCTTCTTATTCTCCTTCTCCTCCTCCTCCTCCTCTTCCTCCTCCTCCTCCTCCTCCTCCTTCTTCTTCTTCTTCTTCTTCTTCTTCTTCTTCTTCTTCTTCTTCTTCTTCTTCTTCTTTGCGAGTATAAGGCTCAAAAACTATTACGTCTTCCGTCGTTACAACTGATCTCTCCATCTTTTCATCGACGTCCCAGACTTCTTCTGTGTTTAGGCGTATATTGTATATGTTGGACTTACGTGTGGTATTCTTGATGGGTCCATACGTTCTATCCGATCAAACCATTTCTGTCTGTATTCCCTCTACACGGTTGGACAGCTAACACATGATGGATGTCCTCATTCCTTTTGCTATCTAGCTAGATGTACCCGGCTACCGAACAAAGCAGCCTTATCTCCACGCTTTGCAGTCGACTTTCATGTACATTCGTCATTCCGTAGTGTAGATTGTAAAAATGTTTGTAAGTTGATACTAAATGTGTCTCGTCGGACCAGGCTGTAAAGCACGCGAGGGAGAGAGTCAAATTAACTTTTCCAGATGGTCACGACAATTCATTCTAACCGTTGCCTTGCAATGCCGGTAGTGGATCTGATCTACCACATACAGTTCAACGCTAGGGAAGAAGCTGTCAGCAGGAAGCAGCAAATAATAACAGCAAATATTTTGAAAGTGGTTCATCAAATAAAAATACGTATTTAATACATCAAATAGTGTCAGTGACTGTGTGTGTGTGTGTGTGTGTGTGTGTGTGTGTGTGTGTGTGTGTGTGTGTGTGTGTGTGTGTGTGTGTGTGTGTGTGTGTGTGTGTGTGTGTGTGTGTGTGTGTGTGTGTGTGTGTGTGTGTGTGTGTGTGTGTGTGTGTGTGTGTGTGTGTGTGTGTGTGTGTGTGTGTGTGTGTGTGTGTGTGTGTGTGTGTGTGTGTGTGTGTGTGTGTGTGTGTGTGTGTGTGTGTGTGTGTGTGTGTGTGTGTGTGTGTGTGTGTGTGTGTGTGTGTGTGTGAACTGTAACAGTATGTGTTTAGTGAAGAGCCAGACGAGTTGAGACGCGATCGTGAAATATCTTATTTTCTTTTACAAATTAATCAGTACTTATCAAAAACATTTATTTATATGTTATCCCCACAAGCAACAAATATCTTATTTTCTTTTACAAAATAATCAGTACTTATCAGAAACATTTATACGTTACCCCCACAAGCAACAAACTCTATAGGCCTATACTTTCTGGCGTGTAAATAGTACCCTACTTTTCGGTCGACTGAAAATGTAAGGTCGATTACATTCGTCTCTTTCAAATTTCCGAATTGCTCGATCCCTACGAATGTTACCGTTTAACAAAAAATATAATCGTTTGAGTATAGCAACGTCGGTTACAGTTAATGATATCAAAAGTTAATATCTATAAGTTGAGGTTTGTAACAGTTGAGGTTCAGTCTAATAGCTCATTCAATTACGCATTGGCTGCGACAGTCAAATGGCATCGCAACAAAGTACGTATAAACAACAAACTGTTTTAGTATAAAAAAACACGCAATTCAGATTCCATTGAAATAAATAAATCAGTAGGCCTACTCTGATGAAGTTTAAGTTTACACAACGGACAGTAGAATGTGTTCGTCGCGCGTTAATCGTCAATTTACGCTGGTAAACATACGGCATTATACGTAAGACATTAAAAAGTATCAGTTCCACTGAGCGTATAAATAAATTATAAAATTCAGGAATTCATTGACGTTGTAAATATTAGGATGAAGAGCAGACATTAGAAGATGTTTGGAGACGGCGGCTGAACGAGCAGACGAGAACCGACAGATGGATATCACAATACAAGGGAAAGTAAAAATAACAATTAATGAATAGAAAAAGAACTCGAAACATTAAATATACTCATAAGAATGGCTACACATTTGTAAGTTCACTCATTTAAAGTTGAATTTATATTTTATAAATAATAATAAATCGGTATACTTTTTGGAATCCAATCATTTATAACCGACAGTTATATGCTAAGTACCTGAATTAAACTGAACAAATTTACAGGCATTGCACAAATGCAATGTACAGAGAAGGGCATTGAAAATGCTTCAATAAATCTAAAAAATATATATATTGTACTGCTGTTAAAATGCAACACAATACATAATAGGGAAATAATAAATTTTAAAAGAGAAAAGATACAAATTTAATATTAAATGGAACATATGTTTTAAAATGTAAACAAAAACATTGGGACTATCAACTCACCCAGTCAACATAGAGGTCGATTCCTATATGATATAAAACAATATTAAGTTATATGTTCTGAAAAGAATATATGAAATTGGAATGAATGTTATAATAAGAGTAAATAGTAATAAAATTATAATTTAATAAATACCAACTAGAATTACGAATATTAGAGATAAAAGAAGGATGTTTCATAAGAAATAGAAAAGTGATATATGTTTTTAATAGGTATATGATAAACAGATGTAATGAAAGTAGGGAATTATCAAAGTGGCAAATTTGTAAATTGTTAAAGATTGTATTGTATAGAGATGAAAGGAAATGTTTTTAGTCTAAAATTATATTTAATACGAGTAACATCGAGAGTCTAATTTATATCTAAGAAAAGTAACATCAGGAATCTAAAATTATATCTACTAAGAGTAGCTTGAAGAGTCTAAATTCATATCTAAGAAAAGTAACATCATTAGTCTAATTTTATATCTAATAGTAACAGCATGAAGAGTCTAAAAGAGTGATATGTAAATTAATATTTGGTAACATTTAAATAAATCAAATTTGTAGATCATCAAGTTTAATGTCATATATAAAAGAAAAAACAGTAAAGGAATTTAATTTGTTATACCAGAGTTTTGATTATAAATTTAACAAAGTAAACAATCAGGAGGAGAGATTCAACATTCCTATTGAGTTTAGTAAAATAAACTAATATTCAATAAATAAATAATATTACAAGTAATCTAAACATATCCTTAATAGAACGCCGATAGAAGAGGGAAATCCTGGACTGAAGAATAGTTTAAGTGGCCATAAAATATAATTAAGTATTCCGAGGAGAAATCTGTGTTGCAGTCGTCCTAGAAAACAACATTCAGCGGTGAAACCAATAAGAAATTCGAGTGAAGGAACGGATCGCCAAGCCTGATATTAGTTTTGAAAATAATAAACATCAACCAGAAGTGAACCCGTGGCAGCTGGAAGAATTCAGAATTAGTCAAGTTACATTTGTTTGGTATCTATTTTTGTTACATGGTTATTTCTCAAAATACTACATACTCTCTGTATTTGGTTTGGTTTAAAGAAAAGAAAATATTATATACAATCGTAAATACGATCAAACAGCTTAATAATCATTAACCCTGAGAGAGAGAGTTTCTTTTCATGTACTGATAAACAAAAAATATAATAAAGGTAGTTACATATCATAATTACATAATTACAATAGCTGTTAAAATAAACACAGCACAATAAATGGCTGATTCAACGTGGAACAGATTTTAATTACCATACGTATAAATAATTACAGTATAATTAATGACGCATCCAATGTGGTGCAAATACTAAATACAGTACATTATATCAGTAAAAAGCAACAGTACAAATAATGGCGCCCGTACGTGAAAGCAAAGATTTTCTTTAAACCAGCACCAAATAACACAATTTTGTTAAATTTAATTAGCATAAAAAACTTTTTCCTTGTAATTAAATTAAGTTAATGATTGTAAAATGGCTAACAAACCAGAGCAACGATATGAATTAAGGAGTAATAGTGCTGAAGAGGAAGAAACTGAAATGGAGATAATAGTAAGGGATGCCCAAGGGGACCAACCAAAGAAACCAACCCAACCAATGGATGCAAATTTCCAGGAGATGATGAGAATTATAATGGAAGGGAATAACAAAACCAACGAAAATTTCAAACAAATGAACGAAAAATTCGATAGAAATAAGGAAGATACTAATGACAATTTTAAGAAACAGGAAGAAAAAATACATTTTATGCATTCTCCAGATCGCTATTATGATTAATTTAAGAATTTTACCTTATATAATCCACTAGTATTTGAAAAACTGAGATCGCCTAGTGGATTATATAAGGTAAAATTCTTGAAAGAAAAAATAAATGAGAAATTAGACAAGAACAATCAGGAAATAAATGAGAAGTTGGACAAAAACAATGAGGAAATGAAAAAAGATTATGAAACATTATTAAAACAAAATAATGAGGAATTAAAGGAGACCATTCAACAACAAATAAAGGGGTGAATAATAAATTAAATCAGCAGAAGGCTGAAATCAAGTTAATGTTGAAAAATTATGAGGAAAAGAACGTGAGGCAATCCGCAAAAGTGAAATTGAATATAGAAACAATGAAAGAAATAAGGAGTGATGAAAACCAGTCAATAGAAACAACGATAGAAGATGACAAGCAAAATGTGGAAACATTGAATAAGATAACGGAGATAGAAGTAATACCAAACGATCAAATCAGGGAACCAGTAAATCAGAAAATAAAAGGTAGTAAAGAAATAGAAAATAAAAAAGACAAAAGTGTATTGTTATCTGAAAAGAAACATAGCAGAAACAAAGAGAATAATAAGTATGTGGAAAAGAAGACGAAGAAAATAGGTAAAAGACGTCCCAAGAAACAGAAAAATACACAGGAAGAATTAGATATGATTAGGAGTGGGCTGATTAATGTACATAATCTCCCAATCGCTAATTACATAGAAAGAACAGAATTAACAAATTATAGGAAAAACTTAAGGAAATTTATATTTAAAATGAATACATCAGAAAAAGAAAGGGATAATAAAATATCAGCTATATCATCAATAGTTGATATACCAGTGACATATTTGGTTAATGAACTAGAAAATAAAGTGTTAAAAGTAGGCGAAGATACCATTGAAAATTTGGTGTTCGAAAAATTGCAATACAGAGTGGTCGAAAGATATGTCATTAGGACAGAATTGATTGGAAATTCAATAGGAGGTCTTGAAATGAGTGAAGACTTCGCAGCAGAAAAATCAGAATACAAGGTAGTAGTGATAAAGTGGACAAGGATAGAATTCATACTGAAAACAATAATAGTCCGGGCAAAAAGGATAACTTATGTATTTGACAATGGTTGAACTAAGATGAAAATATGGAAAGAAAGGACTGATTTTATGTGAATGGACTAAAGCAAACTAATGGAACAAAGATGGGATTAATTATTAATGCAAATAACATAATATGGAAGTTATTACAAATAAAAAATTTTTTATTTTATGAATTAAAAGAAAGGAAAATTACCCCAAAATTCTAAATTAAGTAAGAACAGCTTATCATGTGTTTCGGAAGAAATTATTTTGAATTTATTAAGAAGAAATTATTTTGAACCTATTAAGAAAAAAAAACCAAAATTCTAAATTAAGTAAGAACAGCTTACCATGTGTTTCGGAAGAAATTATTTTGAATTTATTAAGAAGAAAACCACAGAATTCTAAATTAAGGAAGATCATCTTACTATAAATATTTCAAAAGAAATTATTTTGAACCAATAATCATAAAAGAAGAGAAAGACGGTTAATAACCATAATAATTATTTGAATAACCAGATTAATCAGTATAATAACAATGATAAAAAAACAATTAATATTAGTTACTATTTAAGAAGGGTTAGAATGAGTTAGATGAAGATAGAATCTAAAATATTATTGATTGATAGCACCAAGATGGAAATAATACAACATGTAGGTTGAGTAAGGTTAACCAGTTACATGTGAAAGATAGAACATTAATTGAAGTGATAAAACGCTAGATGTGAAATAGTCATAGAATAAAAATGTGAATAGACCTCAAAGAAATCATGTAACAATCCCTGGAATATAAGTTTGTAGCGAAGGAGTTACCTTGTAGGTAATGATTATATGTATTGTGTTGTGATAGTGCAACTTTTATTTTTTCCTGGACAGAGATGAAGTTCCTCTGATTTCAGATGATATATTTAGGGAAAACGGCGGAGTAATGGAAGCCAATAGTGCCCCTCCGAATCCGAACCCATGTGTAGTATTTAATGTTAGGGAATTATGGTATTTTAGGGATGATACAAACGACGAGGTAAAGAAATAAAATAGTAAATACGACAATATGACTCGAGGTGTGAAAAGTATGAAGAATCAACATCAAGTTTTAGGTGCTAAGTTACTATAATATTTGTAAAAAAATCAAGTTAGCCCATGTCAGATATGAGGGAAGGTGGATAAATCATCAATTAGTGAGAGCGTTAGAGCAAGTTTTGTTGACATTTGTGGACCATTCTCAACTAGTGGTAGGAAACATATTAAAAATATACTGATTATCATGGACAGTTATTAGGTTTACAAAGCATATCACATTATTAAAGCTGATACACATATTATAATAAAAATAATTAAAAAAAAAATAATTCTGAAATGAAGAACAAATGAAATTAATGACCAGGATTGGGAAGGTGAGGTTTAAAAGAAAGATAATGTTTTAGTCCTGTTTTTGAGTTTTTTAGCCATGAAATTAGGCACAATTGTTATTTGTTATTTATTATTTTGATGTAAAACCAGTTGGTTTAATTAACGTTGTTTTAAGTCATAAATAAGTGTTTAAGCTATCGTGATTCATGATAATGATGAAATATATTTGTAATGTTAATAAAAGAAAAAACCAATTTGTTAACAGAATTTTGTGAGGTACAAATAACTAATTAATCAGATGTTTTAAATATTAAGATTAGACTATGTTGGTTATTTCAAAATTTCATCTAAAATTGTATCTGAAATTATGAAATAAGGGAAGGTATTATGTACTAATGTTAAAATGCAACACAATACATAATAGGGAAATAATAAATTTTAAAAGAGAAAAGATACAAATTTAATATTAAATGGAACATATGTTTTAAAATGTAAACAAAAACATTGGGACTATCGACTCACCCAGTCAACATAGAGGTCGATTCCTATTTGATATAAAACAATATTAAGTTATATGTTCTGAAAAGAATATATGAAATTGGAATGAATGTTATAATAAGAGTAAATAGTAATAAAATTATAATTTAATAAATACTAACTAGAATTACGAATATTAGAGATAAAATAAAGATGTTTCATAAGAAATAGAAAAGTGATATATGTTTTTAATAGGTATATGATAAACAGATGTAATGAAAGTAGGGAATTATCAAAGTGGCAAATTTGTAAATTGTTAAAGATTGTATTGTATAGAGATGAAAGGAAATGTTTTTAGTCTAAAATTATATTTAATACGAGTAACATCGAGAGTCTAATTTTATATCTAAGAAAAGTAACATCAGGAGTCTAAAATTATATCTACTAAGAGTAGCTTGAAGAGTCTAAATTCATATCTAAGAAAAGTAACATCATTAGTCTAATTTTATATCTAATAGTAACAGCATGAAGAGTCTAAAAGAGTGATATGTAAATTAATATTTGGTAACATTTAAATAAATCAAATTTGTACATCATCAAGTTTAATGTCATATGTAAAAGAAAAAACAGTAAAGGAATTTAATTTGTTATACCAGGGTTTTGATTATAAATTTAACAAAGTAAACAATCAGGAGGAGAGATTCAACATTCCTATTGAGTTTAGTAAAATAAACTAATATTCAATAAATAAATAATATTACAAGAAATCTAAACATATCCTTAATAGAACGCCGATAGAAGAGGGAAATCCTGGACTGAAGAATAGTTTAAGTGGCCATAAAATATAATTAAGTATTCCGAGGAGAAATCTGTGTTGCAGTCGTCCTAGAAAACAACATTCAGCGGTGAAACCAATAAGAAATTCGAGTGAAGGCACGAATCGCCAAGCCTGATATTAGTTTTGAAAATAATAAACATCAACCAGAAGTGAACCCGTGGCAGCTGGAAGAATTCAGAATCAGTCAAGTTACATTTGTTTGGTATCTATTTTTTTTACATGGTTATTTCTCAAAATACTACATACTCACTGTATTTGGTTTGGTTTAAAGAAAATAAAATATTATATACAATCGTAAATACGATCAAACAGCTTAATAATCATTAACCCTGAGCGAGAGAGTTCTTTTCATGTACTGATAAACAAAAAATATAATAAAGGTAGTTACATATCATAATTACATAATTACAATACCTGTTAAAATAAACACAGCACAATAAATGGCTGATTCAACGTGGAACAGATTTTAATTACCATACGTATAAATAATTACAGTACAATTAATGACGCATCCAATGTGGTGCAAATACTAAATATATTATATCAGTAAAAAACAACAGTACAATATTTATGTTCATTCACCAATCAATGAATTAATTCTTCATTCACCAATCAATGAATTCATTCTTCATTTACATATGTAAAGATTATAAGTTAAATGTAGTCGTATTCATAAGCGAAGTTTTATATGTGTACTAGGCCTATGTTATTGACAACAAAGAAGTAGTTTCTATGGAATCTCACAGGTTCCCATTTTCGATAACGCACCAGCGATCGGCCGCAAATGCGCGACACGTCGTTATAAACATTTTCAATTGCAGTTTAGGAAGATACGGTAAAACATATATTGAAAAAATGTTATACGTCCGCTTGGTATAGCAAACAATCTTAAAATTAAGTTACTCTAAAATTGTTCATAATAAAGAGATTGATATCTGAACGAGATCCGAACGATTAGGACTAGAATACGCATTTCTTATTTGACGACTGGTATCAGTATTAACGAACATGGTAATACCGAATTGGAACAACAAAGAACTAGGAACGTTAATGTACACAGGGGTACTGCGTTACGAAATGGTCGTCTAATGAACGTTTGGGTATTCATACTGAGCCCTTTCATGGCCTCAGATTGCATGATCTACTTGTAGATTCATATGCCACTGCAGATCATGCTTTACACAGATTGTGAAATGAAATGCCAAATTGTATAAATTGGCCTGTTAAAGCTGCAGAAAGAGTTATTCAGGAAATTGATAGGGCTACGTGAAGATAGCTTAGACTATATGTATCTACAACAAATTTTGACTGTTTCTCTTTACGTCTTCTAACTGAAAAATAATAATATAGCTTCCTATTAAATAAAAGGGAAGTAACAAGTAGATTGCATATATATCTTACGTACTTATTGAATAACTTATTTCCCTTTACTTGTTCCTTCATTTCTTTATATTAGCTGGAATTAATCTTCCAACTGTGACTTTGTGAATTTTGTTTACGTGACATAGCAAGAAATCATTATGACAACATTACGTCAGATAATTATGACTTCCTGCGAGGTCTCACCACCAGTGCGGAAGATTGCGGAGTTCAAGTCTTGCACGACGTGTGGACATCGGTCGTCAGAGGCGGCATTCAAGTGTTCATTGAACTAGGTGCTTGATATGCGACTAATCTTGACGGAGAAGATCAGGGCTGCGGATTAAGCACTGGAGTTACCCCTGTAAAGCACCTCTGGCTAGTTTCAGCAATTTGACTAATTGCAAAAAGTATAGTTCCATTACGAATAATAAAGTTCAAATTAACTAAAATTGAAGTAATATTACTATCCTTTCTGTTCTATGTTTCGATTCAGTCCGTTTTCGTTTTTCCAATCTGAACATTTTTATTAGTTTTTAAGAATTTAATTTTTCCATGATTAAGTTGTTTACTCATGTCGCTACGGAATCTTCGAGAAAAGTCTCGTAGCATCTGGCGCGTCGGAACGCCGTTTAACGAGCTCGGGTACTTCCAATTTATAAATATTTCTTATCGATTAAATAGTTTCTATCGACAAATATTTCTTATTATACGAGTATGTACCTCATTCAAACTGACTGACAAAAGATCAACAAATTTCAACATGGCAATTTTAATTAAGAATAAAAATTATTAAGAATAATTTTGTTTTTAATTGATAAATTTTTATTTTTATTCCATATAGAAACAATTATTAGCCAATTTTTAAACAACTAAATATTTCCCGTATTAAGCAAATTTTTTATTTTGGCCGAAGAAAACTATTGACTTGTTAACTTTTTCCGTAATTGAAAAATGTTAATATAATTATATTGTTTGAGATTTCGATAACAACTATTAAACATAAAATTTCAAATAAAATACTGATGTTTACATATTATTTTAAGGGTTAATAAAATCGTTTTAAACTTAATCTGTGTAAGTTAAAACAATTTAGACGTAGCTGGGTAAAATCTGTTTCACATTTTATTAAACTTTTGTTCCGATAAGACCGCCACTCACAGAATTTAGTTCTGTTGGCGGTACTTGAATAAAAACAGGATTAAGCCATATAAAGCTGTACGGGTAAGGTTGTGGGGTTGGGGGCAGGGGGGTTAGTCAATGCAGTTCAGTGTTGACCGAGTTGGAGCAATAAAGATAAGCGGTCAGCTGAATATCGCGGGAGCCCACAATGCCCAGGAAATTGTGTCCTGGCGTAGCTTTGCGTTTAATAGCCCTGTGATCGCGTGATCTACCTGCACAAATAGTCCATGAAAAATGTATTCATAGCACCTAGCACATACATAATAGCTTTATTACTGAATTTAAAACGAGCTATGTTTAGTTTCAAAATTCATAAAACACGTTATCGAGTTTAGAAATGACATTTCTCTTTCCATAGACATATTTAAAGTAAGAAAATTAGCATAACAAGGTAATTTAATGAAAGAGATGATAATAATAAAAATAGTAGTAGTAGTAGTAGTAGTAGTAGTAGTAGTAGTAGTAGCAGCAGCAGTAGTAGTAGTAGTAGTAGCAGTAGTAGTAGTAGCAGCAGCAGCAGCAGCAGCAGCAGCTGTTTCTGTAGTTATTCTTCTCATAGGAGAAATTCAAAGAGCGAAGCGAGTTCACAGTTTGTACGCGTCCGTTTGGTATTTATCTGTCTGTCTGTTTGGGGTATGACACACGATAACTTTTGAATGCATCACCCGATTCTCGTGAAACTTGGCACACGTGTCTAAACGTTTACCCTACATAACTCTATTGTTTTTTAGATTGATCCGTCCAAAAATGTGGGGGTGCGAGGTAAAAATGAGGGGGAACCAAATTCTGAAAAAAGTCCATGAGGAGTATCAAATTAAAGGGAATTTAAACCACAGTCTTAAAATAGCTTTCATTTTTGAAAGTTTGGAAATATTTTGACGTCAGAGCCCAAAAAGGGAGAGAAAATTTTTATAAATCTGTTGAGAATATACTAGAAAACTCTACATTCATTCTTAAGTAAATGTACCTGTCATTGTAGAAGTGAAAGTTTGTATTGTGCGGTGTGGGTCGAGCTGCCTGGGCGGGGCCTCAACCCGCACACATGCGTGTTTACTGTGAGAGTCTAGAAAAGTAATGTTCTCGAAGTTTTAAATAAAAGGAAAGATCTGGAAGCTGTTTTTCTATATAAATAGAGATGCACTCGACAAGTACAGTTCAGTTTTAAATGTGCTCTTGTAATGTGTATTTCGTGTGTCCGTTTTATGTATACTTGCTACTAAACTGTTCCTTCAATAAAGCGTGTGTTTGCTCCTGTAATTAAATTATTTATTATTTTTACCCATACCTCAACAGGTTATGGGCCCAGTGGCATTTTAAAATCGGAGTGCAGTGTGTAATTGGAGTGCAAGTATAAAATATTTGTGCAAAAATGGAACCGAATATAAAAATTGAAAAACTTCGAGACAAAGATAATTGGCATCAATGGCGCTTCGTAGTACGCACATTGATGGAAGAGGATGATGATGTGCTGGATGTTTGCGAAGGAAGATTAGCCGAGCCAGCTGCAGGTGCAGAAGATCGTGACGTGTTGTTGGAAAAGTTCAAGAAGGCGGACAAAATTGCCAGACAGTTAATTGTTACAACAGTGGAGAGAAAGCCTCTCGAACTTAAAATGTGTTGTTCCACTGCCAAGGAGATGTGGGACAAATTGAATACAGCATATGATCTAAAATCTGATGAAAATCTGTCGGTGATCAAATACAATTTTTTGAGTTTAAGTGGACAGAGAGTGAAAGTGTTACGTATAATATTTCAAAAATAGAACAGTTGGCTAGAAAAATGAAAAATCTCGGGGGAAAAATTGAAAAGACTATGGTGATGACTCGTGTTTTAACATCTTTGCCACAAAAGTTTAATCATTTTCACAGTGCTTAGGATTCGGTATCTGACGATAAGAAGAATCTCGAAAATTTGACTGAGCGCTTGATGGCAGAAGAATTTAGATTACAAGAGCAAAAGGAAGTATACTAAGAGACGACAGCGTTGCTAGCTAATCTGAAAATCGGTCATAAGGAACAGAAGAATGACTCTTATAAGTATGAGAAGAATGATTTGAAACAAGAGCAGTGTTATAATTGTGGAAGACAAGGTCATTTAAAAAGGGACTGCTTCAAGTGTTATACGTGCAAAAGAAAAGGTCATAAAAGTAATAATTGATTCATGAATAAGAATAATGGACAGCGAAGATGGTTGATTAATCAAGAAAAAAGTAACTCGTCTTCTGGACAGAAGAAATCAACATCGAGGATAGCACTAATAGGTGACAAAGGCAGCTGTGGCAATCGGGATGATCTCTGGATTGTGGATTCGGGTGCGACGGATCATGTGTCGAAGCATCGAGAATGGTTTTCAACGTTCGAAGAATATACAACACCAGTCAGTGTAAGAATGGGCAACGGTATGACAATGTCTGCATATGGTAAAGGTATTGACTTTGAAACTTATAAAAGTAGTGAACGAGTAGAAGGTACTATATATAATGTATTATATGTTCCTGATTCAATGTATAATCTGTTTTCTATTACTTTATGAAATTGCTAACTGCTATAATTTTTATTGTTTAGACAAAGCTTTTCGTCATCACTGACATCATCAGGTCTAAAACAACGACCTGATAAAACTTGGTTGTTTTAGACCTGATGATGTCAGTGATGACGAAAAGCTTTGTCTAAACAATAAAAATTATAGCAGTTAGCAATTTCATAAAGTAATAGTAAGGATGGCTGCTAATTTAAACAATACGAAGAATCTGTTTTCTGATAAATATGCGGGTAAAAGGGGTATAGATTATGAAATAACACATAATGCTACAAGATGTACTTTAAAGCATGGTAATGAAATTCTTGTAACTGGTTCCGAATATGAGCCTGGTAGTTTTCTAAAATTAGACATTCAAACTTTAATTCCAAAAAAATGTAACGTGGTAGAACAAAAGAGTAGATCGAGCATTGCCAACGGTTATGTTTTACAATTATGGCACGAAAGACTTTGCCATCAAAATGTAAAACATGTGAAGAATTTTTGAAAATTTTAAATATAAAATTTACGGATGAAATTTGTGAAGGTTGCGCTTATGGCAAAAATCATAGATTGCCTTTTCACAAAAAGATCGATCGTGCCACTAAAACTCGTGAAATAATTTATACTGACGTTTGTGGTCCTATGGAAGTAGAGTCTCTCGGTAGAAAGTTATATTTCGTTTCTTTTAAAGACAATTTTTCAAGTTATAGAGAAATTCATTTTATTCGAGAAAAATCTGAACGAATAGAAAAACTAAAATCATTTTGTATCGGGGTTGAGAATCAATTTGCAACAAATATTAAAGAAATTCATTTTTTGATGGTGGTAAAGAATACGATAATAAAGCTGTGATCTCTTTTTTAGTAAAGAGTAAAGGTATAAAATATTCGATTAATTTTCCATATACGCTCGAACAAAATTCAATTGCAGAGCGCGATAACCGAATCATTGTAGAGGCTGCTCGATCAATGTTATATTTAAATTCAAACTTACCTCTATTCTTATGGGCAGAAGCAATGAATACTGCTGTACATGTAATTAATAGAACAGGCCCAACAAAACAAAATAATAAAACTCCTTATGAGTTATGGAATGGAAAAATAGCTACTCTTGATAGATTTAAAATATTTGGAACCATGTGTTATGTACATATATCAAAAGAAAAGCGTAAGAAAATTGATAAAAAATCGATGAGGGGTTATCTGGTCGGATATCATGAGGATTGTAAAGGTTATCGTGTATATGTTCCGGAAGTGCGAGATGTCATTATAAGTAGAGATGTACTTTTTAAACCTGAAAGAGTATTAGCTGATTCAATTATTTTGAACAATAATAATAAAGAAACTGAAGAAAATTAAATTATAACTCCAAAAAATAATGAACTTTTACTTAAAAATGAGTCAAATGAGTTTGAAGAAAGAGAACCTTTACAATCTTCAAATAGCGATAACAATCAAACTGGACGACAATTGCGCGATAGAACAAAATTAAAACCTACAGAATATTATGGACGTCCGATCACGTTTATTGCTGAAAAGTTACCATCTAATTATAACGAACCAATTACAAGTAAAGAAAAAGATAGTTGGCAAGCTGCAATGCAGGATGAAATGAACTCTTTGTATGAAAATAAGACATGGGTATTAGTGGAAAAGCCAAAAGATAAAAAGGTGATTAACAATCGTTGGATTTTTGTGAAGAAGCTCAATCCAGATGGTACAGAACGTTATAAAGCGCGGTTGGTTATTAAAGGTTATTCGCAACAGAAATATATAGATTATAAAGAAACTTTTAGTCCGGTTGTTCGCTTTGATACAATAAGATTGATACTTAGTATTTCTGCTCGTGAAAATTTACATATCGGTAAATTTTATATAAAAACGGCTTTTTTATACGGTGACTTAAAGGAAGATATATATATGAAACAACCTCAAGGTTTTGATGATGGAAGCTCACGCGTATGTAAATTAATGAAAAGTTTATACGGCTTAAAACAAGCACCAAGATACTGGACTGAGCACTTCACTAATTTTCTTGTAAATTTAGATTTTTGTCAAAGTACGGGTGACCCATGTTTATACATATATAACAAAAATAATAATAAGATCTTGTTAGCAATTTATGTTGATGATGGACTTATTGCAGCTTCAAATGAAAGTTTGATTGATAAATTGTTGAATGATTTGAGTAAAAAATTTAAAATTACTAGTACTAAAGAAGTTACTAATTATCTTGGAATGGAAATTTGTAGATTGAATGATGGGTCTGTTTTCATTCATCAAAGTACTTATATTAACAAAATCTTAGAAAAGTTTAATATGTCAGAAGCTAATATTGTACCCACGCCAATTGATTGTAATCATGATGAATATTTATCAAAAACTATTGTAAGTAATGTACCTTATCGTGAAGCTGTCGGCAATTTGATGTTTTTGCAAATTGTAAGTCGTCCGGACATAAGTTTTGCTGTAAATGTTGTATCTAGAGTTTTAGACAAACCAAGTGTAGCTCATTGGTCAATTGTTAAACGAATTTTACGTTATCTAAAAGGTACGATTGATTTTGGATTACTATATTGTAAGGATGGCAACTTTAAAGTTTATAGTGATGCTGATTATGCTAGCGATACAGTTACACGTAAATCAACTTCTGGCGTAGCTTGTATGTATGCAAATGCTGCAATTATTTGGCGAAGTAAGAAGTAACAATCTGTATCATTATCAACAACCGAGTCAGAATTTGTAAGTGCAGCATTATCGACAACCGAAATAATGTGGTTAAAGAAGCTATTTAATGAAGCGATTGTAAGACTGATAAATATGATTTATATATAGATAATATGAGTGCATTAAAACTTATAAGTAATCCTGAATTCCATCAAAGGACAAAACATATTGATGTGAAATATAATTATGTACGTGATTGTTTTCAAAATGGAGAAATTGATGTACATTATGTTAAAAGTGATGAACAAGTCGCTGATATACTTACGAAAGCTTTGTCAAAACCAAAATTTGTTTATCTAAGATCTAAACTTGGACTTAAGAGTAAAAATGAATTTTTTTTTTTTAAATTAATGTGATTGTGAGAATGTAGAGTTTTAGGGAGGGTGTTGAGAATATACTAGAAAACTCTACATTCATTTTTAAGTAAATGTACCTGTCATTGTAGAAGTGAAAGTTTGTATTGTGCGAGCTGCCTGGGCGGGGCCTCAACCCGCACACGTGTGCTTTTACTGTGAGAGTCTAGAAAAGTAATGCTCTCGAAGTTTTAAATAAAAGGAAAGATCTGGAAGCTGTTTTTCTATATAAATAGAGATGTACTCGACAAGTACAGTTCAGTTTTAAATGTGCTCTTGTAATGTGTATTTCGTGTGTCCGTTTTATGTATACTTGCTACTAAACTGTTCCTTCAATAAAGCGTGTGTTTGCTCCTGTACTTAAATTATTTATTATTTTTACCCATACCTCAACAAAATCGCAGAAAGTTATGTGGCGTATCAAATTAAAAATAATTTTAACTAAAATCTGAATGTAGTCTTAAGTTTTGGAAATCCAAAACTTTGGGACCCCGGAGCCCAGAAAAAGATATTAAAAAGTAGAAAAAAATGGTGAAAGTCCAGCAGGGTGTCAGAGTAAAGGAACTGTAACCCGAATCCGTTTCAAATTTTTAGTGTGTGTTGTATTATTGTGTGCTCTACAATCGTTATATTACTAAATAATTAGTAGATAAATCGGAATTTTTGTAATTTTTCCCGTAACTAAAAAGTACTTAATCTAAAAAATTATGTAATAATAAACGTATTTCGTTCAAAATATTGAGCGAGGTTTGCAGCTCAGGGAGGGTACTAGTAGTAGTCTTCTTCTTTTCGTTCTTTTTCTCTTGTCTTTAGGAGACTCTTCTAGGAGACTTTACCACACGATACGAACATTTCATCCCATTCTTGGTCATCCAATTCTTCTTTTACTTTTCGGACCATCATATTGCGCCTTCTTAACCAATCTGTCATGATCCATCCTTTTAACGACGTCGTTCCAGAGTTTTCGCCTTTCATTTACCTGTTATTGTGCTCATTTCTCGGATATTTACCTTCGTTGTCCTGTCTCAAAGAGTTTTGTCATTATTCTCCTCACTTCATTCTAGCGACTGATGTTTATCTTCTGGCTGTTGACGTTTCTGCTCCATACTTTAGTATAGGCTTCACTGTGGTTTTGTGTATTTTTGTTCTTATATCAAAACTTAAATATATATTGTACTCAATAGCATCACTCATACGCGTACATCGTGGTATCCTGTTTGCTTTCGTGACTTGACAGCTTATTTCTTTTCCTGTTGAACCATATTTTGTTTTCGTAATCCCTGGACATCCGTCTTGCATTATCCACTCTCTGACCTGATTATAAAAGCATATAATCCAAAAATCCTTATTCCTGTTGGTGTTGGGTCAAGTTCCCTTCTTTCTATGTGGCCACAAATTTGAATGTACATATTTTTTTATTCTTCGCCAGAACACTCGATTCTCCTGTTGCGATTCCCATATGTAACTTTGCAACTTCACTATATGAGTTTTCTTTTGGTATTCCTTTAGCCCATTTTTTGTATTCTATAAGTCTTATAGCTTTCTATTATATGCTCCACCAGTATCTTCTCATTCATTGTTTTCATATGACCCACCAACTGAGTTGTCTTTCTTTAGTGTACTCTAGTGTAGGCTTAATGATAAGACGTCTTCTTATTTCTGTGTTCCTTATTTATTCCCTCATGGCCATTCACTTCAGTCTATGTAAGCATTTCAAGTCCTTGTTTCTACTCTGTCACTCTTGACAACACCCAAGATTTACATGACTATTTAAATTTTAAATATCGGTGTATGTAGCATTAAGTACTCAGTTTTCCTCTATACTCCTAATAAACTCGTTCTTCATAGCGTGGAGTTTTTAAACGCTTCTTTTTCTGCTCGTTTTCTCCGGTGCAACTAAAACCGACGGACTTTTGCAGTTTACTTGCAGTTAATTTGTAGGTATATCTATTATATGTAGACATTTTACTACTACAATTTTTTCGTTTCTAGTACGTATCTTACCATACTTATTAAAATACTTGCTGTGATTTTTAGGTTTGTAAATAATAACAACAACGACAAGTCAAAATTTACCCTGTCGTGTTAGAATACCAAATATCACCATGAAGTGTGTAGTCTGTTCTAAAAAGAAGTCTTTCTTATGAGAATAATAATCTTAATAAAAGTTTAATTGAGGGTTTCGTAAGAATGACTATGACAACGATGTCGCATGGTCACGACATGTCTTGCTATGCTGTTCAACACGGGCATCACTTTAGGTCTAAAACGACGTTAGATTAAGCTTACAACAATTACTAGCATAATAAAAACCGTTCTATCAATTTTGTTTCGAAGCATGTGGTATACTTCAGTTACCATAAACTTCACATATGTAAGTTTGGTGGACCTAGAATCGGACAAATAGCGCCTGACATAAACGTATTCAAATTATCATAGGTAAACATTATTACCCGACTGTTATCGTCGGTTCAACTGTTATCGTATTCCAACCACAGATTACAGCAAATCTATAGGCCTACATCTCTATGGTTATTTAAAATCTCTGAAGGGAATATGAAATATGAAACAGCCTAGTTCACTTTAGTATGAATATTCATAAGTACATAGTAAATTTAGTATGTACATTAGTACATACTCATTTTGTATGTAAAATAAGTAGACCTATCCTCCCTGAGCTGCCTCGAACTCGCTCAATATTTTGAACGAATCACATTTTTTTCTTTTTGTATCGCCCATCTAAGGACCACATGCCAATTTCAATTCTTTATTCTTTGTTCTTTTCTTTTTCTCCAATATTCTTTCATGTTTTCACTGTGTCTCTCTTCCTGTCTTCAGTCCACTTTAAAAACCTGCGTTTTTCTCTCTCCAACCCTGGACTCCTTCAATTTTTAACACTTTTGCCCAAAAAACGTCTCTTTCAATTGTTTTTTTCTGTCTGTATATTATTTTTTTCTAAATCCTTTTGGACTTCTTTAATCCAACTTGATGTTGACTTCTTCCCTGAACAGATATTTAAAGATCTGCTTTGTTAACCTATTGTCGCCCATTCTATTTAATGTCCAAAAAATAATAGTCTTCTTTTTCTCAATGTTTCTGTTATATTTTCTATACTTCGATATAGAACATAATTACTCTTAATTTCCAACCTTCTGAAGTTTTTCGTGGACCTAATATTTTCCAAATAATTCGTCTTTCCAATATTTCTAATTTGTCCAAATTATAGTTCAATGCTAGACATTCACTTGCATATAGGCATTCTGGCTTCACTACTGTACTGTAATGCCTTATTTTCGCATTTTTAGATATGCACTTTTTATTGTAATACGTAAATAATAAATGTACTTTGTTCAAATTATTGAGCGAGTTCTGTAGCTCAGGGAGCATACTAGCTATACTATTTATGTGAAAGCTTTATTACAAAGCTTGCTTTCAGTACTGTTTGTTCTGGCGCCTACTGTAAACGTACCTTAAGTGATTTGAAATGAAAATTTTCAGTTAATAAAAGAAAACGCATTAACAGAAGAAAGACGTTAATAAAACTAAACGCTCCAAAATTTTCAAAAATAAGAAGTTATTAGACACAGGGTAGTTACAGTTAACAAAATAAATTCATAAGGATGTAAGGGCTGGGAATACTACGTCTTAGCAAACATTCTAGTACGATGTGGTCGCATTATAGCGCTCTTAGTGAATAGACTATTCTTTCTTTAGGTTTGCACCTGATACGTTCCCTCCCCTTACATTAATCTTTCTTGTCTTCCACAAGAAAGCGTATAAATATAAGAAAATGTTCTGTGAACATTTTTATGAATGGGCACTCAGAAGACACGACCAAAAGTCAAGCGGGATCCTGTCAAACAAAGCTTTGTCCACCGAAACGCTTTCAGCACGTAGGCCATACACTATACACGGTGAACGTCTTAATTCAACAACAGAGCCCACGCCTACCCCACCCCGTGAATCTCACGCACCTTTTATGAATGGAAATATTTATTTATTTTCTAAGCTTGTGGGGAGAGCTGGAATGCTACAACAAACCTCTTTCCTGAAACCGCAATATTTCATTCCATTCAACACGGCTTACTCCTGTGTGTGTGTGTGTGTGTGTGTGTGTGTGTGTGTGTGTGTGTGTGTGTGTGTGTGTGTGTGTGTGTGTGTGTGTGTGTGTGTGTGTGTGTGTGTGTGTGTGTGTGTGTGTGTGTGTGTGTGTGTGTGTGTGTGTGTGTTCAGTTAGTTAGTGTCCCTTCGGTTCGTTCACATTTATACCAGAGCAGTAGAGATCAAATAAATGGTTTGCCAAAATGAGGTATTCTGTATCATACGATAAGCCAGAAAACGGTCATAACGGTGAATAACCTCTTTCTTTCTTATGAAACGTTAATTAAAACAGTTATTAATTATAGTTAATGAAGTTACTTCAAACATCGCAATTTGTGAATTGCAAAAATTCCTGTACGTTTTGAACACTACAAATAACGATCAAATAGCAATTTTAAAAAATCTCAAGGTATGCTAATTGTGTTACTAACTGTGTTACACTACTAGAGACAATGTCGTTTGTGTCAACATACGCTAATTTAGTCAATTCCCAATTAGCCGATTATTTCCGGAATCATTTGGTATGGCCTACATGTGGTATGGCCCTCCGACCGTGTAGAACTCACGCCCCACCCCAGCCAGAGAGATATTAGCCAACCTTTAACCCACGCCCGGGGGCAAGCCGTGCGGCGGGGGGGAAGAGTGTTGTTTTTATGTGTGTAGTATATATGCCCTTGTTACTTATCTGGCCTGGGTATGCCAGAGAAGAACGTACGTATTATTTGTCCGCGTACGTGCGGGTAGACGAGTAAATCGAGCCGTGACCTTGATTCGATCTCACCACATCGGCAGCACAGCAACGCTCTGATTGTGAGTCAGAGACGCTACCACTGTGCCGGCTCGCCTACTTAAATTCTTTTATGTAAGCTATATTATTACTATCGTCGTCGTTGTCATCCTTTACGCTTACCTAACATCCTGTTCCCGATCTCAATGGCATTCGTCCAGCCGTCCTTTACGGGGTCTTCACACACTCCCACCCCTTCTCTTCTCCCTTTGAAGATAGTCAAGAGACTTCTTGTTGTTCTTCTTCTTAGTCTTATTATTACTTTTTTCCAACATGACACTGAGCAAGATCTTGTTGAAGAACAGTCTTTTGCAAGTTTGTTTGGTCCTGGAACAACGAGACCTCTCAAAATGTTTATGTACGTACTTTTCATTGCCATCATGTCGTCTACGGGGAAAAGAGCTCCTACACCCGTGTAGGTAAAACAATCTAAAAACTTTTTTTCAGTGGGATATTTTACTGAACTGCTTCACTTTTTATACAGACAGTCGAACGTGTACTTTCATTTCTTGCACAAAGAAACGGGTTTCGTCAGAGAACATAACCCTTTTTCAGTCCTCGACTTCAAATCTTTACGTCTATTGGCTTATGCAAGTGGTCATTTTTCATCATAGAAGCGGTTAAACAAGCTGGTCTGTAAGCTTTCAGGCTAGCTTCTAACAAATGAGTCATGTACCTGACGTCAACACTAAGCAAGTTTTTGTAAGCTCGTAAATTATTTTAAAAGTTTCATTTTACTATTCATAATGATAAATATACACATCTAGCACCTGTAGTCCACTTTCGGTCACAATGGCCCTTACGATGAGCTAAACGTGTCTGTAATTTCTATTCGTATTTATTAATTACTCCCACAATTACTTCCCATCTTACGCCAATGTCTTATAGTGTAAAATTAGTGTTTTTCATTAAAAATCGAATAATAAATCTTTTCCTTTGGGTAAAGGAAATATAAAAAACTGGTTAAAAATCAACATATATGAATTATGTACACTTGGACAACAAAAACAGACATAGGCTACATACACTGAAAATCGCTAATTGAGTATCAAAAGAAGCACGAAGCATAAACTACTAAAACAGCAGAAAAAGTTGGGAAATGTATGAATATACCACAGACAAAACAAGAAATTGTAATTTCGTCTCCTTGTTCACATTAATTTGCACAAGGGTCTGCTTCGTTGAGAAGTTCCTTGAGCGTTTCAGATAGGTTTCCTATTTAGTTCTCTGCTAATAAACGTCCAGGATTATCCTTCCATAGATTTTATGAGGCGGTCCAGAAAGTGTTCGTAGGGAAGATGCAAGATGCAGTTTATCTATTTTGCGGCATGCATATTACACTTTCCTTCAATCATATCACAAAAAGTTAATCGACTCAGCTATACTGGAAATTATAAAACTGTTTGTTAATGGAGAGTACTGCACTAACAGTCCGAGATCAACACTGCACAACTTAACTTCTAGAAAAGATATCAATCACTGAACTGGACGCTGCGGGGAAACATGCCTCTAGACACTGTAAACAGATCGTTACCTTTAGGTACACTGACACATTTCTTATGGGCTCAGGTGTGACGTCAACCTTGAGTCACACTAACGTCCTCTCCCTGAACGATATGTTCTCAAGAATAATATTCTAGGGAATATGTGGATTAGGGATTAGTACACCCTTTTCGACTATTCTTCGCTCGTGTCTCTGCCTGAAGGCGTATGTTGTTCAGTTGTGCCTAGGATTTAGTTGTGGAAGTGTTGGCCCTTTCGACCATTTCATGATTTGGATACAAAGAGAAATTCGAAGTAGCACAGATGTTTACAATTTAACATAATTTTCTTCCACCTAAACGAGGTAATCAGTAGTAGCGAATGTCGCGCCTTCTTCATTGCACTGCTCAGTTCCTGCAGTTTATACAACCGCCTTCTCGTTGTAGATAACACCCCATACGAGGAACCAATTTGTTACAGAAAAGAAGTAGAGAAATATAAGATAGGTGTTAGATAGAAGTCTGAATCACAATTCCTTATTATTCTCTGCTTCCTGTAGAACTCTTGTAGTACAGAACTCGACTGTCAAAAAGATCAGAGTCAAATGCAACGTCACACGATTTTCTGTCATATCGAATTAAGGAAGAAATACATAGTGGTAACTAACTTGTGTTTTCTGAATAGCGGTTGTCTGTGCACGTATTACTAACAGTTCAATGAGTACACAAGAAGTGTATGAAATGAATCGGTCCGGGGGGAAATCGGTCATCGTTTTCTAGCTTTGTTCATAAAAAGTAGAGATTTTATGAGGAGTACAACCAATCAGAATAGATAGTCTGACTGTAACATTTTCAGACTATCTGTCTTGAATAAAAAATTAATGAACAAAACACTTAATTTACTTGACAGTAAACCATTACCTAACTTTGGAAACAATACTCCAGTTCCACAGTTATTGTGGCTGATGAAGCCTTTGCCATGAGCTATCATGATATCAGACCATATTCGAGACACAACCTTGATAACAAGAAACGAGTTTTTAACTATAGGCTGTCAAGAGCTCGTCGTTTTGTGGAGTGTGCTTTTTTTGGCATACTTGCCAACAAGTGGAGAATGTTTCACACGTCTATTTTTTTGGATCCAGATTTTGTTAAAGAAATAGTTTTAGCTGCCTGTGTGTTTCACAATTTTGTTCGAGTAAGAGATGGTTTCCAATTTGACGATATTCTAACCTGTCCCATGGAAAATATACCAGTGGTCGGTACGGGAGGATCATCTTTTAGTTCTAAAAGAAACAGGGATATATTTGCTGACTATTTCACTGCACCAGCAGGAAGTGTTCCATGGCAGTATGATATGATTTAATCATTGTACAAATATTTTTACTGGCATAGACTTTCATATTTCAAAAAGAAAGTGTATTTTGTTTAGTAGTAATTAATTTATAGTATTTTACATAAATGAATATAACAATAATGAATTTATTGTAATAAACATATTTTTAGTTCTCCCCAGTATAATTTTAGTAATGTTTTCCACATGCTATGTTTCCACATGTTTTCCATCTAGCTATAAATAAATAAATTGGATTTACATAATTCAAAAAATTAAATGTTCTAAATAACTTAAATATTAAATAGTAAATTTAAAATAACTTAAAGTGCCATGTCCCAAAGTGGCGGACGAACACTTATCTCGTTAATAAACAATTCGGTGTCGAACATTTTTTTTTACTAAATAATAATAATAACAGTAATAACAATAATAACAAGTAACCAAAATAATTAATTTAATTCAGTAATCAATATAACTTAGATCAACCATCAACGAAGAATGAATGCGGAATGCCACGTGGTGAAAGATTAGGGGTGGGGGGAAGAGAAGCAGCGACAGGAACGCCAAGTATGTCCCGCTCCATAAGTTATCACGGTGAGCGTATCTGTCGCCGCGTAGGGGAAACGCTCTGTCCTGCGTTCGGAACGCTGTCGCAAACGTCGTACGCCTAGTGTGACAGACTCCATTTGATTACATGCTTTACACTTCTTGATTCTAACGCGGCGTATCGAACGCGGCGACAGAAACGCTAAGTGTGACCGTAGACACACTCACAAGACACAACTCCTTTTTTAGAAGGGACTAAATATTATTAATTCTGTGTCTTCAGGAATGTTGTTAGAAAATGGATGACCATAATGTTTATACCACCTGTGTTTTGTTGAATCCTCCTCGAAATGAAATTCTGACTGTGACCATGTGTTGCAGAATTCAATGTACTCCATGAGCAGAAGAATCATCAGATGGAGACTACTGGAGGAAGTAAGATCGATTCTGACTGATGTAATGACATTAGAAAAGTGACGATTTTTAGAGGAAGGAAGCTGGACAGAACAGAGGACACTGCAAAAACATGAGGGAAGCCTGTGCTTAATGGGCTTAATCATTGGGCTTAATGGGCTTAAGAAGAACACGAGTGACGATCGAACTACCATCAACGTATACTTTCAAACATCAAAATTTGCTACTAAATACTTATGACACATTATAACAATAATTTAACTAAATTACCTCAGAGTTAAGGTTTTTCAATTTCCGACAAAAACTACTCTATATTTCCTTGGTATTTGTTGTGTTTGCGTCAATATTGATAGAATGTGTGTGTTTGTATTGTATGGGCACGTGCACTGGGCATGTACAAGGTACCCAAGTGTGAGTCAATTAAGAGACAAAGCCAGCCTTCCCGACCGCGTTTTTTACGTACTTGGTTAAACGGTAATTTTAAGTCTTAATGGTAACTGCAGGTCAGCAAGATGAGTGATTCGTTTTTCCAGAAGGAAGGGACGCGTTTTTGTTGCCCAGTGACACGTTTAAATGATTTATTGCGACCGGTCTGTGGAAGAGAAAATTTCTTGGCTAATGGACACAAGCTACAAAGCGTCGGGCGTTCGTCACCCGAGATATACTACACTTGCTCTGTATTTACAACCGCACAGTACATTAGTTACTTTTTGTGCGTAAGGGCTCGGGTCGGACACAATGAAGCCAAACTCAGGCAGTAGTGCCAACGTACATCACAAACTTACATTAATGTAAGACACCCGCCAGCGTTGTTAAACGAATTTCTCGGAAAAGCCACCGTCAAGCCTTCAGCGCGTGCTCTCCCTCCACGTTTCAAAGAAGTAAGCTTTTATGGTTTCGGAAATAAGTAGTGGAAACCACTAATTTTAGCCGCAGGCACTCGTTAATGTGAAATCCATTAATGAAGTACTCGTGCCTCCCATTCAGCGGTGTCGGTTGAACGAATGATCAACTAAAACTTCACCTCCTACAAATCGTACTATACACTATGTGATAAGCATATACTCTATGTTAGTATGTTCAATTCATGTATGTTTAAAATTTAATGTTTTATAATACGAGGCGTGTCCGGAAAGTAAAGATACAAAGGTCGTAATTGGTCTAAAAATATTTATTTACAAATCATTAACTGACAATTACGTAAATACATATATCTTTATTTCTCTACATAATTACCGCCATTATCCAAGCACCTATTAAGTCTGGGAACCAGCGTTTGTATCCCCGTGTCATAGAAGTCTGCCCCCAACCCTTTGAACCATGTCATGACCTCTTCTTTTACCTCGTCACACAGATGCATATTGTGAGACACTGAGACGTCTTCGACGGGCTATTCAAAACAAAAGGAGAGGAACGCTGACACGTGGCATCTGCCTGCTCCACGACAATGCTCGGCCCCATACTGCACGCGTGACCTCTGCGCTGCTCGGCAGTTGGAAATGGGATGTTTTGGATCACCCGCCGCATAGCCCGGACCTCGCGCCCAGTGATTTTCACTTGTTCCTTCACCTGAAACAATATCTGGCCGGAAAAAAGTTCGATGACGATGACGAGGTAAAAGAAGAGGTCATGACATGGTTCAATGGGTTTGGGGCAGACTTCTATGACACGGGGATACAAAAGCTGGTTCCCAGACTTAATAGGTGCTTGGATAATGGCGGTAATTATGTAGAGAAATAAAGATGTATGTATTTACGTAATTGTCAGTTAATGATTTGTAAATAAATACTTTTAGACCAATTACGACCTTTGTATCTTTACTTTCCGGACACGCGTCGTACTAATACCCATTTTCTTCAGTTTTCACCTGCTTTTTGGCATGAATTCGAATCTGATTTGTGTTTATGGGCGTATCTTAAGTGATACTTAAACGTTTGTGGGGGTAATTACAATAACTTTTAGCCCTACTTTTAGCTTTCATAGACTTAGATATCGTAGTAGAATCCAACGTTTTTGATGCTGCAAGAGTGTTTTTAATTAACTTTTTTTTTATTACTTTTCAAGATGATTTATATTTTGTGTAAGGATATCATGATTTAGTTCCTAATGTTATTCTAATAAATCTGTGACGCTGTTTGTAAAATATTTAACAACTTTTATGGTCTACTTGTTTTATTATGCTTTCTATTGTAGCCTATTGTCACAAAATAACAGGTTACATATTTTAAAGTTGTTGTTTTTGGCTACATACCATTATTATTATTACTGTTGTTGTTGTTGTTCTTCTTCTTCTTCTTCTTCTTCTTCTTCTTCATAGTAGTCTATTATATTATTATTATTATTATTATTATTATTATTATTATTATTATTATTATTAATATTATTATTATTAATATTAGTAGTAGTAGTAGTAGTAGTAGTAGTAGTAGTAGTAGTAGTAGTAGTAGTAGTAGTAGTAGTAGTTGTTGTTGTTGTTGTTGTTGTTGTTGTTGTTGTAGTAGTAGTAGTAGTAGTAGTAGTAGTAGTAGTAGTAGTAGTAGTAGTAGTAGTAGTAGTATTTATGGAATTTAGCGTCACATTCATAAATACAAAGATGGATGGATATTTCTAAACTCTATGTAGTTCACTATCATAATTCATGAACATACTGAGAAACAGGCGCTTTATTATTTTCGTTTTCGTCATTGAAATTGCCACTGAAGTGACATGGTTTATCCTGAAATCCATAAATAATTAGTTTAGCCCTGCCCTAATCTAGTACACAGAATTTTGCTCGCTGTCCGGTAGCGAGGAGCCAGGATGTTGGACTGAAATTATATAGAGTCAATTGAAATTACAGTTAGGAATCACTGTTGTAAATTCCAATCCTATGTTTACCAAAGTGACTCAAATACACAAACCCAATGGCTGCGTGCGTTCCGAATCTGTCTTTAAACCGATTGTTTCTATGTTATTCACTTACTCAAATTTTAAGGACATGCGAGCCAGCAACATTATCTCGATATCGGAAAAATATATTACCAACTTACATCTAATTCATTATCTTGTTACTTTTAAATCATTGTAGTAAGAAACGTTTTATAAAAATGACTGGAACTAACTGATAACAGACTTATAAAATTAATGCTGAAGGTAAGCTTCAGATTCTGAATCACGTGCATAATGATCGTTCCAGTGCTAATAAAAAAACGTATTCTCCTGTACTTTTTAAAATTAAGTTTCAGTATCATATAATTGTAATTCAAGAAAAACATCCTATTGTAATCTACACTTTCAACTGTACACTTTGTGCGGTAATGTGATGTTACAGTAAAAACTTAACTTTTGTAACCCATTAAGAAGTATGCCGAAGTAGAAAATAGTTAACTTCCTTACACAATCATTTGGTTTACAACAAAATATTAAGCCTAGCCTTTAAAAGTAGGCTACCTGTAAACACTATTCTTGTCTGTAGATATTTCAGAGAAAAGCAAAAACTGTAGTTTTCGTCAGTAACGAGCAAAAATGATTCACTTCGAAAAGGTACAGTGCTGAGCAAAAATAAAAGAGGCTGAAACTTGATTTTGAGAATGTGCTCGAGCACTGTCTTCTGTGATCGGAATCCGGAAAGAAATGAAACAAAGACTGTTCGAATGTCACTCTACGTGAAAATTATCCCCAATGTATATGAATATTTGTAAAATGTATCATAACGTTAACACGAGTATCAAGTTTCCAGAGTATTGTACTATAACGCATCCCATATTGTAAGCCCGAAACAATCCGCAAATTTTGTTACTACATTTTTCATTAATGTTAAAGGCTAGGTCCGTTTATACGGAAACATTACTCTTCTCCTGTTACTATCTGGAAAGCTTATTATTGTTACAATCACAATAATTGTAAAATTATTTTTAGATGAAATGCATTGTCTTTTTGTATTTATATTCGAGGGTATCCGTCAGTTTTCTCTGCCCTTTTGTCATGTATTAGCTGTAACGACAATCTGAATTATACAGAATAGCTCCGACAAAGTGAAGGCGATGATAAGTGATCACCGGGTATCAACCAGTGGATATAACTGATTTACGAATGATCTGTAAGATGTATTACAACATCTTCGTTCTATGTGGAAAATATCTATGAGACTTTACGCCATCTTAGGAGTGGAAGAGAGGCTAAAGAACTGTGAAAGGAAAACAGAAATTATCTTTTTGTCAGTCTAATCGTAACAGTTTCAATTAATATTATTGGTTGTCTATCAGAAGGAACAAGCACTGGTCCTTGTTTTGATTGTCAAGTGCCAAGTACAGTATCCTCTTTAAATTCGTTATCGTAATCTAACTTGTAATAAGACTAGTGTTATAGTTACTATGTCCAGCGGATTGGCAATTTCATTCTTACCGATATTTAAATTTCTCTTGCATTAGATACAAATAATTTTCTACATAATTTACAATGAAAATCTCGTTTTTCGTTACTTTCCAACTGTTGTACGCGACTACAAGCAGCGAAACTCTTACAGAGTGAAAGCAGAACACAGGTTTAGTCGTAGAACACTTTCGTCCTTTTGCAAAGAGTAGGCGTGTTCACCATAAATATCGCACCTGTCAAACAAATTGTAATTAGGTGAAAGTCGGGCTACTTTCTCAGGACCAGAAAGCTGACGATTGTCTCAGCAGGAGTCGCACACCTATGTTTGCTTACCTGTGCTACCACAGTGGTGGTGCTTCTGTTCAGTGAACGTTTCTACGAAAGTACTCGACACGCGGCTCTCACTCAACTCTTTTGTTTTCACTCGAATTGTCTTCTTTCTCGGACGACAAAATTTAATTTGTCTTTGTCAGCGCGTTATTCAAACACAGCGTACACGACCGTACTTCTACATTTAACGGACGTCTTATAGTTAACAAGGTTCACGGTTGGCAACACAGCTCTACAAGACTAGTCATTATTTGGTAGGCTACATTTCCTATAATATTTTAAAATACGAAGCTTTCTTTAGATATTGAGCAGCAAGTGTCTGTTTTATCTTATTACTTAGCAAAGTAGCTTAATCATCATCGTCATCTACACTTCATAAGTTAGTCTTTAAGTGGTCTGTTCCAAACTCATCTCTTGCTCAGGCTTACCGACGTCTTCCTTTCCACATGACTTTTACGGCACCTTCCAAATAGGACTATTCTGGGGTGAGGAATTGATAAGCGATCGCAGGAGGTCAATACTGTTGGAAACTGAGTGTGGAGGAGGTGAAAGCATTCATCACAAGATGTGGTACAAGATCCGTCACCACAGATGAAGGGAAGACGGTAAACTACCAGCTGCCACTAGACTCAGATTTTCACACCATATCTTCCTATATTATAGAATTACTTAATTCCAACACTGTACTCTTTATTTCAGTCTGAGTTCCTCTTGACCATGTGCATCTTGGAGGAAGTAGCCCTAGGTACTTCTCACAAACTTAGTGTCAGCAGCCTTAGTCTTCTTTCCCTCCCTTCAACCGAAGATCCGTGTCCAGCTGGTATAAAGCAATGTTAGAACAGCTAATTTTTTATGAAACTTTATGTGCCCATTGCGGTTTTATTCCACAGATTACAATTCATTGTTCTGCAAAGTCTTCTAAATCTTGATAATTTGTGATCCGAATCACTATCACAATAAAATGACATGCCACGTCCTAAACAACTAATACCATAATCTGGTCAACAAAGCTTGCTCGTCGACAACTGTGTTTGTCCTAGTGGTGTGTATTTGGGAATAAAAATGCCCTAGGAATTGATTTAGCAGCAGAGATCCGTAAACTATATCTTTGAAAAATACCACAAAATGTAAGTACTGCCCCTTGTGGGGCAATTGAACAGAAAGCAGTGTTCAATACATTCACCTTATCTAATGGTTACATCTTTTCCGTAGAATAAGCCCACCCCAATATAATTGTGGTGCCTATTGATAAAGAGAGAACGCAATCCTGGGCGGCGCTAAGCATGGATATTTACGCACTTTTACTTCAGCTACCGTTGTTACGTATAATTAGTATTTTTTTTAAGCACAGACACAAATTAAAACAAATGCTTTTTGGGATTGGCGGCAGCACATAGTCAATAGGCCCTGCATATTTTCCACCTTTGTCAGTATATCAAGTAATCTTGAAAGACATTACCGGTTATGTTCGTCAACCAAAGTAGTAGTAAGTAATTATATGATATTTAAAACATAATATATTTAGGAAAAATACCAAATAAATATTAACCTGAAGAAAACGTGGTGACAGTTCATGGCATCCGTACCTTGGAAGTAAAACGTCTTTTGTTTGCTACCATTATGACTCAAATTTATAAATTTACTGGGTTTAATTTTCCATAATTGTAGGATGTGTTGACAAGAAGGTATATTTGGATTAAAAGAATTAATTTATATAATTGAACGAACGAAGCGGGCTCTCAGTTTTGACTCGACCGTTTACATTTGTCTGACTGTCTACCTGTATTTATGGTGTATAACTCACGATAACTATTAAACACATCAACTAATTTTCGTAATACTTGGTATGCGTGTTCATACTTTTACCCTACAGAACCCTATTGTATTTCAGGTTGATCCTTCCAAAAAGGGTGGGAGACAATGTGGGGGACAAATTATGAAAAAATGTCACTTGGGATATCAAATTAAAGTAAATTTAAACCAACAAACTAAATTTCGTCTTCGCTTTTGAAAATTTCGATATTTTTGGACGTCAGGGCCAACAAGACAAGATCAATTTTTGTTGTTGTAAAAATCCACCGGACTCAAAGGAATTGTAACTTAAATCCAGATGTTTCGAATGTTAAATGTTCATCGTTTGATTCTGTCAGGGCGGATCCAGGAAGACATTTTGGGAGGGGGGAAATAGTTGACAATTGAGGGGGATCAGTTCATTGTTCTTTTAATAATATTCACTTACAGTTTAAAATACACACTACTCATTTACGTTATGCATCTAACAAAACTGCATAAGATACTTTAAGATACAGTTACAATTTAAAGTAATTTTAGAGTACCTACATAACGTGACATAAATTTTGTATCGTATTCATAATCACAAAACCATCTTACAGTCACAAGACGACGAAAACATTTCGTCTGAAGTGACCATTGGGGCGGGGGTAATTTCCCCAATTCCCCCTTCCCCGTGAATCCACGCCTGGATCGTGTGGTCTAAAAATACTGTATAATATATTTTATAAAAATACTCTAATATATTATTAAATAAATACTAGAGAAAAAGGGATTTTAGTCATTTTTCCCTTAATCGAAGAAGTATCTAACAATAAATGTAGGCCTTCTTAGTTCAAAACAGTGAGCGAGTTGTGCAGCTCAGGAAGCGTACTCTTTTAAAACGCCGAAGCCGCCGTTGGATGTGGCTGATTTTATTGTACCTAACCTTCATTCGCTAATCTCTTTCCCATTCTGTATTATCGTGATATTCTGTGTGCGATTTTCATGTTTTCCACGTTTCCTTGAGCACAACGACTTAAGCACAATTTCGCGGGCCCGTTCCGCATGAGATTTTGGAATTTTTTATCGATCGAATATAGACTACACTGAGGTTCGAATTTTTTGCATGTAGGCGTACTTGAATTGAGCACGAAGGTTATCAACGAAAGCACGGGTTCAATTATATCGCTTACCGACACAAGCACGTTTTTAGTAAGCAACGTCGATAAGTTTAGTATTGCAATACCGTCACTCGACGATTTCACCTACCTAATTCCGACGTATCAGATAAACGATATCGTTTAGTGAAATGTTGATCACTTTGATTACAGTTATCGTTTTTTCTTAAGTTATTTAAATGGTAATGACTCCTTTTATTATTTGTCACTGTTACATTCTTCTGGTCAAACTTATATAAAATGTTTAACTCACTTTTAAATTCTTATGTTGTTGTTATTGTTTAGTAATATTTTTTTCTGGGTTCATATTAACATGTGGATATATTTTCGGTCACAGACTGACACTATGTCTTGACTACAAATTAACATTCTGTCCTTATTAAGTCATGAAATATTTCTTCATTTACAAATTATTTTTTCAATTACCGGTACATTAAAATTTTTCATGTTTATTTCTTATTATTAATATATTTATACTCGTTACTAAAGAAGAAAATTACCACTCGGCTTGAGCTACGCCCGTAATTGTATTGTACGTTACACTTCGTCACGAAGAAATTGGAGCTCGGGTTTCGTATCCCACAACGATTCAAAAGAAGTTTTGACTTCAAGAATACGGTAGCAACTGGCTTGTTATAGAAGGTGTTCACAAATCAGTATAGTGAGTTAGCGTGTTTCCAGAAGCCAAGACAATTCGTTCTGGCCGATACGTTTGGCCGGCTGGTTAGCCTCGCCTCCTCCTCTTGACCGTCTGTTAGCGTTCAACCTCTAACACTTACCGAACTGAAAGATTTATGACACAGACACATACGTATACGAATGTAAACACTTGATGTAAGTAAAAATAGACTTCACAAAAACCGAAATGGTCGCAACCGCCATAAAATGTTTCAGTGCCTGCTCATTGTACTCTACTGTCCGGGACCGAGCGTGTCAATTGCTCTTTAGAAAAAAATGTTCACTGGAGAAAAAGCAAACTCTATTGATGAGTTCAGGCTACGGGTTTTTAAGAAAAATGTTGTGTAAACCGCACAACTAATGCGTTTATGTTCAAACAAAAATAGTAAGAAATGTGCTTCGCCTAACGCGATTAAAATTTACCAACAATTCGAAAATGCAACAGGAAGCGTTAATCAAGTTTTCGAATACAGGAAACGTCAAAGATGGAAATTTTTCAAATTTTCGAAGTTCTGGTTCTAGTTGGAGAAGGGTAACAAGTAAAAGACAGGGGAAATCACACCTTTAAAGCAGGATTACAAAGGAGGAAGATACAAGTTTTTTTTAACAAGATAATTATTTTTACGTATTCTTAGTTTAATTACTCCTGGAACAGTACTCTGAGCGTTTTGCAGTAATTTTGTCTTGGCACTCTTATTGCCTCCAATGTCTGTGACTTTTCCTTGCTTCAGTTAATGTGTTTACATCACGTTGTATGAGAAACAGTGACCGCTAGTACCCCAATGTACGGTGAAGGCTATTTTTTCAGACTGTGAGTAGTATTACCGGTACTTCTTTGTCTTTTCATAAATCTTTGTACATACTGTTCTGTATACGTAAAACGAATTTTGTACTTACCGAAGAAGACATTTTATGAGAACTATAAAGGTCCTACTCTGATATTTCCGATAACATTGACGAAAGAAGATATTTTTTTTGCCCGATGAGATCGATGATGAGTGTGCCCCTGAACCAGGAAGCGAAGAGGAAACAACAAAAGATACAATGATTAGCAGAAAAAAGGCGAAGAATTACGAATGATAAAAACAATATTCAATTTGGTACCTTCAATGATACGTGTATTATCTGTACAAATGTTCAGAATGTTAATGAAGAGCAAATCTCAAGCAACCTGGTTGATAACACTGTAGTACTAATAGACAGTGTTTCTTTACAAGGAAAAATCAAATATCTGTGGTCATTAGAACGCCCATCGAGAACAGGGAGAACACTTAAACGAAATGTAGTTCTGGTTCAGTCTCGACCCGAGAGGTCTGCAAAAGATATGAAAGACAACGTAAGTGCCATTGAAAGTATGTTAGAACATAATGTTAAATTTACCTCTGAAGAAACTGCAATTCAAAGCGAGAAATATGCCGACATAAATTGTAGGAGGTGACACTATTTATATTTATATACTTCGGTGCCCAGAAACAGAATCATACCTCAGCAGAAACTCTTTGAAACACCAGCAGGGGTGTTACGATAACAAGAACTGTACTGAATAATTGTACAGCATTTTGTACACTTGTAGGCTACTGCACCGTCGACGAGTAGCTTTTAGCATTCAGATAGAAATTTCCTTTTAGAATGTACATTCCAAACAAGTCTGCCAAGTGTGGGATAAACATTTTGATGTTGTGCAACACTGCAAACGGATAGATGGTTTGCCTGTGGCAAGAAAATGAACACAAGCAGGCAAACCTAAAGCAGGATTTTTTGTCGAAAAATTGTCTGAAACAATTCATGGAAGTAATCACAGCATTACAGCAGGCAACTGATTTTCATTTGAGCCCCTATTCAAGTTCAAAGATACAATCTAAGCTTCAAAAATACAATCTCACAGTGGTTAGGACACTGCGAAAAAACAAATGTGAAATACTACTATAAGTTCTCCGTTGCAGGAAACGTGAACCACAATCAACAATATTTGTGTCTGACAAGGAACTCACACTAGTTTCTTACGCTCTCTCCAAAAACAAGAATGAACTTCTAATTTCAACCATGCATCAGGGTCGCTCAATGATGAAAGACTCCAAGTTGCCAGATCCAATTCTACATCTGTACAAAAAGGGCCGTAAAAACTACGGTAGACTTTCTGGGAGAACAACTGATGAGACCTTGGCTCTGCTGTGTAGACTACATATTCCGTCACTACAGAGAGGAATCCACTGAACTAATCAGTCCCTTGTTCCCTTGTTTGAGGATTAGGCAAACAACTGGGAGTTGAGGTGTCTATCCAGCCACTACAAGCCTATGAGACGTCTGGGAGGTACAACATCATCTGTCCCAGATCCAAAACAACTATGGTATGCACTGAATGTAAGACGTTGGTGTGTAGAAACCATATATTTGTGTTTTGTGTTAATTGTGAAAAGTATAACCAGTAGTCCTTTCTTTACAAAAAACCTTTACAAAACCTTTACAAATTATGATAAATAGTGATTATCTGAACACACAGAAACGCGTTTTCTTTTTAAAATTAGATAATATGTAATAAAAACAGTCTGCTATTGTAAATAAACATGTTCATATAGAAAAAATAAATTGTAGTTTTTTAAAAAGTCTATTTTTATTTGCTGTATACAATGCCCGAGTGTACGGGGTATGGTCCTAAACAATAGGTGTACGGCTCAAGGGTTAAATACTATATGAATTATTACGTCTAATTCATTCAAAATCAAAAAATAATGGTGATCGATTTACGTTAAACAAAAATTAGAGGAAAATATATATGTATTAGTTTTGTGTTCAATTATTAATATATAAATATTTTCTCTCAAAATTTGTTGATGTCATCTTAGTATATATCTGATATCGTAATTAATAAGCAGACCTATTACGAAATTTATCATAAAAGTTGATTCTGAATGTGTTAAACAAAGATCTATATTATTTATAGACAGATAGGAATTACATATTTATATTATTACGTACATATAACCTATATTAAAAACAAAGAAGGTAGTTACATATAATCTGTATATGTATTTCTTAAAGAGGTAACAAAATCTCTTAAACTCGTAGGGGTGGGAAAGAGAGAGAGAGAGTACTACGTGCTGCATAAACGTATTTTTAATAAGCCGATCATAGAATTTAGTGTTTCCGATTTGGCGGTTTACGTTCATATATCGTCCGCTGTTTTCAGAGTAAAATCGCCTAACCTAAAACCGAAGCCGTAAAGTAAGTGGAAAAGGGAATCGAGGGGCAGGAGTATATATACGTGTTAGTATCGATAGAGAAAGATTGGTTTGGGCAGAGGTAATCCGGCGTGGCTTAGCTTGAGATATGCGTCACAGTTTAGAATGGAAAGCCAAAGCTCGAACACAAGATAACAATAAAATACAGGATCGGGAGACAGACACTACCTCTCTGCTCTCTCCCTCTCTCCCTCTCCCTCACTCCAGCGGATCCATTCGCCCGAGTTTTATGGATAATTCGCTTCACGCCAAAGTAACCCACCTAGCTGCTACCTACTATACTGCGTTTTGTCTGTCCAAACACCCTTTGTTTTACACACAGAATCTGCAGTTTTTGGTGTGTTCGTGTGTGCGTGAGTTGGGGTTTAGCTGGTATTTGATTTCCTTGCGCATTCCCAACAAAAGATTGGCAATACACGTAGAATTACTTGACTGTCGAAAAGTATGTTTTAAATTAATACTTGTTACTTCCGTTTTCGTATAAAGAAATTTAATAAATATCTGAAGCTAATAGGTCAAATAAAAGCAAGATTATTATTTTCGTGCTTGGTATGAATGCGATTTATTATATTACATTAAGTGAACACTAGACAAGTCATACCTGCACACGACTAACGTAAGCTGCTCAAAAATACAACACAGTATTAATTATAAAGCTTACAAGTAAACAAATAACACACACAACAATTTACAGGCATTGCACAAATGCAATGCACAGAGAAGGGCATTGAAAATGCTTCAAAAAATCTAAAAAATATATATATTTATGTTCATTCACCAATCAATGAATTCATTCTTCATTTACCAATGTACAGATTATAAGTTAAATGTAGTCGCATTCATAAGCGAAGTTTTATATGTGTACTACGTTATTGACAACAAAGAAGATAGTTTCTATGGAAACTCACCGGTTCCCATTTTCGATCACGCACCAGCGATCGGCCGCAAATGTGCGACACGTCCTTATAAACATTTTCAATGTTGAAACGTAAAATGCAGCATGGAATTTACAGTAGGCCTATTTAATTTAAGATTTCTATTGGAAGTTTTTAATCACATAAGTCGTAATTTTCTTTGATTTTAATAATTTAATATAAAGTATAAACAACACAAGTCGTGAAAAATGCTGCAGAAATCCAACATTAGTATCAAAGGAAAGCTCTCAGAAATTGATACGATGAATGTCAATATTACAAATAAGCTAGTGAATAAACGTTTACACCAAGAATACTATGTTTCACCCATGCTGTTTAAAATCTGTGTGGCAAATTATTTGAATCAGAGGAAGAGAAGACATTTAGGATTGCATATTAAACTGTGACAAAACAAAGCAATCAAACGTCTTACTCAATAACGACGAAATTGAAGCCTGCAGTGCAGTGAATACACGTTGGCTTTGACATGACGTAGAAGGAGACAAAGAGATTAAACAGGGAAAAACACACGTTAGAAGGGCAATTGGATGCTTTAACAGAATCCTTCGAGCCAAAAAGTTGGAAAGAAAACGAAATTTAATTTGTATAAACTGTAATAATAATCTATTAGTGAAAACATGGTGAGTGACAGAAAGTAAAAGGAGAAAATTCGGAACAGTAGGAATACAACTGGATATAAATGAAAGGGGACTTTTTTGTTTTACTAGTAAATTTAAATACTTTAGTTTATTCCATATCTCACACATCGCTCGTCTTTAAGCATGACATTCACGCGAAAACATGAAAGGTTTCTTTCTAGTGGATCTAATAGATTTGGAAGGAAGGTACAAGAAGAGCAACGATCTCAAGAGAACGGGAGAAGGTCAACAGAGTGACAAATGGTATGGATTTTGACAAGTATGATGGAACTGGAACAGACAAAGGCGATGGAAAAGACGGCAACACCGTATGGCACAGTGCGAGAAGACATCAGTCCGTATGTTTTGTCACACCTTTCATAAACCGATTGGTTTATATTAAATCCTTTCGTATTTGTTTATCGTTGTTAATCTTAAGACGACTGTCGGTTAGTGGGATCAGTTAGTGATTATTATTAGTCTATGTCGTAGGATATACAGCAGTTGTAAGTCAGGTAATTTAATGTCAGTTCTGTAGAGCTAACCAGGGTGTGTTGAGCAAGAATAATGGCCTCCGTTTCGTTACGAAGGCAGAGAGTGCAGCAGTTATCCATGCCGCTGGACAACTGTTCCAAGTTCATCGTGCTTACTTGCTAAAGTAACGTCCTAGGACTTGATAATGGTTGAGAGACTGAAAGACCTCGTCCGGATCATGACAGGTAGCAGTTTAGCAAGTAAACACGACGAACTTGGAATCACGGAGACTGCTAATTCAGATAACAAGATGAACAGGGACAACTGTTGCAACTGTTACAGAAACTCGCGGGTTTTGTAGGCAAAAATAAATCTAATAGGTTTAGCTATGACTCACAATTACTAAACAGAAATTCGGCTTTGAATTTAACATTATGACAATGTTTCGGAAATAGTCTGCTGCCTGCTTAGACAACTTGTAACCGCTGCTTTAGTTATAAATACTGAATCAATGACAACCATTATCGAGCTACAGTGTGAACAATTTCTTTTTTTAAATTAAGGTTTGTATAATTAGGAATTGTACAGAAATTTTCGTTTACGGGTAACGAAAACATTCGGTGGCGGTGAACTACTCTAAATTTAAAGTTAAAATAATCTGCAAATAAGTCAACTTACTACAAAATAAATGATAACAAAACAATATGAACAAGATGTATAATTTCTTAATTATTGGGCATATTCCGTATCTACTCTTATGGCGAAGCGTTTCTTAACCATAATTTCCTTCTGTCCTGTGCTGTTTCGACTGTTATACCAGTTTTGTCCTCTATTTTTCCCGTGCTTTCTTATTCACCCCGCCATATTTTTCTTGACCTTCCCCTGATTATCTTCTCTAATGGTCTTGCTTTATAACTCATCGGGTTATTCTTATTTGGGCAGATTGAGGTATATTCTCAAATACGGAAAGAATCAAGACTGACGGAGGTGGCTGAAGGTAGGTTAGAAAGCAAGGTTATAAACATAGTCCAGCAAGGATCAATGCTTGGGGAGGTCAAGGAAGAGGCTATAAGATAATATCTAAAAGTCGGAACAGATCAAAGCGCCTAATGCCGCAATAAGAATGAAGAAGAAGAATTTGAATATACTCACCTTCTTCGCCTTGGGACCATGTCTTGGATCGACGTTTTGCCCAACTTGCAAGCTGACTACGATACGTACATTTACAGTCGACAAGATAGGACACATCTACAACACGTCTACCTACCCGTACCCCTCGACCTGCACTTACGAAAGTTGGGCCTCCTGGCCGTACAACACACATGCCACCACCAGCAAAGAGTAATCAGGCGTCTATTAAACTACATGCGATGGCGAGCCGCATGGTGGAGAGGGAGTTTTGTGTGTGTGTGTGTGTGTGTGTGTGTCTTTGTTAATTATCTAGCCCAGGCATACTAGGCAAGACCGGCTGTATTGTTTGTCTCCTGCAACAGGGGTGGACAAGCAGACCGAGACGCAGCGCAGCCGTTGGAATTATGAGTCGCAAACGAAACCGCTTCTGTGCCGGCGCACGTCACGGCTTTTCTTCACTTCCTCCGAAACAAACTTCTACTGTTTATTTAAAAGGAACGATAGTTGACAATGATTTATATGTTAAACTGTTTCAATCAGAATTTCTAGGTAGGAATTTTACTTCTGAAATATAGACCTTTGTATAGTTCTGGTTTCCAAGAACACTTTATGCACAGACATTCTTGTCCTATTGCGTCAACACAAACCGACTTCCTGAAGTGTCTGTTTGTACACACGCGCGCGCATACACACACACATGCACACACACATACACACACGACACCCACACCGACGAAGGCTCAGGAATTTCCGACCAGACACAAATAAGTCTGCAGCACACCTAAAGACTCTCTCAGAGACATGCTCAGAGGTACTAGCAGAGTCAAAGTCACAAATTAGGTAGTTTGTTTTTTATGTAATAGAACTAGGAAAGTCTGGGCAATTCAGAGATTGAAAATAAAGTAGCATGAATTTCTTCTCTTGACCAGCAACATACAAAATGTAAGATTGTGTCCTTCATATAATTCATTTCATACTAATGGAACTGAACGTATATCGTATTTCCTAAAATTAATGTTTGGATCACACTTCTTACAATACAGTTAAACGATTGTAGTTCTTCTTTAGATTTAAGTAATTAAAAAATACTTTTCTATCGTTTCGCTCTTATTTATTAACCACTATCCACAGCAGCTGATTACACTGCTTTTGGTTTTAAATATATGGTTTTGCGTTCATAACCTCGTGCGTTCATACATGAAATGGTTCATTGTGAACACGTATGAGAATATAACTTTCTGTGCGTGCTTTCATTCAAAATTAAACTTGGTATGATATTTGATAATTTTGAAGAAATGCTTATCACGTTTGTATGCACGTGTGTGAGGAGGGAGTGTTGTCGGTAGCCTGGTGTGTGATTATAAAAAGGGAAAGACAGAGAGAAAACAGGGGTAAAGAACCAAAGAGGCAGGCCTGTGTAGGTGTGTGTACTGCGTACTAGTATTCGTATTGCAGAATTCACGTTAACATTACGAGTGACTATAACATTGACCTGAGTGGTCGAATTGTGACCGATGATTTGTGCATTAATTTGATGCATTGTGTTATTATACTACGAATTCCATCGCGTTTGTGTGTCTGTGTCCTTGTGTCACACGCGCGCGCGCTCGCGCGCACACACACACACACACACACTTATCACATTTATCTAATTGCAGCTGTTTATACACGTGGCTATTTTCTTGTCAAGACAGAGATATATTAGCATCATATCTGACAATAAAATGTCACGTTGAAATTATTTATTTATTCAAAAAGGTGTTGACCAAGCCGCCAGCCCAAAATGACGGACAGTTAATACTTTTCTGTGTAAAAACACTCCAAGAGGGACGGATCGGTGATGAGAAAAGCATAAAAACGCCCGGCCAATAGGAGAGGTCTGTCAAGGAGCGCAATGTCGTATATATAATAGAGATGGTATCGGCGTGATTCATGGTCCGGTCGGGTCGCAGTGGCTGGACACAGCGGCGGCCACTACGGCAGATAGGCATCGCGACGCTACCCAGAGCCAACACCATTCTCTCTACAAACGTTTTATCATTTTTTAATTTACAAATACCGTTTGCGAGGTCGCATCGATTACAGTGGACTCAAGAACTATTGTAGATGATAATATAAAACACTGTAAAACTTACCGTAGACTCAAGTAATTCTAGAAAACAGGTAAACTGATTTTGTTTAAAATATAAATTTCAAATATATATATCTACTCTATTTCTGTTTGTTTGTCTACTCTTATCTCTCTCTCTCTCTCTCTCTCTCTCTCTCTCTCTCTCTCTCTCTCTCTCTCTCTCTCTCTCTCTCTCTCTCTCTCTCTCTCTCTCTCTCTCTCTCACACACACACACACACACACACACACACACACACACACACAAATACAAGGACTATTGCTCACAGTTTCTTCATTGGTCTCTTTCCGGATTTCATGGATGAGTGAATGTAGGCTATGTAAAAATTTCTTTATTAAGAATAGTTTAGGACATTCAGGTAATTATAGGCCTATGTGAACGACTTGTTGAGGGAATGGAACTGTGAGCTGTGATCATGGTTTGGCTAGCTTGACTGGATTAGCTCAGGATGTGTTTATAAATACAGTAATTTTTGCCAACGATCAAATGATAATTCAAAACAACGAGAACAACTTACACCCTCCACTTACCAATTCTATTGTATTTGCCAGAAATAAAATATGCGAGTATCCTCTGGTTAAACCAGGGAGGAGTGTGGCAGGCCAAAAAGGACCTGTAATGATCTTTGAGGACAGAATAGGCACCATGACGAATCCGTGATTGTGAAGAAGAAGCAGAAGTAAAGGTAGAAGAAAAAGACAATCAGAACATTCTTTCACAAGCAATTATATCTAACTGAAAAATCACCGACAAATGTTTCGTACACTGGGAGAGAATATAACCACTCAAAATTTCATTCCACAGAATGAGCAAATGAGGGGCACTGATTTCGCAAACGCAGCATGGTTCGAACAACTGTAAGCAGTTGTGTACTAACAATAGAACTGCGTGAATTGTTTGGATCCGTATCCCAAAATGAGATTTGTGTCAAGACATGTGATATGAGTGTTTGTATACACTATACTGACAAATGTAGGCCTACGTTAAGCCGTGACCGTCTAGAGAAGGTCTGTTGTGTTGGCCGAGACCGACAGCATTGCACAGAAGATGAACATTGCACATCTGCCGGAATGTGAATATGCCGATCCAGCCGACGAGGTCAAGCAGTTTACAATGCATCCTTTTGCAGAATTTGCAGGAATTTTAGTACCCTAAATACAGAGCTTTCTTCAAAAGTCATTACGGATTACTGGGTATTCGGAGTAGCAGAATTCGGATTACGGCGATTTGACTGTAGTTAATCGGTAAACAATGCCAAAATGATACACAACATACAAAGCAGGCTCTGTCGACGCTCACTCTGAAAGTTTGTTCACAGAGATACGAGAATTGGGCCAATATTTAGAGGGTCTTCGTTCTAATTTTTATCGGAAGCTTTAATTACGTCAGGAAGACAACATCTAGGAAGACAACAACATATCTTATCGTCGGTATATGACAAATCGATAATAACGGTAAAAATAAGGTTTTAGTTGAAGAATAACTTGTGTTCCCGCTAGAATCTGAGAGTTAAAACATTCACTAAAAAATACAGAAATTCTTTTCCTTACAACATAATGTGAAGATTGTCTGGACATTTGGGTAAGTAAGAAAATGTCGATTTCTTAGATGGAATAAGACGATTGATACCTTAACCTTTTACGGCCGGCATCGTATTTATTATAAATACTTCCGGGCTATCAGGCCTCACCTTTAGTGCCGGAAGGTCTAAAAATTCTGACAACGGTCTCCGTCAGTAACACCACAGTACTGTGGCTACGGCTACACAGTACTGTGGAATAAGACGATCCTTAGAAAAAAGGAGGAACAGTAGTTGACATGATGTCTTGAAAGAAATGACTGGACGTTTACTACAGAAACATCTCTAAGTATTAGGTAGAGGTAATAGTGACACCAACACCACGAACAGCACATCATCATCATCATCATAGTATACACGTTTGTACATTTCTTCATTAGCATTTCGTTTATATGTGCTTAATAATAGCCACTTAAATAGTATCATCAAATCAGAAACGTTTCTAATCAATCATAAATTAGCATGCTACCGGCTCGCTATAGGCTACTTAACAATAGGCTCATACACATAATAGAGAGTAGAGTTTTACTGAAGAATTTTGCAGTTGTAGTTTACGAATCGTGTATAGGTTTTGTATGAAAACCAAAAAACAATAATCGGTTTTGTATGAAGTCGCAATTGTTTGTGTGTAAACTTTCGTTATGGTTCACAAAATGAATTACCTTTATAATTAAGTTAGAGTAAAATAAAATTCATAATCTTAACATTATAAAGGTTATTTTGTACACAAGTCTTTCCAGCGTACACTGTTGAGTACCAATTGACACGTTTGAACTTGTTTTTGGTTCAATCAGTCTCCCGAATAGAGAGGGTGTCAGCATTGACCACAACGCTCCTACAGCCCGCTATCAACCAAACTCTACACAAAGACCCTTCATTAGAGAAGTTAAGGCTTCCTGCTGGGATCTGTAAGGACCACGCATAACGCACTTACCCCATAGAACACATGGCGTATAATAATTAAAGTTCTTAATGTTGTTAACTGCATTTTTCGTCCGGCTGTGGCCATTACAACTGAAGTATTTGTTTTAATTAACACACTTAAGAATTCAACTTACCCTCAAAATATTTCAGGATGCTGACAGGAGGCAAAGGTGAGATACAAGAAGCAGTAGGTTCAGACGTAGATGATTCTGTTAAGGTAAATGTCGTTTTACAACTAAGGTACTTACCTACTACGATCCATAGGCTTCAAGGCGTACCGTAAGGATACATGTCCATAATTAATGGATCAGATAGTCTGTAAAACGTAAGTTAGCCTACTATGTAGTTACTGAGTTATTTCTTCCTTATAGTTACAATGAAACTATAATAATTTTCTCAATACAACATTGTATTGAGGTTCTGAAGCTAAACGTACGTTGTTTTCATCTTAGACGGTTAGATGGTGGTTCGCCTTTATCCTGTAAACTCTTTTTAATTATTCTGCAGCATTTCTAAAAACAGTAAAGACACATGATTTCTGAGTACATAGTGTTTCTGGTGAAATGTTACGGCATTTTAAAATTAATCATTTATACTACAATAACATAGAATTGTCAGTATAGAAACTAGGCCTCCTAATTGGTTCAACAAAAATTCCTTGGGGCGCAAATTTTGCCTCCCTCTATACTATACTCTAAGTAATTCCTTGGGGCGCAACTTTTGCCTCCCTCTATACTATACTCTAAGTAATTCCTTGGGGCGCAACTTTTGCCTCCCTCTATACTATACTCTATATAATTCCTTGGGGCGCAACTTTTGCCTCCCTCTATACTATACTCTAAGTAATTCCTTGGGGCGCAACTTTTGCCTCCCTCTATACTATACTCTAAGTAATCCCTCGGGGCGCAACTTTTGCCTCCCTCTATACTATACTCTAAATAATTCCTTGGGGCGCAACTTTTGCCTCCCTCTATACTATACTCTAAGTAATTTTCTTTGCGAACGTTTAATGTAAAACTGCATGAACATTTTTAAACGTAGAATTTATATTTAAATAGTTTTTACGTTTTTTATACACAGTTTCTTTAAGATTTCTTTGATTAACTTCTTTGAATAATAATAACTATTCAAATATACGTTACAGTTGTACTCAAAAATTACATGAAAAAACTCGATACGACGTTCTGAATACCTGGGATAGCCTTTCAGGTCCGAACAGGCAAAGTGTCCGAAACGCTGAAAGTCCAGAATAAAAAGTAATTTATATAGATAATTTTTCAAACATTCTATAAAAGTAGTTAATGACTGATTATCAGCGTGTAGAACAATGTTCCAGAATCCATGAAACATTGGAAAGTTAATAATACCAAAGCAACGTCTTGGTTGCTAAATCTGCAACCGTCTTACCGTTAACTTAAATTGCGTCTAACGCTGTACTATAAGCAGGTACGCCTAATACTACTATGCGACAGTCACAGTGTGATCACCGCAGCTGAGCTAGAATCACAAGTTACACTTACTGTAAAAATTAAAATGTCGTACCTGGTAAAAACATTATATCATGGCATAACAAACAACAAACAGATAATACAAAAAACAAAGAAAAAAATAGTAAGAAATTATTCCATAGGTAACATCTATTCCGTTCAACTAAAATATGAAATGTGCCAAGGAATTAAACTAACATTGGGAGCCTTACTACAGGTGGTGGTTGTAACCAGTTCAGGAAGTGAAGACACTGACAACTGACCACAAAACGACGTGATCACCAGTATGTACAGATTTTTGCTTCCCCAAGGGTGAGAGGCTTACATGTGAGAGGTCCTTACTCACTTACCTCATGCATTTCTCACTTTCCAAGATAAAACAGATATCTTTGTGTCTGCGCTCCAAGTTATAATCGCATTCAAAATTTCGACGTTCTCACAAGAAATCCTATGCTCCTTTTCTCAAACGTGTTCAGATAATGCTAACGGAATTAGGTATGGAAATTAGAGTTATCTACAAAGAATTTCATAGTAATGGGTATAATACGTGATATATTAAAAACTGTTGAGATAATAAACGTTTACCCAGAATGAAAATTTAGTGAGAAGTAGTGTTGACATACCATATGCGCAGCGTATCTGAATGGACTAAAGGAATAACCTTTTTTGTGTTAGTGGTTGAAATCACAATCAGAATGATCAATATTGCACACCACTATATAAAAATTATTCCGATTAGCGCTTTCAAGCTTCACAGCTCATCGTCAGATCAGAACCTATTCCTGATCTAACGATGAGCTGTGAAGTTTAAAGGAATAACCGCTTCGTTTGGAATACTAACACATTTCATTCCTTCAATGCTGTTTACAATTCCTTACGCAACACCACACCTTTAAGTCGTAATAACGAATAAAATTTTTCGTGTATAGTATACTCTATGAAAGTGTGGAGACCTATGTAACCGAAACGCTTAGACCTTTACAGATCCGCGTGGAAAAAGATCGTAAACGTGAAGGTAACCTGTTTCGTCTTGGCAAACGAGAAATACAAAGTGAATTTACATGCGTAAATTAATTAATTTAAATTATTGTCTTGGGTAATATACATAAATACAAATGCTTTACAATTAAATAAAAAGATTTTGTCAGTTTTTAAATGTCTTTAACATTTTTTGTAATAAGGTATAATGAAAATAATTAATTCCTTTACTTCCGTGGAGTTGGCGATTAACAGTAATCCGCACTCCGGACGTTTCAATATCTCAACACGCTGTTCTCCGTTCTTCTTAGTTCCTGTCGTTCTTCCGGAGTGTTACTGGGACACCATCCGTCGGACTCACCTTTAGGTCAGTTTAGGGAAGCAACGATTACAGAAGATCTCTTACAATAGTGCAGGTCTTATAGGACTATAACCTTGTATAGTGCCCGATGGGTTGATGATGTTCAGCTGTGACTTACTTGACCGAGGTGTTAATCGGAACTGCTCTAAAGCCCAAGCCATATCAAGATTGCATAGGCCTATGTCTAGTGATGTCATACCGCACTCCAGAAAATAAAATATTGAAGTCTGAATGGCAAATAACAGTAGCGCCATTAATCTTGAACTCAAATTTTTTCACACGTCTTCTGATGTATAGACCATGTGCTAAAAGTGTCCAACTTCCGGTATCAAGCTCATTCCAAGCCAAGTGAATTTAATTATGAATAAATCTGTATCCATAATCAGGACTAATATTATTTTATTTGTATCATTTTGACATTACTTCTTCATAATGCTTTTTCCATTCTGCACACTAATAGACTAAAACTGAATAGTGTACGACCTATTGATGCAATGCTCTTATTCTCGTGCACGTACTTCAAACTATACACGGACACACTACACTTTCACACTTCATTCACTAATAAATTAGATTAATTTATATTGTAAACATGTTAACACTATATTACGGCTAAGTCATCCTAATGACAATATATTCTTAAAACATTCGCATTTTCATCATGGAAAATTATAAGTAAAACCGCATTAATTATGTATTTTATGGACATTGCTTTGTGTGTGTGTGTGCCCGTATAGTATGACAGAGCTTATATACACACTGAGCTGCGTTTCTTTGTGTTTCGTGTGCAATTTCTTTGAAAACATTTATTTCCTACGTATTTGAAGTTAGATTCTTCTTACCGAGGTACGTACCCTGGAATATTTTCTTTTGTAGTAACGTAATCTATGTTTAAAAAAAAGATAAACCGCATTTTTTTAAGCGAGTTAATGTATAGCCCTTGGCCATCTCTCGCATTTTACTCTCCATTGCCATTTATTCCAATATATTCTTTTGTTTAACCTCCTTCTATCCATTACCTCTCTCACCTCTGTTTCCCAAGTGCGTTTTCCTCTTCCCTGCTTTTCTCTATCCGGTGGGTCCATTCTTTCCCCGTCTATTTTTAGACAGTCTTTGAACGTGTCGAACCATTTCAATCGTTTTACTTCTTGTGTTTTATAATATCAATGCCGATGCCCATTTCTTCTCTATTGTCTGCCTTTCTTACTCTATCTAACTTGGTTTTTCCACAACATCGTCTTCCGATTTATTTCCATTACTCGAACACGTGACTTATTTCTTTGAATAATTTCTCACAATGCGACTCCATATGACGCATATAAATGACGGTTTTATAAATTCGTATCTTGTTGTTTTTGCGATGTTTTTATTCCGTATAATACTGTTTAATTGTCTCGTGCCTGCCCGAGCTTGTCCTATTCTATTTATAATTTCATCACTGCAACCTCCATTTTGTGTCTCCTGCGAGATATTTATATGCTGTTGTGTTACAACTCGTAACCATACTTATAGAAAACATATACATACAGATCAATACGAATATTACCACGCAACGTGTAAATAAATTCTACAACAACTTGACGGGCGGGCGTTATAGGCCTAAATCCAGTTGCCACGGTGGTTGATGAGAAATGGGCCGTTCCTATTGAATTCTTTTTTCTTGCGGGGGCAGTAACATACTACTTAGTTTGACATATAATAATAATCGAAGTATTGGTTATTGTTGTGTTGAAATCCCAGACGATTTCCACAAAAGCAAACACAGGGGACAATGGACGGAAAACATTCCGTGAAGGTTCAACACCTTATTCACGCGTTGAATAACGGCCAGGGAATTCGTCGCTCAAAGGAAGAAAGAAAGAGAGAATCTCCAGTTTCGAGCAGTAAAAGCTTGATGGAATTAATGTGTGGCAGCGAGCTGACAGAGGCATTGTTCGGCCAGCTGCTCCTCAGAATCTCAATGAATGAAAATGTGTACACAATATCCTGTACCTTTGCTTGCTCTGCAACGACCAGTTAATTTACGTATATTCTCTGTTTACATATAAATTACACGCGTGTTACGAATTTATTGCTTGCTATGTTTGTTAACTTTATTACTACTAGAATAATTTAAATTTAGGTTTATAATTTAATTTAACGGTAAACCTTAAAATGTCCTCAAAAATTAATTCTTTTTGCCCTACTTATTTTATAAATCACTTTCTTACAGGCTTACAGACGTATCAAGAGGGAGAGAGAGAATGAGAGAGAGAGAGAGAGAGAGAGAGACACCGACAGGCAGACAGACATATAGACACAGAAACAGAGACAGACAGAGACGGAGAGAGAGACAGATAGACAAAAAGAGAGATGGTCAGGCAGGCACGAAGAAATATAAAAGAAATCGGATAATCGTCAGGTATTACACGTGTGTTGTAATTAATAAACACGATAAAATTAGATACTATGTTAAACGAGCACAGTATTAAGTACCGGGCCGTACTAATAGGCCTACTGAGTTCTAAGTTCGATTCTAAGTGCCGTACAAGTTAGATTCCGTATATACTACTGGAATCTAATTTCATAAAGGAAGGCCTATATATCCAGTGTGTAGTTTCAAGGAAGATAATTATATGAAGTTTTTGAAAATGTAGATTATTAGACTATATCAGATAGCTCTACGTTGAAGATGCTTTTCCTTGCCCATCGACCGTTTTCGAAATTCATACAGGTACTTTAATTTCGTGTTAGTTTATATATTTGTTTGAATCATTGTCTGTTCACAATTATCAGAGCTGTTTTTACTGACATAAGTTTATTCAAAGACAAGTATAGTAGGCCTACATATGAACACAAATCCAGTATAGATTAGTTAATTCAAACATTGTTAGACAAACTGTTATATATCAATTCGATATACGATAATTACTTTAAAATTTTAGACCCAATGTTTGATATTTCGTACTAATCAATTAATGTTAAATTCTTAACAATTGATAGGAAGAGACCCACATATAAAAAGACCAATTAATAGTATAAATAATCAATAAATAAGTATGCCTATGTAATAGTACACCATACAACAGTTGTTCAGCAGTATACATACTGAATGTATAAACAACAAAAGTTAAATTGTAGAGAACCTGTGAAAAAAGTTTGGACAGAAAGTGATTCAATGTAATAAATTTACATATTAAAAAAGAACTAAACTGAACTCCTGTATCTGGAAACTTTATAAATAAAATAAAAAATCATGTAGTTTAAGAAAAAAATATGTAATTATTCAATATATAGGTCTGTATTTGTAGAAATACAAAGTTAATGAGAAAGTGTGGCTTAGAGTGGCTGGCATGAATTGAGCAGTGTAGCTAAGACTGCCACCTTAGGCCGCGTGGATAGGAGATTTTTGGTTAAGTTAAAATCCTAATTTAACTTACTTCATATCCGCTTCAGTTCATATAAGACGTCTACAGCAGTAAATACAATCTATATCGTTCATACGATGACTGTCACTAATTTTATGTATGTTGCAATCCATCACTAGAAACAAAATTCTTTATAATGTTTTATAACGCAACATATTTAGGAGTTACTTTAAGGGCCAAATAAAGTTTACTGTAAACGGTTTATATTTAATTCAACTGGCAAACGACAGCATTTTATTAATCATAATCAATGAAAACTAGTAAATCACGAGGCAACATAAAAATCATAAAAGTAACATAAAATTATACAATTGGTGCATTTGCGTTGTATAAAAAACAGTTTTTGCTTGTTCTTTTTGCCTGTGTTAAGTACACAACTGTCTTCGAAACTGCTGAGAGAGAGTCGGTTTCTACCCTTTTCAATTTCTTACAAACGTTATAATCTAAGCATCATCCTCATGTTGCTAGGCGTCACGTGGAGCTCAATTCGCGTTCACGTTTTTTCTTTGAGATATGGTCCCTAGGAATTAGTGGACCTTTCTGATCCTTCCTTAAGAAGGAAGTTACTCAATCTTGCTTGTCCGTCGCGGACTACGAGTTAAAATTATGTGCCCATGCTGGTTACCTTGTGTGTCGAGAGCCGCGCAAGACGGGCAAACACAAACACACTAGGCTCTGCATACACAAGGTGTCCAACGCGTGGGAGTCCGTGACGACAACTTAAAATAGGACTAGCAGCCTTGAGAACCGTTTGCTTGTTTGGTATATCCCAAGTGCTATCTCACGATTGTCTAGATTCGGTGTATCCGCTTAAGGCACGTCGCACACTGGATCCGCTCCGCTCAGAACATCCACTCAGAAAAATTCGGAAGCCATGTATTTAAATGAAATTCCACACACTGCTTCCGCTCAGATCAGAACCGGCGTCTCCGCTCAGAACGCGTCTGACGTTTTTACTCGGCGAGCAATTTTGTTCGGATTCGGAAGCGTTCTGAAGGGTCACGCATGCGCACTAAGCTGCTCAGCAGTACCCCGCCACGCACTGTGTCGTGTGTTTGGGTTTGTTTGGCATTTTTAAATAGTGGATTGCATCAGTAGACGAAAAACTAATCGTTATGGTAGAACATTGTTCTCTATGACTTAAGTCATAAAGATTATTATAATATAACAATGAAGGAATCAGTCTGTGAAGAAATATCATTTCCCACATTGGCCACATTTGAATGAAAGTGGTAATTAAAATAATATTTAAAATTTATTAATAATAATTATAGTAGTTTAATAGTGTGCGTCTGCGTGCAATTAATTAATCACATAACATAATTATTAATAATAATTATTCATTAATACAATAATTGATAAAATCAATATTAATTAAATAATCATAATGTATTTTGAAACAATTCCAAGAAATCAGTTCATTTATCGTTACAGCGCTTGAAAGACAAGAAAAGATTTCTTGTGTACAGAGGTAAGACTATAGATAAGCCTAATTAACATATTCATTCCCAAAACGCAAGAAAAGTAGACAGAAATCTAAACAGACGATAGTGTACGTAGACATAAAATGTTACAATTTTTTTACAAATATAAACTCAACCATCTGTTATTAAATCATGAGAAAACCATTTTCTACAGAAACTAAAGTATGCAACCTTCAATTATTATATACACAACTACACTCGTAAAATTAACGGAACGTATAAAAAAGTAACAGAAGGTGTAAAACACTATTGTGTTCTTTTCATTGAAAGAATTTTCTATTCGTTATCGTAAAACAAAACGTCGTACGGAATTTTAACTAACAAAATATAAAATATATAACTACAACTAAATACATAAACATCGCTTAAACGTAGTACTACGTTAGGTTTTTTCTGATATGGTTGAGTGCCTTCAAAACGCCGTAAGTGTCCTTCCTGCCTATATTTATCATATCTTCCTGCTAAGATACTTTACCCTCTCGTGAGTTAAAATACTTTCTGAATCCATCCCTTATTTCAAAGGCCTCTAATGCAGCATTTTCACCGGTCTTAGTCAGACGCTGCAACCCACAAAATTCCTCATGATTTTCAAGCTCACCAGGTCGCCATAAATTTTCATCATCTCCTCGCAGGAAATTGTGTAGACATGTCGTTGCTAACACAATGATGTCAGCGTGAGCTGGATTAACTTGGAGCTTTTGGGAGTACACCCTGAACTTTTCTGCTAAAATACCAAAAGCACTTTCTACAACACGGCTAGTACGACAATGTCTGTAGTTGTATACTTTACTTGGAGTATCATTAGCGATCTGAGTTCCAGGGCAACCGACAACCGACAATTGTACAAGTCACAACTTTTAACGAAACCACTTCAACCGGGAAGTGTAGCCTTGAGCTCGACAGAAATTCTGTTCTGAGAGGAGCGGATGCAGTGTGTGAGAAAAGTGCCGGACGCGTTCTGAGCGGAGACGCAGGTTCTGATCTGAGCGGACCGGAGCAGATCCAGTGTGCGACCTGCCTAAACCAGTAACGAGTACAGAAACTAATCGAGCCGAGGTTGCGCTATCGTCCAATCGTCCAGTCGCGAAATTCTTCGAGGCCTCTTTGAGGGTGCACACAGCCTTGGTGCGACAGCTCATCTCTCCGGCCGCGCCTAGCAACCGTGCTCTCAGCTCCTGCAAATAAACCTAAAAGAGAATCGTGGAGCTGCACCCCAGACGTGAGCACAGGCCGGTTCTAACAAATATAAAAAACTGAAATCCTAACTTGCACACAAATCGTCCAAAGAGGACCAGCATCCTAATTTCCTACTGCTGCGAACACATATCCTTGATGAACTGTATGCAACTGGCGAATTCATCGGGCTGAGACTCATATAACGTATACATTCCAGGATACTAAGACATCTAGTGCACTCCTTCCCTGTCCTCTCTTTACGTCTAGCAAATACAATCAGCACCTCTTGTTAGTATGTATATCTTGTGTTCCTATGGTCAGAGTTGTATTGCGGCGATCAGTGTGTTCATCAAGTCTTGTCTCGGCGTAAAGATTTGTTTGTGTAAGCCCATGAGGATCTTTATACATTTATGAACAATACTGATGTTTTAGATTAAACGATGTATAACTTCAGTATTACATATAACGGTGTAAGAAAATGCTTAGAAAAATCTTATAAAAGGGTTCCAAAAAAGAGAAGGATGGGTATCGAATATTCTTGTATATTTAATAGATAATATTATTGATTCACATACAATATATTTATCATTGTTTAATAATAAATGAACTGCAAGCCAGACCATGCACTACTAAAATGTGCAAAGTTTACAGATGTTTAGAGGAGAAAAGTGAGATATATTTTGTGTAGACATTTTAAGGGATTAGGTACACAGTACAGCATTAG